>VZTH01018905.1:0-23846 GCA_013397815.1 Aleadryas rufinucha
CAGAGTTGGTGGCCAGCCCAGCAAATGGTGTTAAATGGGAACAAAGCCAGGTGAATGGTTTCTGTGACACAGAATATTACTGGAGTTTGAGGGGAATCCTGGAATTATTCCCATAATGGGTCAGGTATCAGGAAGAATCCAGGCAGGAAAGCCTCTGGTGGCAGCTGGATTTCTGCTCAGTCAGAACGTGCTGCTCCCACCTCCTCAGGAGAAAAGCTGTCTTCAAAACCAGACCTGACAACACCTCAAACATTCCCAGAAAGGGCTGAAATCCAAACAGAATATTCTGGTTTGCACTGAAATGAACCTTCCGGGATCTGTTTGGGTTTCAAACAAGATTTTAACTGGTTCACTTTGGAAATGATGATTTCTGTGGAGGTTTAGGTTGGATATTTGGAAAAATTTCTTTGGGAAATTTTATCCTACGTGAGGAAGGAAAGCTGAGGCAGGATCAGGGAACGTGGCATGGAGGGGGTGAGAAGGTGATGGAGCTTCGGGCCCCTGGTGTGACCAGAGCATCTCCAAACCCTCCAGTGCAGCATTCCAAGGCTATTCCCAGCCTGCTGAAAGCCCTGGAAAAGCCCTGGAAAAGGGAAAGGGAGAATATTCCTTTCCCAAAAGCCACCTCTCATTTTCCAAACCCGTGTCGCTCTCCCATCACCCTCATTAAGGAATCTGCATCAATTAGCAGCAGCTCCCTGTGGCACTCCATGTCCACCTGGGCTGGATTCCGGCGCTGGAGCCCGGAGGAGGCAGAGCCTTGGTTTGATTTTCTTCATTCTGCTCCCTCCAAGACGTTTTTATCTCCCGAGGAGGCTCTGGCAGCTGACAGGGAGGCTTTTGTCCCCTTTGTGTTTGTGCCATCTGCCCATCACCTCCTTCAGGGCTCCAGACTCATCCCTCCCACCTGCCTGTGGAGCAGAGCAGATCAGGGAAAAGGGAAAAGCTGGAAAAAAGCCAGACACAGGAATGGCCGGGTTTGGGAAAAGGCAGGGTTAAATCCCGCCTGGGGAAGGGGCTGATGCTGCAGGAGAGGGAAGTGCAGGAGTTGGAGAAACTGCAGCACCCAGAGCTGCTCTGCTCAGGCTTCCAACAGGGATGGGGCAATTCCTGGGAATATTCCAGCCACAGGAGCGTTTGGGCTGGAAAAGACCTTTAAGAGCCCCGAGTGGAGCTGTGAACCAGCACCAGCACCGTGTTCTGCACTGAGCCAAGCCCTGAGTGCCACATCCACACAGTGCTGGAACATTTCCAGGGATGGGGACTCCAGCACTGCTCTGGGCAGCCTTTTCCAGGGCTGGACAGCTCCCTCCATGAGGAAGTTTTCTCAATATCCAATCTTAATGAGGACCAGGAGCAAAGACACGGGGAGAGAAATGAAACCCAGGTGTTTCATTCCTGAAGTCTGGAATGGAGGCTCGGTTCCTCCAGGCTCAGGGCAGGTCCCAGGGTGCTCCTTCCTGGGGCTGCTGGATTCATCCCAAGGCTTTCCCACCTCCCAGTATCCCAGCCCAGGGCTGTTTGGATCTCCCTGCCAGGATCCTCCCACGGTGTGGACAAACCCCGAGCTGAGCTGTGTTGTCCCTCAAATCATGACTGCCACAAAATCTCCTCTTGTGTCCCAGATGTCCCACTCAGCCCATTCCAGGCCGCATTCCTGGCGGGTTTTCCATCTTCTCCGGGTCTGAGGCACATTCAGGAGCAGGAGAAGAAGAAAGGCAGAACCTGCTGAGGAGGAAATGGATAAAATCCCCCCAAGCTGTCAGTGAGAGCTGTTTTACCAGCAGCCACAAACACTGGGGCTCCCATCGTGCCTCCCAGACTGGCCAGGCTGGAGCACAGTGATCAGGAATGCACAAAGGTCAGGAACACACAAAGATCAGGAATGCACAGTGATCAGGAATGCACAAAGGTCAGGAATGCACAAAGATCAGGAATGCACAAAGGTCAGGAATTCNGAGATCTGGAACCCACAACAATCAGGAATGCACAGAGATCAGGAATGCAGAGATCTGGAACCCACAACAATCAGGAATGCACAGAGATCAGGAATGCACAGAGATCAGGAATGCACAGAGATCAGGAATGCACAAAGGTCAGGAACACACAAGGATCAGGAATGCACAAAGACCAGGAATGCACAAAGATCAGGAACCCACAACAATCAGGAATGCACAGAGAACACAAATTCACAAGGATAAGGAATTCACAAGGATCAGGAATGCACAGAGATCAGGAATGCACAAAGATCAGGAATGCACAAAGCTCAGGAACCCACAACCATCAGAAATGCACAGAGATCAGGAATGCTGCAGTCCCAGCGACTCCGGAGCTTTGCAACACAACAAAGAGTTTAAAAAATATAAAAGCACCCAGGCCAAGCAGCACTTGCCAGCTGTGGTCTCTGAAAGCTCTCTCAGTTACTGACCCGGGCTGTGTTTATCTCAGAGCTCCTGGGCCATTTCCATTTCTTTTTTTTTGCCTTTCCCTTCAGTGGAATGGAAGAAAATATTATTTATTTTTTCTCTTCCATTCCGCATTCAGTGGGGTGTCAGGAAAAGCTTCTCAAAGAGGTGATGCAAAAATCCATCCCTGCAGGGGAAGGAGCAGGAGAGCAGGGAGGGAGATGGAGCCAAAGGGTTGAAGTTGTGCTAAAACCCCGCTCCTCCCTCTGGATGTGCCCGGGGCAGGGACCAGAGCCAGAGGCTCTGAGCACCCCAGCACCGTCCCTGGGTGCCACAGCCCTGTGGGTGCTGAGGGAGCCACGGAATGGGTGGGGTTGGAAGGGACCTTAAATCCCGTGGGTATGAAATTCCACCATCCCAATTTGCCCCAAGCCCTGCCCAACCCGGCCTCAAAGAATTCATTTTTTTAATAACTAAAAAAATTTATTCTTTCACCTGAATCTTTAGTTTTATCATTTATGACAAGATCACAAAGTCACTCAGAGTTGTTGTTTTTTGGTTTTTTAACTGAAAATAAAATCTCTTTTCAGAGGAAATCTGGTTTTATTTTATTGTATTTTTTTTCACACGGAAAAATCACATTTTTCACTGCAAAGAGGCTTGGGTAGAAAGTTATTGCTTTGCAGCAGTGCCAGTGCCTTGGTTCAGCTCCCAGTGACAGCAGCTCCTCAATTGGATCCCAAAACTCCCTGGTTCGAAATGAAAGCTCCAGATGCTTTCCTCAGAGAGAAAAAGAAATTCTCCAAGTTAAAAAACAACAACACCCCCATCCGAGGGCACCAACGGGAAAAGATTTCATGAGGGATTTGCTGGAAACTTCTTTCCTTGCAGAACAAGAGGTGTCTGAGGGAGAACTTCAACTCTGCTTAGTCCAAGAGCCGAGTGCAGCCGTGTGGGGCCGCTGGAAATGAGAGTATGAAAGATTCATGTGCCCAGAAAGTGCTGCACGAGGGGAAAATGAACTTCGAGGAGGGTGGCAAAAGCCCTTAATTGCACCTGATGGAAAATGAAGCTGCTAATGAAGAGCTCTTGCCTGGGGGGTGTTACAGCTCTGAGCCGTTTTCCCTTTTTCCTTCTCCCCCTCCTCCTTCCCCTCTCTCCCTGCTCCCTGCTCCTGCTTTTATTTAACAGATTTCCCTTGAAGGAACATAAAACTGTCAGGTTTTGCTCTGAGTTCACAGGACAGGAAAGAATTAATTCTTCAGTCACTGTCTCTTAGGCTCAGTCTTTAATTTCCCTTCCACCACAACGCTGCCTGATAAAACTTCCTTCCTTTTCTCTGCTCCAAGGGAACAGGGAGTCCTTGATGGGTGAATTCTGGATTCTTTCAGAGCCTTTTGGGGGTCAGCTGGGGCTTCCAGCAGGTGAGGAGAGCTTGGCTTCCCAAGTTCCATGGAACTGGATGTTCCCCCCAGCTCCACGTGGGAAGGGCTCCCTGGCTGAGGTCTGGGAGCTTCAGCTCCTGCAGGGAAATGATTCCGTGAGGATTTGCTCTTTTCATCTTCCTAAAAGAGAGGGAAGAGCACCCAGGGAGAGCCCAGCCCAGCCTGGACCTGCCTGGCGCAACTCTTCCAGGCAGAGGATTAAAAACTTTGGGAAAAAATAGGTCTAATTCCTCACTCCAAAGCTTTCAACATAAAAATCCAACCCAAAAATCCTAAACCTGGCTGAGAGAGAGAACAACCCACTCCCTGCTTAGCCAGGCACTGCTGTTCCCGATTGGAATTAAATATGGAATTTAATGAGAATTAAATATAGAATTTAATAGATGTAATAAATATCTGAAATTTCACTGCTGTCCCCTTGCTTTTGAAAGCAGCTTTCTGTGGGGTTTGGCTCCTTCCTGCTTTTCCACCTCAGGTATTCCAAGCAGAGGGAAGCAAACACGGTGGCAGTGTCTGACCCCACAGTTCAGCTCAGTTCTGGTTTCTGGCCTCCTGAACCCCCCTAAATATCCAGGAAAGCTGGCAGACCCCAAAGCTGGCAAACCCCAGAGCCGGCAAACCCCAGAGCCGGCAAACCCCAGAGCTGGCAAACCCCAGAGCCAGCAAACCCCAGAGCAGGCAAACCCCAGAGCCGGCAAACCCCAGAGCCAGCAAACCCCAGAGCCGGCAAACCCCAGAGCCGGCAAACCCCAGAGCTGTGGGGTTTGTTCCTGTCAGAGTCTGGGATTTCCCTGCAGCCGAGACAGGACCAGGAGCGCTTTGTGCACAGTGAGTTCTCTTCCCACTGAATCAGCCCTTTGGATTAATTAATTAATTATTAATTGATTGTACAGGACATTAATTGAGATTTAAAACACATCCATTGAGGCACCCATGGAAGTAACTTTGAATAACAGAGGCAATAAACCTGGAATTAATCCAGGAACCTTCTGGGGGTGGGTTGGAGCCTTTCCCCCACCCCTGCCCCATCCCAGATCAATTAACACCCCCTGAGATATCAATTAACGCCCCCCGAGATGATCCCCCGGCTCAAGGAGCCGCTCTGTCCCTGCTGGCTGTGCCCGGCAGTGGCTCCACCTCTGCCCTCGCTGCCACCCCTCATCCCTCGGCTCTCTCCTCTCCTGCTCCCACTGCCGCTCCTTTGATCTCCGTAATTTGGGAACCTTCAGCCGCTGAGCTCTCTCATCACAGACAGCGCCGGGCTGGGAACAGGCACGGTTTGATTATCACACCCAGGCCTGGCCTTCAAACACATAAATTCTGTTTCTCAGCCGGTCTGGAGACAATAAACGAGGTTTAATAAATAAACCCGAGGTTTTTCTGTTTGGCAGGTGGCCCCACGTGGGCAGGGCTGGGGAAGGGGAGCTCCTCGCACACAGAGCTCTCTGAGGCTGCTTTTGAATGAAAAGGCCACTTTTATTTTGGGTTTTTTTTATCAATATCTAACATGAAAGGCCCCCTTTGAAATCAAATTGTACATGTGGCCCTTCGGGGCTAATTATCAGCTGCTCATCTGGATGGTATCTCTTACAGAGGCTGAGAGAGGAGAAAATGCTAAGTCAAGGCAGTGGATTAAAAATATCCACAGCATTTATCTGCCAGGGAGACAAGGGTTTGGAGCGTGGTTAATGAACACAAACCCTCCTGCCTCACTGCTCAGGACCTCTGCTTTCAGCAGAGTCAGGTGCACTTACTGCTGATCAGAAAAATGGGATTCCCAGCCCAGAACAGTTCTGAGAGCCTTCAAGGTGCCCCTGCTTTGAAGGAGAAAAAAGCCAAAATCTTTCCATTTTTATGACTCCACCCTCCAGAATCACAGTGTGGATGGAGGACACGGAGTGTCCCCTAAACACAGAATTCCACCATTTGTTAATGGAAGTGAATACTTCCAGCAGTCAGTTGTACTGAAATAAGGAATATAAATTGTCCCCCTCTCAGCACTGCAGGCAAAGGCAGCACCTGGATTTCAGGTACGTGGCAGTGCCAGGGCTCTTTTCTAAAAACACAGAATATTTCACAGGGTTAATTAACTGTGATTATGTTTGGCTGCTGCTGGAGAACCCATGAAATGCTGCACTCATAAAAAATGCCGAAAGGAAACTGGAATTCGGAGAGGGATCTCAAACCAGGGATGTTCCCTTCCTCATGTGGGAAGTTCTGGGACCCCAGCAGGTCCCTCCACGGGGAGAGGCTGCAGGCAGGAGTTTGGTGCTGTGGGTTGTGCCCAGACCCTGAAATCCTCATGCAGTGGGATGGGGCTGTGATCCTGCTCCTGCAAGGACCTGGCTGGCCAGAATTTCAGAGGGTTATCCACAGAAATGGACCTGTTACCAACCCTTCCTGATCTCGTGAGAAAGCTCCTCTTTAGCAGACAGGAACCAAAGCACCTCAAACACAGGGATTTCCTCCCACTGAGTTAGGGATCAGTTTTGTGACCTCTCCCAGGTGCCAGGTTGCTCTTTAAGAGGACACAATTGCAAACCCAGCTCGTTCTCCCGGCCCAGCTCCCTGTTTTAACCCTTTCCTGCCTCCCTGCTCCATCCCTGCCTCACTGTGGGCGCTGTCTCCCAGAAACTCCCAGCTCCGTGGAGCTCAGCCCATCCCTGCTTCACCAATGGCCCAGCCCTGCCTGGCTGCTCAGTGCCCATCCCAGGCCGCACCTGGGAACAGCTCTTCCCTCACAAACTGGGCATTCCCAGTGCCAGCAGCAAGGCCTGAACTGCCTGAAATCTCTGGGCTCTTAACTCCTTAGCCTCCAGTTAAAATCAATATGATTATTTTGGATTTGGGGTTTTTTCCCCCCAGCATTGCTTTGACACCTGATTCCCCCACAGGCAGGAGCTTCTCCTTCAGGAGGGGACACAAACCAGGGCAGATTCCCTTCAGGAACTGGAGCCACATTCCTGTGACACAGTTCTTGCTTTCCAACCTTTCTGCAGCTTCCTCTAAAGTTTCTCCCTTCCCAAAGTTTTATTTGTCCTACTCATGCCTAAAAAATGAAACTCCTTAAAAAATGAGGGCTGGGGAGTGGCACTCACAGCAGAACAGCTCAGGTTTGTGGGATTTGGACCCAATCCGAGTGAGCCCTTTGGTTCCGCGGGAGCTGTTCCTGGATCCCTGGGTCTGGGGAGCTCTCCCGGTGGAAGTGGGGCAGCCATGTGAGGGAGCACTCATCCCAAAGCATTTGGGGTTGGAACTCGAGGAGATTTGTTGGGAACTCCCTGGTTACTCCAGTACAGCACAGAAGTCTCTCGTATTTTTTCCAAGATGGTGCAAAAGGAATGAGAATCCTTCATTGCCTCTCTCCTGAGCCAGAGAAAAGGGGGGAAATCAGTCAAATCTCTCTCAAGAAAGGGTTTGAAGTCGGTGGCTCGGATTTGCAGATTTATTTCTCGCTCTCCTTGGCTGCGCTGAGATTTGCTGGATTTGCATATCAGGGGAGATTATCTTTCCTGCCTCAGCCTGGGAGGAGCGGGCAGGTGTGGAGCAATCAAACCCCATTGAGCTGGAAATGCTCAGGAAGCTGCTCTGGGCCGGCAGCTTCCTCCTCTTCCTTCCCAGCTATTTTTATTTCTCTACAAAACCCTGGCACTGCGTTGAGGACTCGCCTGTCCAACCCTGCAGCTGGGCAAGGGCGGCCTTTTGCTTTTCAGGGTGCTCTGACACCCTCAGGAATTACCTCAGCCCCTTGCCTGGGCTTTATGGCTCCTCTGGAGTGCAAGGCCAGGCCTAGGAGCCGTCAGGATCCACGGGAAGAGCTTTTTATAGAGGTTCCAAATAACTGGGAGCAGTCTTTTTCTCTTCTCCTGGGAGGATCGACACCAACAGCATGAAAATGGTGTGGGAAAGGCAGGGGCAGACTGGCAGAGGGAAGGGAGTCACTCCTGCCTTCCCTGAAATTGTCAAACTTGATATTAATCAGCTTCAGAATTAACTAAAAAAAAAAGTTCTGCAGCTTTTAAAAGCCTCCCTTCCTGATGGTTGTTGTCCACAGGTGAAGAAGGCCAGATGAAGAGGCAGCAAGAGCAGGGTCCCAGGCTGAGGGAGCCCGGGGCCGCTCCAGCCCCGAGGCCCCCGGGAACAGCCCCTGGAACGGGCGCGGGGCCCTCGTTAGCGGGGGATGGATGGAACACAACGCGTTTGAGCAGCACCCAGCCAGCAGCGGGGCTGAGCTCTGCCCACCCACAGCCAGGTACCGATGGCAGGAAGGAGGGAGAGGGGGGACATGAACGAGCCCGAGCCCAGGGCGCCGTTCCTGGCTCCGGCGCTGCTCTGAGGAGAGCTGGGGCAGCGGAGCGGGCCGGGCCCGCCCCGGGCGCTGCTGCGGCCTTCGCACAGAGCACAAAGGCAGCAGCACCGAGCTGGGGAGCTGCTGGGGAGCAGAAATGGCCCGGGGGTGGCGGGTCCTGCCAGAGACATGGAAAATTTCCCTCGAGGACTCCGGGGAAAAGTCAATTCCCTTGGGAAGATGAGGCTGGAGGAGGAGGGAGAGGAGGACCAGAGCACACACCCGAGTTCAGGCTGGCAGAGCCCCTCAGAGGGGATTGGGTCTGCAGAACTCCCTGGGATGTGCAGAGCTCCCGAGGTCCCCTCGTGGCAGAGGGAGGGAGCAGAGAGGGAGCAGCACAAGGCCCAGCAAAGCCTTTCCTTCAGAAGCATTTTTGTCCCAAAACCACCAAATCACCCCCAGTCACACCCCCTGTGCCCTGCCTCTGAGGGAGGGACCTCGTGCATTGAAATTCCCATGGAAGCTCGAGGGAATTGGAAATTTGTAGTTGGAATAAACTCCCTTTTTGCCTTATTCCAAAGCACCCCAGGTTTGCAGCAGGTCATGAAACTGAATTTTGCTCTTTCCACCTGTTTAAATCCAGAGCATGGAGTGGCACCACCCCGTGTGCCACTGCAGGAACTCATTTCATCTTTCCAGTCTTCAGCACCTTTTCCTGCAATTCCGGCAGCAGGGCATGGAATAAACCAGTCCATCTCCAGCCCTGCCAGCAGCACTCCTGTCCCTGGATAAAGCTTGTCCAGAGGTGTGTCTGTGAGTGTTCCTGCCCTGAAAGCTCACCCTGAGCACCATCAGCTCTCCGTGGCAGCTGAAAGCTAAGCAGTGATGTCCCCAGCCTGTCCATCCATCATCCAGCTCCCTGCAAAAAACCCAGAGCTGAACAATCCATTAATATCCATGGAATGTTTCTTTTCCCTTTGCCACTGTGGCTCTGGGTGAGTGACATCGTCCCCAAGGGGCCCAGTCCCAGGTTTTAGGGATCCCAGCAGGATTCCCCAGCACTTGGTGCTGCTCTGTTTCCTCCCAGCAGCCAGGTGCTTGCAGAGGGGATGTTCTGGGAGCTGTTCCAGCTCTGGATAAGCGCTCCAGGAAGATTCCAGGAGGATTCCAGGAGGATTCCAGGAGGATTCCAGGCGCTCTGCTGAGGCCATGGGTGTTCTCTGTCACCACATCCTGCGGGATGTGCTCCCAAACTGCTCTGGGAGATAACCCAGACCCCATTCCTCCTCATTTCCCTCTCAAATCCATCCCCCCGAGCTCCCCTCCGTGTCCCAAAGCTGTCAGGGGAAATACAACGGGGAGGCGACAGCTCGTTCTCCATAACGAGCTCATCAGTGCCAAGCAGCAGCGGGGAGATGGCAAAACACTCCAAAATTGAGCTCATCTGCCAGGATTTTATGTTTTTTTCTGCTTGTGCCACCTCAGCCCAGAGCTGCTGGTGGGGACGGTGCCAGACACACGGGGCTGGCGTTTGAGCTCATCCCGTTTTAGAAAGGCCCGGGAATGGCACAGAGGGAGGCTCTGCTGAGCTCGTTTGTGCAGGTTCATCACTGCCAGGCATGGAACTGCCCTGGGCCCTTCATCCTGCTGGGATTGCTCAGGTGCTGGGATTGAGGGGTTCCTGCAGCTCCTGGAAACCATGGGACAAACCCAGGGCCTCTCTCTGCATGGGTGTGAATGAAAGGCTCCGTTAAAGAGCCCTCTTGGTCCTTTAGCTCAGAAAACCCACACCTTTCCCCTCAGTGTGAGTGGAATTCTTTTTCAGCTCAGAAAACCCACACCTTTCCCCTCAGTGCGAGTGGAATTCTTTTTCAGCTCAGAAAACCCACACTTTTCCCCTCAGTGGGGACTGAGTTGATTGAATTCAGATGTCCCCTGGCAATTCCTGGCTGTCCATGAGGATGGGGACAAACCTGTGGCTTCTCCAGGTCTGACACAGCCCCCGTGACTCCTCCCGGGATCAGGAGATGGGAGGACGCTGCTGAGCTGGGGCAGGGAGCAGTGAAATCTGGTTTATTCAGGCTGAGGCTTTGCCAGTTTGGGGTCAGGAGTTCCAGGAGAGCTTTGCAGAGGAAGAGGAGCAGCTCCAGGACCAAGACCAGGACCAGCCCTGGGTGTGCCGGGGTCTCAGCCCTGTCCCAGGCACAAAACCTCAACCTAAATAGGGCACAAGCCTGGAACCAGAGCTCAGCTTGGGCATGGTGAGGAGCTCCAGAACCTGCATTTCCACCCCACCCATCTCCATTCCTGCAGCTCACGGGATCCCCACTGACACCCAGAGCCCTCACAGACCTGAGCCCTCTCAGAGAACCCACAGCTCAAACCCCACACACAGATCACACAGATATGTTCACTTTTTCCTCTGCCTCTCTTCAGCTTCAGACTTGTGAGGACAGAAACCCCCCCAGGTCTGGCTGAAGTGCTGGACTGAAGAATCCTCTCCCCTCCTCCCCCCACCAAGTTGCCCTTCACAGCCTTTAGACTCCTTACAGCCCTAAAATCACACTAAACTGTGCATGGAGGGTGGCACAGAGCACAAACCCAACCCTACAGAGCCTTCAGGGACCACGAGAAGCAGCAAGTTTGAGTCCCATCACTCTGCCACCCTGTCCTCAGCCCCATCTCCCCTGGGACACATCCCAGAGGGATGAAGGCTCCACCCTCAGGAACCCACCCCTCCCAGGCAGCACGGCTTTTGGGAGCAGGTGTCGGGGCTCTATTTTATAGGACGGCCATAAAGGCAGTAAAACAAAAGGTTAACATGGCCAAGTTCATAAATCCAGCAGTCGAGGATTAGAACATTCCTGTCCGTCTCCTCTTTATTGAAATTTTACATCCAAAGGTTTTGGTTTGCCCTTGTAGGAAGCCTCTGGGGCAGGAGGGCTGGGCTGGGGAGGGGAATTGTTGAGTCTCAGCAATCAGGGCGGCTGTAAAAAGGTCAGGTACAGGCTGGGCCGACGGGGACTTTATAACAACTCCTAATTTCTGTATTACACAGTCGTGTCTGCTCCCAGCAGTCTGATATTTCCTGCAGCTATTTTAGCAGTTATTAGTTATTTAACTTTTATTAGTTATTACTTTGTAGTTCTTAGTTTATTTTTTAGTTCTTAGCTACTTTATTTTTATTAGATTGTAGTTATTAGGGTTTTTTTAGTTATTAGCTATTTTGTTTTTATTAGTAATTAGTTAATTTTAATTAGTTATTAGCTATTTGATGAGTTATTTTCTGCTGTTATTGCCACCAGCCTCAGCTGCCAGAGCAGAACACCTGAGTGGTCCCATGACAGTGCAAAATCCCAATATGGGATTGCAAAACTTCCCTAAATTGAGAAACCATTCCATCCTCCAGGTCCCAGCTCCACATCCAGGACTGCTCCTGATGCTCAGCATGGACCAGGCACGCAAATCCTGAGGAGGAGAAGCTTCCTGATCCCTGGGAAGGTCTCAGCTGTCTCACTTCCCACTATCCCAGGTGCCCCATGAGTTAGCCACCCTTAGGGACTGACCCCTGCTCCCCCTGCACCCCCCAGGGCCCTTCAGAATTACAGCACATTTATGGTAAAGGAAATGCCTATCAGAAGTTATCAGGATTATTTGAGAAAAGAAATGATTTATCCCCTTTTCCAGGCACGCTGGTGTCCCTTTGCCCTCTGTCCCCACTCCCATTGTTCTTATTTTCTGTAAGTATTTTATCTGGAGCCCAGATGAGTTCTGTGCCTTTTACTGCTCCCGTTCCCATCTGCAGGAGAACAAACCCTGCAGCCGGTGACAGACGGCTCCGTGCCCTGCTCCGCCCGGCCTCTGGGTGTTTTTATGGGGCTCCCTCCTCTGTTTTCTCTCCATTTACAGCCTTGCTAGAACGGGGAAGGAGCAGAGCGGGCATTGATCGCCTGCCAAGGGCTGCCAAGGGCAGAGCCGGGGTGCAGAGCTGCCCTGGCAGGAGGGGTGAGCTCCCAGGGACAGCGTTGGCATTGCCAGGGGATGGCAGCTGCCCCCAGAAACCGTGTCCTGCACAGGGCACTCGGTGGCACGCAGGGTCACTCCCCCGTGTCTGACCATCTCCCAGTGTCCAGATCTCTCCTCACAGCGCTGATTAAGTCAAGGAGAGAACCAAAGCCTGCCTTAAGGGCGCTGTTTTACCAAGTACCGGGCCTAAAGAGCAGCTCTGTGCCAGGGCTCTGTCACCTCAGGAGGACAATGACACCTTTACCTGCCGAGATCAGGGAGCAGAGCCCCAGTGAGGTCACCCAGAGTGATCGGGCAGGGTTCAGGGGGATCTCAGGCGGTGCAGGAGCCTCGGGTTTGGGGCTAAACCGAACCATTCTCCTGCCCAGGCCAGGGCAGCACCGTCCTGCGTGGAGGATTCAGGATTTTGCTGCCGCTCTGGGGCCATTTGTTGCTCGTTTGTGCTCCCTGTGTGTTACACACATGCACAGACTGTCACTCCCACACACCGAGCCTGGGAGTGATCTCAGCAGCGCTGGAGAGGTGCAGAGCGCCTGTCTGAACTCATTTATCCTGCACAGGACCAGAGGGTTTAAAGTCCTGCAGGCTCTCTTTGCCCCTCACACCCAGAGCGGGTTTTATGTGAAGAAATCAGCGATGAAACTTCACCTCACAAAGTTCTTCCCGTGCTCCAAACAAAGCCAAACATGAATCTGGCTAAAAGGACAGACAGGTGAGGCCCAAAATAGCCTGAGGTGGTCCAGGACATCAGGAGAAGGATGGGCGGAGAGTGATGTCCTCGGGAGCCAGCCCTGAAACAGCAGAGCACAAAGACTTTTGGTTAGAAAGTTAAACGTTCCTGGGAATGGTTGATTTAGAATGAGTGAGGTGGCTGGGCAGACGGGTCAGTAATTTTAGAACTAAAATTGTGATTAAAACCCCTTTGCCACCCAAAGTTGGGAAGCAGCTCCCTGATGGTGATTAATTCACACGAGCGGCAGGGACTGAGCTCCAGCTCAATTCTTATCAAGTGAAATGTATCCAGCGTAATCTGATAGGTCCTGAAAGGTTAATGCAAGCTAAATCAATGCTGTCTCCATCCAGATCAGGTGGGGGAATTGTCCTTGAGTGTGAGTGTGCAGGAGGCTGGTGACGAGGGCAATAAAGGGCTTTCATCTCCTGCAGATCCGTGCCAAGTCCATTGCCATGCAGGAGGGGTTGATAAGGGCACTGATTTATCACCAGCAGACAGAACACTGAGCCTGCCCTTAAAACATTCCATCTCCCCGCTTTATGGTGCTCTCTTAATAAACATTTTAAACATCCCAACGCCTTTCAGACAGCCAAAGGAGCGGAATACAAAGGGCTGGAGTGGCACCGCCTGCCCTGGTCAAGTGTCCAGGTTCTGAGCACTCCCTCAGGGAGGAGGGAGGATCTGGAAACCTCAGCTGTGAGCTGGTGTTAAAAACTGGTTCTGCTGGGATAAGGAGCCAAACAGAATCAGGGTTTTGGCATGATTTTAAACTTCCAGCACCTGGTTCAATCCCAGGGATCCAGGAGACTTCCAAGCCTTCTCAAAGCCATGGGACATAAAGGGCTGTTTAGCTTCCACTCATGTCTTTAAAAATACCTCTTGAAATTAATGGCTAAACTTAAACCTTTGGCTTAAATGCTCTTCTGGAGAGCTGAGAGGGGCTGAGAGCAAGAGAGAGAAGGGAGGAGGCTCCAGCTTTTCCATGCACCTAGCAGGATCCAGCTCCTCTCAGCAGGACGTGCTCCTGGTGCCAGCACCACTTGGTTTAACCCGAGCACAGATAAATAATTGATGGCTCTGAACTGACCCTGGCTGTGCACTGACAGACATCCTCTGTGATATTTGTGTCCTGCAACACGGAATGTGTCAGGATCAGGCTGGAATCAGGCAGCAGGAGGGCTCGGGATCACACAGGCTCCAATCCCAGAGCACCTCAGGCACAGAGGATTTTCCTGCGCTGCCTTTCCCAGCCTTGTCCAGCCCAGTTCACTCAGAGCCCAGGTCCAGCAGCTCACAAACACCCTGAAGTCACCACGATCTGGTGAGAAGCACCTGCACAAGATGTGCAGATTTGACAGAGTCTGTGGCTAATTCTGAGCCTTACAAAGCCCAGCTCACGCTCAGTACCAAACCAGCAGCCTCTGAGGCGGATTTGCCTCCATCCAGGCAGAGGGGTTGGAGCTGCACTCAGCACTGTCTCAGAGCATCACTGTTACTGTTGATTAATACCTGAGCAATCTGTGAAGAGATAAATTATGATTATGCACACACAGGCCCTCCATCCACAGCCAGAGCCAGCAGATCCATTCTCTCCCGGCGAGCTGTCAGTACGGGTATTTATACATCGTGTTTACACAGCCTTTTATAACCAACACTCCAACCACTTCAGGTATTAAGTGCTTAAAACTATTGGTTTGATTAATTCAGCATCTTCAGGAGATCATCCTGCTTTTCTTGCAGTTCTGATGTGCAGCATCCCCCCTCCATCTGCTGGGATCTCCCCTTGTCTGAGCACACGGATCCAGGAGGATTCCCGGGCACTCCAGAGGAGCAGAGCTCACCTCCTTCAAAATGTCTGCAGGAAAAGGCCCCTAAAACCAGGAGGGCAGGGTTAGATGGGATTTTGGGAAGGAATTGTTCCCTGGGAGGATGGGGAGGGGCTGGGATGGAATTCCCAGAGCAGCTGTGGCTGCCCCTGGATCCCTGGCAGTGTCCAAGGCCAGGCTGGACATTGGGGCTTGGAGCAGCCTGGGACAGTGGGACGTGTCCCTGGGGTGGAACTGGATGAGCTTTGAGGTCCCTTCCTACCCAAACCATTCCAGGGTTCTGTGACTGCCTCCACCTCTCCAGGCTGTGCTGACTCGAGCACTTTCCCAACACAAGATGAGGTTTTTGGTAAATCCAAGGTTCCCTCTTGCAGCTCCATGAGGCCAAGGGGATCCACAACTCCAAAGGCTGACCTGGAGCCACCTGCAGCTTTAACTGCTGAACACTGGAATAATCCCATTTCTGCTGCCTTGTGGGGCAAAGAGGAGCCCTGGGCATTTCTGCCTCCAGGGGTTTTGGTGCCTTTGGCCCTCCCACCTGGCTCAGAACCTGAGGGATTTTGCTGCTTTAGATACAAATTAACTCCTTTATTTCCCATCTCCTTCCAAGGCCAGATCTCCAGAAATGGGGGCATTTCTGCCTCCAGGTCCCCCCAGCAAGTGCACAGCAGCCCCAGGTGCTTCCCCCCAGTCTCATTAACTGATAAAACAATTAACACCAATCTGCCTCTCCCAGCTCTGGCTGCCTCCCCCGCTTTTCCAGGCACCCCAATTGCTGTTCCCTGTGCTCCTCCCATCATTTCACAGCCCGGGCTGGAGCCTGGCTCAGGGGACGAGAGGCAGAAAATCCCACCCCAGGTGCTCAGAGCGAGGGCTGGAGGGCAGCCAGATCTCAGAACGTTCCTCAGGACAGGGCAGTAAATAACCCCGGCATTGCTCATGCAGGGTAATGGGATTTTATCACCACGGAGAAGCAGCTGAAGGAGCAGGGGCACGGGGAGCCAGGGAACAGCTCCCAGACCCAGAGCCTGCTGACATCCAGTGTCTGCTGAAAAATGAGGCAGGGGAGGAGCAGGGACAGCCCGGGAGGAGATGGATGGCACAGGCGCTGCTTTACTGCCCCACACTCTGGGAGAGGGATGAGAAAAAATAATCCCAGCAAATGGGAGCTCCGTTTTGAAGGAATAAATGAACTGTGGAGAACTGCAGGGTGGTGGGAGAGGAGCCCTGGCTCAGGTCCTTCCCACCCTCAGCCCCTGGATTTGGGATGGCAGCACTGGGGAGGGCAGGGCTGTGACTCCCAGCTCCGATGGGGAGCACTCGAGGCTCTGCAGCCCCGAACTTCCCCGTCCCTGACTGCTGGCACCTCCCTTCCCCTGCCTGTGCCTCTGCTCCCACCCAGATGTTCCACCTGTGTCCCAGGGTGTTTCCCAGCAGGTTTTAAAGCATTTTTTTATCAGAAAGTAGGGGAATAAAAGTGCTTTTATAGGCAAAAAAAAGCAAGTGTGGAGAAATCAATGCTCCAGCCACCTGGATTAACAATTCCCTCCAAAAAAGTTCAAGGAAAAGCAGCCAAAGGAACACTGAGCCCACCCCAGCCCTGGCAGCTGAAGGTCTGGGCTGGGGATGCTCCAGATCCCGATGGGAAAGGCCCATCCTGGTGCCCTGAGGAGGCTCTGCCGTGTCTCAGACAGTACCAGGGGCCGGGCAGGTGAATCCTGACAGGTAAAGGAGAGGTTTCAGCACCGAGGCTTCCTCTGATAAGAGCTCAGAAATTGTTTTTATCCTTGAGTAGTTTCTGCTGTTGCACAGAGATAATTCAGCTCCCAGGCTCCTCGGGAAGAGCTGCTGGGCTGCAGCTGAAAGCCCCCAAATCCAGGCTCCTCCAGAAGCACCATCTGGAAAATCCAGGTTTAAACTGAGACAAAATCTCCTGCTCAGGAATCACAGTCCCAGCTAAGCTGGAGCTTTGTGGGACCTTCTCATCTTTTACACTGAAAACACATTGTAGGAAAAAGGGACAGGATGGAAACGCTTTCCAGGGAATGTGTGAAAACCCAGGACAGCAAAATGTGGGATGTGCATAGGGACATTGTTCTTATATGGGTCTTGTGGTCAGATCATAAAAACCCATTAATATCTGGTGTTATATAGAATATATTTATAATATTCATCAGGAACTGGGGGGATAGGACAGGGAGTAATGGGTTCAAACTGAAAGAGGGGAATTTAGGGTGAGAAATATGGAAAGAATTGTTCCCTGTGAGGGTGGGGAGGGGCTGGGATGGAATTCCCAGAGCAGCTGTGGATGCCCCTGGATCCCTGGCAGTGTCCAAGGCCAGGCTGGAGCAGCCTGGGACAGTGGGAGGTGTCCCTGCCATGGCAGGGGTGGCACTGGATCATTTTAAGGTCCTCTCAACCCAATCCACTCTATAATTTTATATTTTTTGCCCAACAAATGGGAAGATCCAGGTGCAGGGCTGAAGGAATATGGGATCTGTGCTGGCAGGAGCTGCCTCTCCCCAAAGCAGCCCAGGAGAACTTTGCAGAGCTCAGCTCCAGAGCTCTCCAGCTGCCACATTCCGTGGATAATAACGGCATGGCATTAAAAAAGGGGCCGGGATTATTCTTTTGAAAGTGTTGCAGCCTTCTTGAGAAATGACTGTTATTTATTTGATCGTCCCCCGAAGATTCCTTTGTCACAGGCTATTGTGTAAATTTGTGTTCAGACAATTCTGAAAATGTTGAATTATTCACTTGATTGGCCTTAATGTCTCCTCCTGAAACACCTCAATATGCTGCGATTATTATCAATGTACGGCGGGCTAATAAAAGTGTGGCAAAAATAACTGCAGCTGGAAGTTCTGAAGGGAAAGGATAATTTCCTAACTGCTCAAACATTAGTAGTTAAGAAAGTTAAGATAAGGGTAATAAAGCCTCGTGCTTCAGGGCTTTGCAAACGGGGTTAGGAAGTAATTATTTGAAATTCTTTTCTCAGTGTTATGTAATTTAACTCTCGTTAATAAAAGACCCAGTTCTGAAAGGCACTGAAAGATGGAGCTTGGAAGCAGAGGAGATTTAAAAAGGAGAAGCGAGTCCTCAACCTGCTTCACTGCTCTCCAAAAACACCCTCCAGACACTCATTTGCATTTTCTAACTCCTATGATAAAATATTTTTTCTTCCCCAAATGTTCTGTGCTGGAACTCCGGCATTTCCCTGCAGTGGAGGAGCGTTCCCTCGTTTTCCCAGCATCCCAAATCCCTTGGTGTGAGGCACTGGGCTGGACTCATCTGTAGTTTTGAAGTGTCCCTGGTGACTTGGAGCCGTTTGGGGGCTGGAGTGAGGTGATGTTTAGGGTCCTTTTCCATGATCCCAGTGGCTCTGTCCCTGCACATTCCCAGGGGTCGGAAGCACAGGGAATCTTCCTGATGTGGGGAATGTCTGAGCTTGTGTCCCTGGGCTGGCTGTGCTGGAATCAGCAACGGGGGGGAATTCCTGCCCATCCCACAGGGAGTGTCCCTCACTGGGCCCCTCTGCCCGTCCTGGCTCCTCCAGGACACTGCCCAGGACAAAGGGCTGGACAATCCCTGGGATTCCAGATCCTCTTCCCAAGGGCGCTTTCTCTCAGTGCTCCCAAAGCGAGTGGGGATGGAGCTCCATCATTCCCACATCTTATGCCATTCCTGCTCCTTATTCCCAGGGCCTGAAGGGGCTCCAGGAGAGCTGCAGAGGGACTGGGGACAAGGTATGGAGGGACAGGACATAGAGGAAATGGCTTCCCAGTGCCAGAGGGCAGGGCTGGATGGGATCTTGGGAAGGAATTGTTCCCTGCGAGGGTGGGGAGGGGCTGGGAGGGAATTCCCAGAGCAGCTGTGGCTGCCCCTGGATCCCTGGCAGTGGCCAAGGCCAGGCTGGACAGGACTGGGAGCAGCCTGGGACAGTGGGAAGTGTCCCTGCCATGCGAATGGGATGGGATCTAAGGTTCCTTCCAACCCAAACCATCCCATATCTCCATGATTCTCATTTGCAATACAATTTCCTGTATTTTGTTGTATCCGTGATTTTTTCCTCTCTTTCCTATCCCACTTTTTGCAGCAACAGTCACACACCAGGGAACAGTGTTACCTAAAACCTTTCTCATCTCCCCGTGCCCCTGCCTGGCTGGTGATCCTGCACATTTATTATCATCTCCAGCTCTCCTCTGGAATGAAATCACCTCCGTTCCCACATTCTCTCCAATCCTTGTCTCCCTCTCAGCCGATTTCTCAGAGCCCTTTGGAACACCCCACACCATCCCAGCTTTCCATGGTCAGTTGGATCCACGTGGCACAGCTCGGGGGGTCCTTCTCTGGCTGCTCCTACTCCCATGGGGTGAGACCCAGAACTTCCAGTCCCCTTCTCGGGAAAGTTGGGATAAAGGATAAGCCAGAACTCTGCTCTTTTCCCACAGTCCAGGAGCACTTCCCTCCCTTCTCAGAGTCACTGGGGTGATTCTGATGGAAGAACCCTGTATCTTCTGATGGAAGAACCCTGTATCCTGAATAACTGAGGAACAGCCCAGAGGCTTTTCAGGAGCTGAACGGAAGAACCGCCTGGGAAAGCCCCACCCAAGCGATGGCAGGGCCATGATCACCCCCGCAATCAGGAGCAGCCTTGGGATTAAGAGCAGTTTGGGATGGAGCTTTCACTTCCTGCAAGGATTTAAACCCATCCAGGTCAGTCCTACGGCCATGAGAGGAGAAAATCCTTCCCTTGCAGGAGGTGTTCCGGTCAAATAAATCATTAAGAGCAGAATAATTCTCCCCACCCCACAGGGAGGATTGGATTTGGTTCTGCCTTTCTTTGCCTGCTTTGCCTTACATTGCAGGNCAGTCCAGGAGCACTTCCCTCCCTTCTCAGAGTCACTGGGGTGATTCTGATGGAAGAACCCTGTATCTTCTGATGGAAGAACCCTGTATCCTGAATAACTGAGGAACAGCCCAGAGGCTTTTCAGGAGCTGAACGGAAGAACCGCCTGGGAAAGCCCCACCCAAGCGATGGCAGGGCCATGATCACCCCCGCAATCAGGAGCAGCCTTGGGATTAAGAGCAGTTTGGGATGGAGCTTTCACTTCCTGCAAGGATTTAAACCCATCCAGGTCAGTCCTACGGCCATGAGAGGAGAAAATCCTTCCCTTGCAGGAGGTGTTCCGGTCAAATAAATCATTAAGAGCAGAATAATTCTCCCCACCCCACAGGGAGGATTGGATTTGGTTCTGCCTTTCTTTGCCTGCTTTGCCTTACATTGCAGGAGGTGGCTGGGGGGGATTTCCTTCCCTTTGTTTCCCAGCTGTGCTGAGTTCAAAACTGCTGCACTTGAGAAGCTCACCCAGAACCCACAAAAGTGGGGTTTTCAGGTCCTTGAAAAGAAACTTTTGGAGTTTTTATTCAATTGAACCTCACAGTAACTGAGATATCAACCATTAACAGGAGGAAAAACTTCCCCAAATGTCACCCAAACCCCCAGCTCAGGCCTGTGAAATTCCAGCTGCCAGGGTTGTGCTTAAAGATGTCATTGCCATGCCAAAGACTCAGGAATCAGAACTTCCTGAGCTGGTTTGTGGGAGGTGGGTGAAGAGGAGCAGAGGAGGGATTGTTTGGGGGGTTTTGCACTCAAGAGTTCTCCAGGAAGAAACCCCAGACAGAAAAATCAGTTTCTGGCTGTAAGTGAAGCAGTGTTACCTCTGGGGATGTGCAGGGAAAGAGCAGAAAATGGCACCGTGGGGCTGTTCTTACAATCAGAGTTTGGTTGGAACAAGCTTGGGAAATCACAGGGAATTCCCAAATATCTGCAGCAGCTGGGAATGACTGGAAATATCAGAGTCCCTAAGGGGTTTTAGTAAGATCCCAACTTTGAAGGTGTTTTAAGGAATAAGGGCTGGAGCAAACAGAGCTCCTTCATGGATGGGCCATCCCTGCACTTCCAGGTGGGATTTCCTGCTGAAGAATTCCACATTTCCCCAACAGAGGCACTTTTCATCCTTCTGTGGGGAAGCAGCAGCTCAGCAGCTGCTCTGTACTCAGAGAATGTGGAATCCCAGGATGGTTTGGGTCGGAAGGGACCTCAGGCTCCTCCCATCCCTCCCCTGCCATCTCCTGATGCCCAGTGAGGGAGGAAGTGCCTCACTCTGGAGCAGGAAAACCGGGAAAGCCACTGGAGTCACCTCATTCCATCAGCTCCGATACTGTGCAGGAGAAGCAGCCACAGGCACAAAGATTGGGCTTGGAAAGGACTCTCCACTTTCTTTTTTCCCCTGAATAATGGAATCAAGATGTTTTTATTCTGAATGTAATTATTACTTTTCAGCCAGGATGCAAATGGTAACAGAGCTCCTGCAAAAATAAAACATCTGTGTTGGAGGGCCAGAACAAACCAGCCCTGAACACAAACTGAGGCTGAGTGAGACTCCCTGGCTTCTCCCAGGGGAAAATGTGTCTCAGGTGAAAGCTCTTCTCCCATTTGGCATCAAAACCTCTACCAGCATCTCCTCCTGAGCATGGAAAACCTCTTCCAGCCTCCCCTCCTGAGCATGGAAAACCTCTCTCAACCTCCTTTCCTGAGCATGGAAAACCTCTCCCAACCTCTCCTGAGCATGGAAAACCTCTCTCAACCTCCTTTCCTGAGCATGGAAAACCTCTCCCAACCTCTCCTGAGCATGGAAAACCTCTCTCAACCTCCTTTCCTGAGCATGGAAAACCTCTCCCAACCTCTCCTGAGCATGGAAAACCTCTCTCAACCTCCTTTCCTGAGCATGGAAAACCTCTCCCAGACTCCTCTCCTGGCATCAGATGGATCCCACTGAGCTCTCAGGATCCACCCCCTGCCATGGGCCTGTTGTGACAAACCAGGCAGCTCCAGGGATGTGCTCCTGCCCCGTGGGATCCCCCAGCAGAGCCCACAGGAGTTTCTGCCCAGCTGAGGACCCAAATCTTCCCCTTTTGCTCAACTCAAATCTCTCCCATCCACCATTTCTGAGGAATATTACGAGACCTGGTTTTTTTTTTCATTTCTCAAATGTCAAGTAGATCTTTTACAGCAGCTCTTAAGAAGATAAAGGGGATTAAAGGATCATTTTATCCTATTTAAAGTTAGCTCTGAGACGATAGGAGTAAACAGGAACATTTTAAAGGATGTTAATCTCGGCTCTTTTTTATCCCCCCTTCTCCTTTTCTTTTTCTTCTTTGCCAGCAAAATTTCACTTTGCTGGATGTGTTCCCTTTTGAGGGTGAAATGATTGCAAGGAGGCAAATGCTGCCACCCTTTCTCCTCACTTCAAAAAGCAAACACAAAATATCGCTCCTGATTGCAATATTAAACATTAAGTTTAAATTGGGCTGTCAATCACTGGCTTAGAGTTTATGGAAAGAGATGGAGGGAATCAGAGGGGAACAAAAAGGTTTTGGGCAAGGGAGGGAGCCCGGCCCTGCCTGTGCCCCCCAGACAGCGAGGCCACAGCTTGTTAGCAGCAGAATTATGGAGATAAGAGTGTTTAAAAAAAACCTCCAAGCAGCAGAAATTTGAGCTTCGGAATGTTGGGGGGATTTCAGGATGAGCTGTCAGAAGACAGAGCCAAACGTGGTAACATCTGACGGGGGATGGTTCTCTCACAGCTCAGGCTCACAGCTCAGCTCTGTCGGTGTTTGTAACCCAGCACAGCCCACAAGGACATCAGTTCATCACAGCAACAGCACCTCTGATACCAAACCTTGGCAGCTTTGATAAACTCGGGAGCAGGGGCTCCCTCAGGTGCTCCAGAGCCTGGCTGTGAGCTCAGAGTTCCCTCGGGGCTGGCAGGGACAGCACCCCCTCCCCAGAGCAGCCCCCGTGCTGTTCCAGGCTCCAGCAGATCCAGCAGCTGGTTTGCTGCTTTCCAAAAAACCCCAAGCATTAGCTCCTCCAAAGAAACTCATTTTCCTGGGGATTGTATGGACTCCAGGGCTCAGGACATTCAGGGATCAGCCAAAGGGTCGTGCAAATGGCAAAGTGGGCTCAGGGCTTCCTGAGGTGTCTTCCCAACCACGACCTCGCCGTGGCTTCCAGAACAGCCCCCTTGTTCGGGCACATCTGGAGATGTGGAACCCAGCCCGTGGAGATGTGGAATCCAGCCCGTGGAGATGCCGGGGATGTTTATCAGCCGTGAGGGGCAGCAGAGGGAGGGACTCGCAGCAAACGAGCCCTGAAGGGGTCTCAGCAGGCTCTGAATATTCAAGAAGAGCGAAGTCACCTCCGAGGTTTCATTTTTGGGTGGTTCTGAACAAAGCACAGCAGCACGAGCTGTTGCTGTAGCAGCTCTTGGCTCAGGCATTGATCAGATGCTTCCTCTCCCATAGAGTTTAAGATTTGTTCACTCTTTGTTTATTCCCCTTAATCTAAAATAAAAGTCACGGAGCCTTCAAGTGCATGTTTTACTCTTTGTTTGAGCAACACAACAAAGAAAAACAATTGCAAAGGCAGGCAGCGCCTTCCACTTCCAGGCTTTCAAGGGATTATTTCCAATGGCAGGAGAGAAGGGAGTAACAGCTTTGGAAACTCAGGGGGAAATATTCGGACAGCAGCTGCATTAAAGAGCTTCCCTCATTTTTAAGCTGCACTAATTATGTTCATTTAATACCAGGCAGGAAAATATTGACAAACGACGCAGGAATTAAATGGAATTTCGAGCCATGGTGCAGCTGCTGGAGCCTCTGGAGAGGGGCTGAGCACTGGAGCTGGGCTGGGATGTCCTGCACCAACGGCAAGGACCTGCATGGAGAGGGCAGTTATTCCAGGGATGGAATGCCATGGAAAGGGCAGCTATTCCAATGGTGAACATGCATGGAGAGGGCAGTTATTCCAGGGATGGAATGCCATGGAAAGGGCAGCTATTCCAATGGTGAACATCCATGGAGAGGGCAGTTATTCCAGGGATGGAATGCCATGGAAAGGGCAGCTATTCCAATGGTGAACATGCATGGAAAGGGCAGTTATTCCAGTGATGGATCTGCCAGGGAAAAGCATCTGGGCTCAGGCAGAGGGTGCTCTGTGGGCCTGGCATGGCTCCACCACAGCCCCTCATCCTCCCTCCTTCCAGCATCTCCTTCCAG
>VZTH01018915.1:0-12235 GCA_013397815.1 Aleadryas rufinucha
TACACTTCCTTCCTCCTGCCTAATTCATTTGTTTCTTCCTTCGTTGTGTCTATTTTGGCTCCCTCCTATCCATGCACCTGTTTTGGCTTCAAACTGCATCTACTGCCCTTCTTGCTTCTCCACAGAATTCCCTATACCCTTTTCACTCTGGTTGATTGGACCCCACTTTCCTTTTGATGCCCATTGTGATTCTCTTCTTACAGGTGCCACATCGACAAGCCCTTCCTAAGCTGCTCTCAGGATGGATCCTACATGTGTTTCTTTCTCCTTACCCTGCTTGGTCAGCCTTGTCAACCCAACAGCTTCATGCTTGTCCTCTCTTGGTCCCTCTTGCATAGCATCTTTGCCTCCTCTAACCATTGCTGACCCTCCTTCTGCTCTCCCCTTCTCTCCTTAACTTTCAAATCTGCTTCTCAGCTGAATCCCTGTTTTCTTTCTCAGATGACCAGAGAGATTTCCAAAATTGGCCTGTTCAAGGCCAACCTCTTCCCATATCCATTCCTTCCTGAGCTGTCCTTTTAAAACAAAATGTGCTATTTTTCTGCTCAGGACAGCATTTAGTCTGCCTAGTTCTTACTTTCTTATTACAATGCTCAAATGTTTAACTTCAAACACTTCTAATTCCTGTCTTCAGGTAGCCAATCATAGAAATATTTCTTCACAAGCCTGGAGATTCTTGCCCTTATTCATTAATGCCTGTGTGGTTCTTCCATCCCTGAAATATCTTTTTCAAGGCTTTCCAAATGTCTCTGAGAAAATCACCTTTTTCTCTGTTGCTTCGTGCAAAGCACACAGAAAGCCAAGGCTATTTATCCAGTGAACTTGAATTGCCTGACAACCTTGTGCTGCTTGACCATTGGACATGTGACTTTCCATTTGAATCTTTCTCCTCTGAGTCAACTGAAACAGCCACTGCAGGAGACTGTGGAAGGATTCACAAAGAAATTGAACAGAAGAACATCGGGAAAAAAAAAAAACCTCAGTAGATGATACTTCCCCCACAATTTATAGAAATTGAAATATTATTTGTTGGCCATTTGACACCTCAGAACACAAGAAAACACATGGTTTTAGGGATTTGTGAAGAAAACTTCTGCATATTTGACCTAGGAGTGAGGTTGAAGATGGCAAAGTTGGATCCCACTAAGCACAAAGTGCACAAAGATGAAAACACTTACTTGCCTTCAAAAGGCATTTGTGGTAGCAAAGTGTTAAAGCTGAGAGGATTTATTTCCAAACAAGAAGTACTGAGATTGTCATGGTTAGACAGGAGAGAGAGAATTTGTTGCCTGCAAAAGATGCAGGATGGAAAAGATCTAAGCAAACATAGAGTCGCAGATTGGTTTGAATTGGAAAGGACCTTCAAGATGATCTCGTTCCAACCTCTTGCCAAGGGCAAGGACATTTTCCACTATCCCAGGTTGCTCCAAGCCATGTCCAACCTGGACTTGAACAGCTCCAGGGCAGCCACAGCTTCTCTGGGCACCCTGTGCCAGGGCCTCACCACCCTCACAGTAAGGAATTTCTTCTTAATATCTGATCTAAACCTGCTCTCTGTCAGCCTGGCAGCTATCTTCTGTCCAGATTTATCTTTGGAGACTGGAGAAGGCAGAATGTCTCTGAGGAAATACATGAGTTTAGATTTTTGAAGCAGGGAATTTTCCTTTCTTCTTTGGAGCTGGAAGGTACACAGGGAGGCTTTAGAGCAGATGGACTCATGAACTGATGTTATTAGAAAGGAAATACTGCTGCCTAGGAAGAAATGTGTTCTCCGTTGTGTCTGAGGAGCAGCAGCAGCATTTCTGCCTCAATCAAAACCCTGAAGTCCTGGCTGTAAAGGAGTCACTGGTCCAAGGGGAGATCTGTCCACACAACAATACCTGCAGGCTCGTCTTTAAGATATTCTTTGGAAATCTATCGCAGCTGACCCAAGGGGCAGCAGAGGTTCATGCTGCTGTTAATACTGAAATGGTTCCTAACTGCAGAATACTTTGGGAGAGGACACACAACAGCTGGAGATCTCCTTCTGAAACAGAAAGTGTTCAAAACTCAGCCTCCCACAAACAGCCTGTGCTTGAAAACGCCTTTATTGTCTGACTTCTGGAAAACGTAGTGCTCAGCACGTGAGCAGCGTTTGCTACGTTTGCCCACGTCTTTGGTCAGCACACTTGACGGAAGGTTTGCGTAGGACGTTTCACCTTCGCCTGGATTATTGATGCCCAAACCAAACGTCTCAATGAATACTAAGGGAGCGCGTTTATGCGCCAAAGACTCCAGGTGGGAAATGTATTTCAGAATTTGTCCTTGCAATAGCCGGAAGGGGAGAGAGAGAGGAGATTCCTGCCGAGGCTCGGGGCGGACTCCCCTGTGCAGTTCCTGCGCTGGACGCCCAGTGACGCTGTTGGCCAGCGCTGGGCGAGCATCGCTGCAGCTGGGAGGGAGGAGGAGAGACCAGAGAGCACCAGTCAGAGGCTGCGCGGCTGGCACCGGCTGAGAGCCCCGCAGGAACGCCCCGGTTGCACCGGAATACGCCCCGGTTTAAAGCCTTTCCGAAGGATGTGCTGGGAATCGCCGCATTGAGACGTGCCTGGAAAAGCCAAGAGCACAAGGCGAAACAGGGAGTGTGAAGGACGGGGACGATCTCCTAGGGCCATCTCTGCTGGATTTGGGAGGATTTCACCCCGGGTCTTGGGTGACTCAGAGTCGGTTGGTTGGTAAGCACCGAGTTACTACCGGGAGAAATAAATGTTTGCTTTTAGCAGAGTGATGGGGAAAGCAGTAACTGTGCTGAATGCAGCCAGAGGGAGGAGGCTGCTTTATCTCTCGGAAAATGAGCCTCAGAACAGGAACCTGTGGTATTTACAATATAACCGAGAGCCAGAAGGTTAGGAACGATTCTCCCAGCTTTCCTCGCATTTCCATCCAGCTGAGAGCTCCGGGCACAGATTCCGCAGGACAACTGGGAATTCAGGGCGCTGCGTGATTGTTACGGAGAGGAGGTTAGAAATCAATCCTGGGAGTTGTCTGGGAACGAGAGGTTGGTCCGTCTTTGCACTCAGGCATGGAAAACGCTGTGACTCCGGGAAATATCTGTTCTTCTGATCTGCAGGCTCCCCCCAAGCCATTCTATCCTCAGGCTGTGCTGGAGGGGAGTGGACAGTGGCTCCAGGGGTGGAGAAGAAGCCTTTATCCGGAGGACCACAAAACCGGGTATGTCACCTCTGAAATTTCATTCGGCAGATCTGAATTCCCAGCTGAAAGACCAAGAAGGATTCTGGAAATTGAAATTGCTCAGGCTTCAGAAGTGCGGGCAGAATTTTCTTTTAGCAACGCTGTGTTCTGAAATACGGACTCATACCACGAAATGAGCAGGATATGTTGCTCTCAAGCTTTTCTAGCATGAAGTTGTAATGACAGAGTGAAGAGAACTGTTTTTTTTTGTTCTTCTCAGGATAAAGATATCATCACTAAAGCAAAAGACGAGGAAGCCTGCAATATCACTGTATGCTCAAGGAGATAAGTGAATTCTCTGACACATTTATGCAAATCTTTCTTATTATGGGTATAGCTCCTTAGTTAGTCCTAAAGTACAGTGTGCTTCCGTCTGGCAGTATTCAAACTTGGTTTTTTTTATTTAATACGCTTCCATTTTACTGTTGTGACCCAACGGAAAACACCAGCATTAGCTCTCCAGCGCTGCACGGTAAGTGACCCTCTTCATTTATCATTCCTCTAAAATCTGAAAGAATATAAAGGTCGGTCGAAGAGCAGCATCTTCTGACGAGCAAAGATACCGTTACAGCCAAGAGCTCCGTTGAGGATCACTGTTCCTCTTACACCCTTCTACACCTGAAGCTGAAGGACGCCGTTTCCTTTCTGAAATGATGGGAGCAACAATAATTGGGTTACTGCACTCAGGGTAGGAAGTGTTTGTGGAAGCTCTTCTCTCCCCCTGCCGTGCAGTGGTGACAAAGATTAGGATCATTAGAAGCAAATACACATTCCCCTCTCGGAGGTGCCGAGAGCTGAACAAAGGGGCACAAAGCAAGTGGATTACGGGTGTCACAGTTATTTTTGCAAAGCAAAGAGAAAAGAGAGAAGCCTCTTTCCCAGCACATCTACTGCGGTGGCTTCTCTGTTGGTGATAATGACCGCAACTCGAGAGACGGACCTGTCCCTGGAAGGGAAGAAAGGAGGAGCTGCCCTTTGATGTAAGTCAGTGATTTAGATCTTATCACGCTTCCAAGTCAAGGGGCGGTAAGAGAAAGTCGCAGAAATTACTTCGTTCATGCAAGATCTTTCAGGAGCTAAAGTTTTGGGGAATCCTAAAGTCAATCCCAGTTGTTATTTTCTCCTACTGATACGGTCACGAAGTTTTTATTTTAAAACAAATGAAGACATCAGAGAATTTCTAGGATTTGACCTCTTGAGTATTTTTTGACAGCCTCACTCCTTTTAGCGAACAAAAGTAAGGAGAAAACATCTAGGAAATGAAAGGAAAGGTGCTAAAACCAAGGGGGTTATGATACCTTATAAGAATAATTTTTTAAGCGTAGTTCCTTTTATAGTAAAATCTGAATTTAAAATGCTCGAACCACAGGGAGATAGTCCAATCATTATTTTGTTTTCTCCTTCATTTTTTAATTCTCTAAGAGGAAGGCTGGGCTGGGCTCGCAGGCAGCTGTGCCCATCCTCAGCACAGTGTGTGCATTCATCGCAGAGGCAGTCGAGGTGTAAGTCTGTCTTCGGGGACAGCCATGCCTGCCTGACCCTGAGGTTTTTATCCGGTTTCTGACACAGATCCTGCCTCACAGTACCAGACTGTGCTCAGAACCCCTCGGTATCCCCTTCCACCTCCGTCTTCCCACGGTTGTTCCTGACAGGTCTGCTCTTGACATCTCCCTCTTGGCGAGTTTGATTCTGTCTCTAATCATCCCAGAATAAGCCTTGCAAATTCCTGGAGCCCCCCTCAAACACCTCGTAATCAATTTGTTCTCTTCTATGCTTCTTCTGATAATCCGTGAGAACCTTTAGAACTTTTTTTTCCTTTCCCGTTTACAGAGTTTCCTGTTGAACCTCTGGACTTTAAGCTTCAGTTACTCCTCTAATGGCCCATCAGTTCGTGTGATAAGAGCCTTATCTTTGCTATTGTCTCCGTTAGCTCCTCGTTAGCTTTTGTGTATCGAGGAGTTTAACTTGTGACCTCCCTGTTAGTTTCCTTGCCTTCTGTATTAACTGGCTGTTAGCCACACATCCTTAGGCAGATACAGGACTTCAAGTTTAACCTCTTTTGCACATAGAAAAGTGTAAAAGTCGGGCGAGGTGTGATACCCAATGTGAGAAAAAAACATTAGGATGGTGTGTCCTAGAACAGCATTATTATCCTACTGTGATGGCGAGCTACGGTGGTGGCAGAGTTTACGTGGGGACATTTCCTTGTCAACTCTCCGGCACCAGCTCTCATTTTCAATAGCTTCTCTGACTCGCCACACTTGTTAATCGTCCTGTGGTGACTAACAAGTGGAGAAGAGAAAGAAAATCTCTTCTATGGCAGTGGATCTTGCCATGTCTACACAACGCACCCAAGGCAAACCAAAAGCTGTGTATTAAGAGTTCGTGGCTGCGAGTTGCGATGTGATACCCAGAGCAGCGCTCTACATGCGGGCAGGGATCCCACTTCCGAGAGAGGAGAGCATTTACACCGCACCTTTTTTCTTCTCTTTGGCACAAAGAGTGCGGATTCAAGCAGCAAACCCCGAACCAGCAGCGCTGCCCCGAATGAGAGGAAATTTCCCCCTTCCGACGCTGGGTGGGGATGTTGGCCGCGGACCGGCGCGTTCCTCGGTCCGCCCCGGGTTTGCAGACGCAGAGAGACAAAAAGCCGTGTGAGCTGAGCTGCTCGGAAAGGAGTCGGAGCACTCGGGGGCTTCCAGATTCCCTCACCCCAGGATTGCTGGCCAACACCGCTCTTCTTCGGACGCTACTAAACAATGCTGGGAGCCGCGGAGGACGGTGGATGGCTTTTTTGGAGAGTGATGGCTCGTGGAAGACGGAGCGGAGACAGCAAGAGGCAAGTGATCTTGTTTATTCTGTGCGTTTGCGTGTGTCAGAGCGGGGCTGAAACCCTCCGCTACTCTCTGCCGGAGGAAATGGAGAGGGACTCCTTTGTCGCCAATATTGCCAAGGACCTGGGGGTTCCTCTGAGCCAGCTTGCGGCTCGCAAGGCCCGCGTTGTGTCCGAGGGGAACGAGCAGCTTTTCCGACTCAATCAAAATACCGGAGTCCTGACGGCAAAGGAATCGCTGGACCGAGAGGAGATCTGTCCGCAGAGCGATACCTGTAAGCTCGGCTTTAAGATATTCTTTGAAAATCCCTTGCAGCTTATACGAGGGGAGGTGGAAATTCGTGACGTAAACGACAATTCGCCCGTGTTCCCGGAAAAGGAGATGGTTTTAAAAATTCTAGAAACAGCATCTCCTGGGTCCCGTTTCCCCCTGGAGAGCGCCCAGGACAAGGACGTGGGCATGAACGGTTTGCAGAACTACAGCCTCGGGCCCAATCCTCATTTCTCCCTCGCTCTGGGAACAGGAAAAGATGGAGTAAAATACGTGGAACTTGTCCTACAACGCCAGCTGGATCGTGAAGAGCAGGGAGAGCTGAATTTACTTCTCACCGCCATCGACGGGGGGTCACCACCCAGGTCGGGCACGGCTCAGGTCCGGATCGTGGTGGTGGATGCCAACGACAACATCCCGGTCTTCGAACGGGAGACCTACGAGGTGCGTCTGGCTGAGAACAGCCCCCTGGACCAGCTGGTGGTCAGAGTCGCTGCCGCGGATCCCGACGAAGGGTCCAACGGGGAAGTGCGTTATGCCTTTACCCAGACATCGGAGCGATCCCGGCAGCTCTTCCAGCTGAACCCGACTACCGGGGAAATCCGAGTCGCCGGCAACGTGGATTTTGAGGAAATGAAAACACACAAGATGGTGGTGAAAGCCACAGACGGCGGAGAACTGTCTGCGCACTGCAAAGTGGAGGTGGAGGTCCTGGACGTGAACGACAACGCCCCGGAGATAGCGCTCACCTCCCTCACCGCCTCCATTCCCGAGGACGCCCCGCCACGCACCGTGGTGGCTCTGTTCAGCGTGCGGGACAGGGACTCCGGGGACAACGGCAGGACGGAGTGTTCCATCGACGGGGACTTGCCATTCAGTCTCACCCCCACTTTTGATAATTACTACGAACTGAGAACAAACGCGCCTCTGGACAGGGAGAGGACGGCGGAATATAACATCACCATCACAGCCATGGACTGGGGCAAGACGCGGCTGAGCTCTCGGGAAAGCATCTTCGTGCAGATATCGGATGTGAACGACAATCCCCCAGAGTTCACGCAGGAGGTTTACACCATGGTGGTCACGGAGAACAACAGCCCCATGCTCCGGATCGGCAGCATGAAGGCCACGGACGCCGACGCAGGAAAAAATGCCCGTGTGAACTACGCGCTGGTGCGGCAGGAGGGCAAAGAGCAGCCCGAATTGTCAGTCAACGCTGAAAATGGCGACGTTTATATCCTCCGCCCGCTGGACTATGAGAAGGTGCGCACCTTCGANGCTGGTGGACGGCTTCTCCGAAGCCCATTTACGGGTGAGCGAGGAGGCACCGGTCGCCGATCCCGACGGGCCGCTTACTCTTTACCTCATCGCCTCCCTCGTCTGCGTGTCGGTGCTGTTCCTCGCCACCGCGGTGGCCGCCGTGGTAGCGAAGGTGCGGCGGGCCCGGCGGAGCGAGACGGAAACTTTGCCCACGTTCCCGACGACGGCCACGGAGAGCAACGCGGGCTCCCTGCCCCGCAGCTACGTGTACGACGTCTGCTTCGCCGCCGGGACCGTCAACAGCGAGTTCCGTTTCCTCAGGCCCCTCTTCCCCTGCTTCCCCGCCGGGCTGCCCCCCGGCCCGGGCGAACAGCGGAGCTCGGTGTGCTCGCAGGATGCGGCCAACCTCGGGGGCGAAGGCGACTGGACAGCTCAGGTGAGGGACTGACAGGGCTGAGGCGATCGGGCAGGCAGCGGGGGAGGTGTGTCACGTCCCAGCAGCAAGGACTATTGAAGTTGCAGAAGTGCTAATGGAGGAGCCCCAGGGGTGGGAGGAGATGATAGAGGGGGTCTCAGAGCCGCTGGAGAGCCCTCCCAAGAGGATCCAACAGGGCTCAGCTGCTCCCCAAATGCTGAGAAACTGCGCCTCTCTGCATCATAGAGGCATAGAACACTTTGGGTTGGAATGGACCCTTAAAAGCCGTTAAGCCCAAACCCTCATGCGATGAGCGGGGATATCTTCAACTAGATCAGGTTGCTCAGAGTCCCATCCAACCTGACCTTGGATATTTCCAGGTGTGGGACACCTACCACCTCTCTGGGCAGCTGCACCCATATCTATGCTGAGTATTCGTGTTAGATCAAGTCTTTGGTGTCACATCAAAGGAAGGGAGGATTTGGGCCATGAGAAAGTGAAAAGTACAGGTAGAGATGTGTCCCCATTTGTCAGAATCACAGTAGCCTCAGGGAAGACAAGGACCCTTCTTGATATATCAACATTAAACCACATTTACAGATTGTGAGAAAGTGGTTTCTGTTTGAGGCTCTTACCATTTTGAATTACTCCTTCAGGATCATAAAAGTCTTTCAATAGGACCTTTGTGAAGGATGGCTTCTGACTTTAGGTGTTCTCCACTCAGGTCAGAGACCCACCAAGTCTTACCTTCTCTTTGGCTGTCGGTAGAGAGGAGTGGTGTGACACAGGCAGTGGAGTAAGACACATCCTCTAAGCTCCTCGGTGATGCCAGCTTTCCTTCAACACCCGAATGACAACCGTTCTCTCTGTTCTTTGCAGGGCCGTGCTCCCCTCTCTGAAGATATGGGGCCCAGAGCTGCAGATGCAGTTTGCCCTGTAAACAGGGATCTGGAGCTAAATGTCAGTTCTGATCAAAACCCTTGGCTCACCCATCAATAAGTGAAGAGAAAGATAAGTTTGTCTGTCCTCACAGAGAAAAGGGAACAAAGAGACCAAACAGCTACCTAAAAGGTACCAGGGAGAAGAAGGCTTCTCTGTGAGAGTACTTTCCCCTCGAGCAGTACTTTATTCATGTAGGTATTTTGTAATTGTGATGTGGATGAAGGAGGAGAACAGTGTTGCATGCTGATTACATAATAATGTACGATTGTGAGAGTGCTACGGCTCCCACATACTACAGGAAATATTGAAAACTGGCAGCAGACCTTTATGCTACACTGCCTTCTCTGTGGGGTTTCTTTTCGTGTTTTGTTTGTTTCTTTTTATGCAGAGAGCTTTGTAATAATATCTTGATTTTCTGCCGTGTGTTCAACACCAGGTGAAACAGATATTAAGCAAAATTAAGTGGTGCTTGCGAAGGAATTTCTTACATAGTAAGCAGAAGCTGTTTACATTTGTAACTGCTGACACTGGCACACTTGGCATATTTGACCAGGAGTTTACAGGTTCTCCTTACTGTAAAGAGTGGACTTTAAGCAATGTATTCTTTCTTCATTTTTTCCTTTTTCTTCCCATAAAGTAAATCTGAAATTACCATTTCGCGATTTTTAAAAATTAACATAATTGAAACTATTGCTTGTGGTTTTACAGTAAAATAGACAAAAAACCATTTACAATTAACTTTGGACACTCAAAAATATAGCGTGTGAAGAAGCTTTCTGTTTTCTCTTTCTTTCATCAATCGGTATTAATCTATGAAGTAATGTGATATTTCATGTCGTTGGAACATTTTCAAGAGTAGAATGCGTGATGTCAGAAAACAATAAAACCTACTTGGAACTCCCTCGGGTGAGTGTGCTGTCTCGAGATCATTTGCCACAGTCATCGCCGAGGAAACATCCAACCCAAGAGGAGGATTTCGGGAATAAATCCGTGCATCTGGAGTGGAATTTATGCAGGGGAAATCAGAACGACCAGGGAAATAGGACGGTCTCAGAAGTAGGAGCAAGGCGGAGGGGGTTTTTGTGAACCGAGCTGAGGTCTAAGGGATGCTGCCTCCAGCCCATTTCCGAAGGGTCCCAGCAGGAGAGGTCCTTTTCTGGGGGAACAATCTCGGTCCATTCCGAGAATGACTACGGCGGTAGCTGCCGTGGTTCAGAGACCAGCTCGCCTGGCTGCTGGATAACAATACACAAGTATTTTAGGTAAACAGATGGAAAGTAATTTATTCAAAGCGTTCACATTGGGGGGAATGGAGGGGGAACCAAAATAAAAGGAACAACCCAGCTTTAGATGAATCTCGTTTTGAAGTAGAAGGCAAACAGAGGCATTGCTCATCCAGCCCGTGGCCATACTTTAAATACGGCTGTATGGACAGTCAAATCTCTATGCTTTGACCTCGGAAGACAGAAATCGAGCCGTTAATCTCTGCTTTCCAGGGTTTACCCTGGGAAATCTTCGAATCCTTCTACAGATCGGCCGCCTGGTGCCGCTGCTGACCGCGGAAGCTCCGCGCAGCTCCCAGCTCCGGCGTCCCCGCGATTCCGGCGGCGAAGGCTGCACCATCTCGGGCTGCTCCGTTCGGGGGTCTGCAGGCTGTATCGGCAGCTCCATCCAGCTCACAGGAGAGGAGATCGGGTCGCTGGAAGGGAATGGAGCTGATGAAGAGCGAGGAACCGCTCCCGGGGCGAGCGCTGGCTCTGCTCCTTCTCCTCTGCGTCTCGGGGATGAGAGCAGAAACCGCTCGGTACTCTGCGCCCGAAGAGGCGGAGAGAGGCTCTTTTGTGGCGAATATCGCTAAGGATTTGGGACTAACCGGTGAGGAATTATTGGCTCGTCAGGCTCGGCTCGTTCCTGAAGGAGAAAAGCAGTATTTTCAGCTGAACCAGCACACCGGGGATTTGGTGGTGAGAGAGCAAATGGACCGGGAAGCGCTGTGTGGACAGAGCGAGCCCTGCTTGGTGCGTTTCGAGGTGCTGCTGGAGAGCCCACTGCAGTCCTTCCGAGCTGAGGTAAGACTCACCGACATAAATGATCATGCTCCTGTGTTCCCAAATAAAGAAATAGTTTTAAAGATCCCGGAATCGACAGCGCCGGGGACTCTGTTTTTGTTGGAAAGTGCTCACGATCCAGATGTGGGGAACAATAGTCTTCAGCATTATAGTATCAGCTCGAACGAGTATTTCCTTGTCTACACCCGGCGGCGGACTGACGGCAGGAGGTACGCCAAGCTGGTGTTGGATCGAGCTCTGGACCGGGAGCAGCAGGCAGAAGTTGATTTCAGCATCACAGCTGTGGATGGTGGGACTCCACCGCGGTCTGGCACAGCTTTAATCCGCGTGGTAGTGCTGGATATAAATGACAACATCCCGGTATTTACTCGGAGTCTCTATAAAGTCTCCGTAATGGAAAATAGCTCGCAGGATACCATAGTAGTGGTAGTGTCTGCTAGCGATTTAGACTCAGGCACAAATGGGGAAATAGTCTATTCCATAGTTCAAAATTCAGAAGAAAATTTCGAGACGTTTAAAATAAACCCAGAGACAGGTGAGATTCGACTCAAAAAGCCTTTGGATTATGAAGAAACAAAGACCTACGAAATAGATGTCCAGGCCTCAGATGGAGGGGGCCTGTCCACACATTGCAAGGTGGAGGTGCAGGTGAAGGACGTGAACGATAATGCCCCCGAGGTGATCATCACCTCGCTCACCAGCACCCTCTCCGAAGCCTCCCCGCCGAACACCGTGGTGGCCCTCTTCAACGTGCGGGACCGTGACTCGGGGGACAACGGCAGGACAACCTGCGAGCTGACAGGGGAACAACCCTTCAGGATCACGCTGCTGGCAGCCGATGCGTACGCGCTGGTGACATCAGAGACACTGGACCGGGAGCAGGTGGAGGAATACAACGTGACAGTGGAAGCCCGCGACGAGGGTTCCCCCGCCCTCTCGGTGTCTAAGACCCTGCTCGTGCGGCTCTTGGATGTGAACGACAATGCACCCACCTTCACCCGGGCCATTTACACCATGATGGTGAGCGAAAACGAGCCCGCAGGGAGGAGCCTGGGCCGCCTCAGTGCCACGGACCCTGACGCGGGAGAAAACGCCCGCGTGAGATACGCGCTAGTACCGCCACCGTCAGGCACCCTTGCCGTGGCATCATTCGTGTCAGTGGACGCGGAGAGTGGAACCGTCCGGAGTCTGCGCCCGCTGGACTATGAGAAGGT
>VZTH01018925.1:0-17059 GCA_013397815.1 Aleadryas rufinucha
GGAGGGGATGCACAGGACAGGATTTGTGGCAGGGGACAGGCGGGGACAGCGCTGCTGCCAGGAAGCCTCGTGCCATCCCGTCCGTGGGTGGCTGCTGCGTGCTGACTGTTGCTTTTTCTTCTTCCCTTTTTCCAGACAGAAATTGCTAAAAGACTGAACACGATTTTAGCCCAGATCATGCCTTTTCTGTCACAAGAGGTAAGGGCTTTTCCACACCCTCTTTGAGGGGATGCAGCTTTTCCCGGGGCTTCCCAGGCTCGCAGGCAGTTCTGGATCCCTGGGGGTCCTCTGAGGGTGTGAGAAATGGGGTTTAAATCCTGCCTGTGTGCTGGAAAACCCTTGGGATGGGTCGAGCTGGGCCCTGCAGGGGCTCTGCTCAACTTGGGGGGCTGCACTGAGCCCAAAAGGCTGCAAGGGGCTCCCCCTTTTCCCAGAGGAGCTGCTCCCTCACCCCATGGAGCCAGGAGGTGCCCCCGGGCTGCTGCAGCCAAAATAGGGCAAAAAAATCAGGAAAATTAGGCAAAATAGGGCCCAGAAGAGGGGGGACTGTGTCTGGGGGGGGTCCTGTGGCTGACCTGGCCCCTCTGTCCCCACAGCACCAACAGCAGGTGGCCCAGGCTGTTGAACGTGCCAAGCAAGTGACAATGACGGAGTTGAATGCTATCATCGGGGTACGTGGACTTCCCAATCTGCCTCTCACCGTGTGTATTCCCCTTTTATTCCTATCATTTACCATATCCAGAGGCAACCCTGCGCTCAGGAGGGCAAAGAGGGCGGCTCCCAGTCCCTGGCCATCCCAAAACACCAAAATTTCCCCAATCCCCCAGCTCCCAGCCATCCCAAAACAGCCCCAATCCGGCACCCAGCGGGACAGGGCTGGGAGCTGCCGCCTCCCTGGCAGCTCCAGGATTCCAATTGGATGTTCCCCGTGGGGCTGGGGAGATTTGGGATGGGAGCCTCCCGCCGCCCCTGAGGCCAGGCTCGTCTCTGCCGGGCTGTTGGTGTGGAATGTGCTGTGCCCTTGGCGGAGTTGTTGTTCCATGCATTGACCCTTTCCTGCACAGACTGAGGGGTTCTGATTGAAAATTAACAACTTTAATTATTCCTTTAATTGCTGTCAGTGTCTCAGTCCTGCAGCGAACCCCAGGACATCGGAATTCCCAATCCACGTCCTGGGCAGGTGGCTCCAGAGATCCTCTGCCTTTGTTTCCCAGAAAATATTAATTTATAATTACTTTTATTTTTTAATAACTATTTGTACTTCTTAGGCTTCAAGGATCTTTATAATTCTCTGCGTTTAACTTGGTTTTCCATCCATTTTCCTGTATTTATGGGTGTTATCAACTGTGGGATTGTGCTCCGGGCTCCTGCAGCCTTTGGGGATGAGGAAGCAGGAGGGGTTGGTGGCACTCGGGAGGTGCCCCAGGAACTGGAGTTAGGTTTTTGGGGGGACACTGCACCCTGCCACACCCAGCCTCCTGCTGCTCCTCAGCCATTCCAGGTGGAATTGCTTGGATGGAACAGGGATGGAGCTGCTGGAAGTGGCAGCCCGGAGCCTGGGCAGCTGGAGCAGATATTGGAATTCAATTAAGGGGGATGAGCGAGGCCCGTGACCCCCATTGCCGAGGTAATTGCTTCCCTGGATCACGGCAAGGCCCTGCTGTCATTAAGCAGCCAGCCCATCCGTTTAATCGCTTCCCTGACGAACTTCCAGCGGGAATTATGGGCATCTCCTCCTGGGGTGACTGGGCAGGGAGGGACATGGTGCTGGCAGCAGCTGATCAGTGATCCTGTGGCCTTCTGTGGCTTGTCCAGGAGGGCAGAGCTCATCCCAGAGGTGTGGAGCTGGTGTGGGCAGTAGGTCCGTGCTCCTGCACCTGCTCTGGTGCCCCCAAAGGCACAAAACCCAAAGAATTTGGTGTTTTTTCCTCCTGTCTGTGCACAGAGTGGTTTGTTACTGTAGGGTTGCTGCTGGCAGGAGGTGATGGTGATTCCAGGTCCTCCCATGGCTTGTAGAGATGGTTCCAGGCTCATCCCGGAGCGTAGAGCTGGTTTGGGTGGCAGCTCCAGCCCCCAAGCGCAGAGGATTGGGTGTTTTGCCCTGCCCTCAGCAGGTTGTTTTTGTGGGGTTGATCAGCACTGGGGTGTGTCCCTGGGGAGCCATCGCTGGGTGGCTCCGCTGTCCCCAGCCTGCCCCAACACCCCGGTGCCGGAGCTGCAACACCCAAACCCCCCCAAATTGTGCAAAGCTCTTACTTTGCCCCTTTTGAGGTCAAGAACTGTTAATTTTATGCATCTGGGCCATTGTCTCGCAGCTCCTGCGCTCGAGGCTCGGCTGAAATGGAGCCTTGATTTGGTTGTAGCCCTGGAAATGATTAAACTCCGTCACTAAATTTAACGCCGGCACTGAACTGAAGTGCTGAACCATTAAATCGGGAACAAAGGCACGGAGCGTGATGGACATAATCCAATTAAAGCCACTCCGCCACCAGACACTCCTTGCCCGCCTTCCTCCCAAATTTGGAACCTCCTCCCATCTCCCCATCCCTGTCTGGCACTGCCGAGGGACCCCAGGGAGGAAACGGCTCCGTGGGCGCTGCCGGAGTAACCCGGGGCTGGGCTTGCAGGATCGTCATCCACAGCCTCCCGTTGTCCTGGGATATTGGGGACATCACTCCCTGAGGAGCCCTGTTGGTGTTGGAATTTCGTGAGAGCCCCAGAGCAGCAATCCTGAGGGATCTGAGGTGTGGATGGGCTCAGTCACTCCAGGAGGGTCCGTGATCCTGGAATGTTGCTCCAAATCCTTGTGCTGTTTGTGTCACCTGCCCACCAGGACCTGGGTCCCTGTGCAGGGGGGTTTGGGGTTCCCAAGGAGCCTCCCCATCCCTGGAATGCTGCGGGAAACCCTCAGCCAGTGTTGTTGTTTAAACACAGGATTGGGATAGGGATGGGAGGGAAGGGAAGGGGCCTTTCCAGCAGAGGACACTCGGAGCAAACAGGATATCTGTGCCACCAAGCGCCAGGTGGGGTTTGTCCCCCTCCGTGGAGTCTCCAGGATGTTATTCCCAAGGGATGTGCAGCGACTGCTCTGTGGGCTGACACCAACATGTGGAGTGACGGGAAGGATGGTGAAGAGGGAACCTGGGAATTCCCAGCACCACCCCAGGATCTGCTCCTTGGCTCATCCTCCTCTTCTTGCCGTGGGAATGATCCAGCTGGGACATGGATGGAGCTCTGCAGCCCTGCTTTGGGATCTTGGCTACCCCAGGGACACAGGAACGAGGCTTCAGGACATCCCACATGGATTCTGCTCTCTGCTTCCTGCTGCCAGAGGGGAGAAAACCAAACCCACCCTGAGATGTTGTGTTGGGCCACCAGGATGTTGTGTCCCAGCCTCGGTTCCCACATCCTGTGTGGGGCCATTCCTGCAGCTCACCGAGCCTGTGGATGGATTTATCTGTTGGCAGCCTAAAAACCAGGAAGAAATCCCAGTTTTCTGCTCTGCTGGAGCAGCTCTGGGTGCCGATTCTTCTCCTCTGGGTGCTGCTGCCTCGCTTGTGGTGGGGCTGTGCTGTCCCCTGGGCTATTCCAGGGCTGGGATTCCCATCAACATCCCGGGAATGGAGTGCTGCTGTTGCACGAGGCCACGTCCCTTTTTGGGTGGAAAACTCCTGGGATGAGTTACAGCGTGTGGATGTTTCTGGAAGTTGGAGATTGCTGGGGATGAAACATTGGATCTTGGTGTATTCCAGGGATGGGCACCACTGGAGAGGTGCCAGGAGAGGAATGTGGGAATGATTGGAGGTGCTGGAAAACCACGCAGGGCGGTTCTCTGGGATGAAGCTCTGCTACAATGGCCAGCCCTGCTTCTCCCTCCAATGGGTGGAAATCCTGGGAAATTGGAATGGGAAGAGCCGAGGATCTGTTCTGCTTGTTTTGGTGCCAGAGGAGGGATCCTGGCACTGCGTGGCAGGAGCTGCTGAGGGTCTGACCTTGTGCCCCTCAGCCCCAGCTCTGCTCCACGCCCTGGTCTGGGGACACTCCTGGAATGGCCATCCTGAGGCTGCTTCCCGTCCTGCTGGCAGAACCAGCTCCTGCTTTTTGAGGGCACAGGGATTTATGGATTTCCTGCAACAGAGGCCTAAAGGCCTTCTCCACGTGGCTTCTGCTCCAGCTGGGATCTCGGAGCTGCCTGGAAGGGGCTTTAATGGATCTCCTGTGCCTGGGACTGCGGCTCCTGCCTTCAGCTCCCACCTGGGATCTCGTGCTGGATGGGGAGTTCTCTCTCCATCCCACAAGGATGAGACAGCAGCTCTGGAAGGGGTGGGTGACCCAGCCAGGGCCTGCTCCGTCCTGCTGTGTCTGTGGAGTGGGACAGGACATCACTCTGCTGCTGTCCAAAATGGGTCCTTCCATCGGGAATGGGCAGGAGCTGTTCCCCCAAAACTTGGACTTGGTGTGGGGAAACTTATCATGGAATCCTGGAATGGTTTGGGTCAGAAGGACCTTAAAGCCCATCCAGTGCCACCCTTGCCATGAGCAGGAACACCTCCCACTATTCCAGGTGCTCCAAGCCCTGTCCAGCCTGGCCTGGGACACTTCCAGGGATCCAGGGGCACCTGGGTGCGTCTTCTGCAGCTCTGGGGAAGATGTGCTGGGAATTTCCTTGTTGGAACTGTTGGGAACACTGATGGAGCCCTCTGTACCTGGGAGTGTCCATTGGGCTGGGCCTTGTGCCAGCAGCTCCTGCTGTCCATCCCTGCCCCTCGGAGTGCCCCAGGAGAAATCCTGATCCAGGCTGGTCACAGGGGCGTGGGGAGTTCTGCTGCAGCCTGGGTGTCCCCTCATTCCAGGTGTCCCCAGCCCGTGATTCCCATTGGTGGTGTGACTTCCCTGGCAGCTGTGGGATGCTGCTGGAGGGGCTGTGGCTGCAGGCAGGAGGGTCCCAGGCAGGAGCACCAGCTCCAAACCCTCCTGGCTGGACCAGGAGTGGCCTGGGGATTCTCGGAATCCTGAGTCCTTGGATTTCAGCTGGTTTTCCTCCCAGGTTGTGTTTGAAATAGGGAATGTGTCCAGTTTTCCCTTCCTCTCCCAAGCACTGCAGTTCAGCTTTTCCAGGTGAACTGGAGCAGGCAGTGAATCGCCATGGCTGGATGAGTGCTGGGATGGCTGGGATTCACTCCCAAAAAAACCCTGGGAGCAGCTGGGGGCCCTGTGCTATCCTGGCTGGGCTGCAGCTCCAGGGAATGTGGGTGGTTGTGTCCTGCCCTGTGGTGGGAATGCAGGATCCTGCCGGATTTATCCAGTGCTGGGGTACCCGGTGATGTCAGAAGGGGTTGGGAGCAGCAGGATCCTGGGATGGGAGCAGGACATTTTGTGGAATTTTCTTCTCCCCATGAAGCACCTTGGAAGCTGCTCCTGAGCAAATGAGCAGAACTTCCCTGTCCTGAGCTGTCTGGGAGGTTCCTGGGTGCTGGAATTTTCTCTCCCTGACTGGTTTAGCAGCTGCCCTCCAGCCACAGAGTCTCTCTGTTTCCTGGGTGGGATTCCTGGATTTTTTTTTCCTTTCACTGCTGGAAAAGCCAAACTAACCATGTCTGCAGGGATGAGTGTTCCGAGAGTGCAGGATTATCCCGGGGGGAGGTGTGCCGTGTGTGCTGTGTCCTGGGGATTGTCCCTGGGCACCCCTGTCCTGCTGCTAACGGGGTTTCTCCTTGCAGGCACCCAGCGGGGCTGCTCCTGGGAGCATCCCGCGGCGTGACTCGGGAATGTCCCTTCCCGGCGCCGCCCCCGATCCCTGCTCCCGCGCCCCCTCCCCGGCTCACTGGTGCTTTCATTGCAGCAGCAGCAGCTCCAGGCCCAGCACCTCTCCCACGCCGCCCACGGGCCCCCGGTCCAGCTGCCGCCGCATCCCTCGGGGCTCCAGCCGCCCGGAATTCCGCCGGTCACCGGCACCAGCTCGGGGCTGCTGGCGCTCGGCGCCCTGGGCAGCCAGGCCCACCTGGCGGTCAAGGACGAGAAGAACCACCACGACCTGGACCACAGAGGTGAGAGGGGCTGCTGCTCCTGCAGCTCTGCTGCTGGAATTACACAGTCCTGGGATGGTTTGGGTGGAAGGGAGAGAAACGTTATCCAGGGCAGGGACCCCTTCCACTGTCCTAGGCTGCTCCAGGCTGGCCTTGGACGCGTCCAGGGATCCAGGGGCAGCCACAGCTTCCCTGGGCACCCTATGCCAGGGCCTCCCCACCCTCCCAGGGAACAGTTCCTTCCCAATATCCCATCTAAATCTCCACTTTTCCACTATGAAGCCATTCCCTGTGTCCTGTCCTTCCATCCCTTGTTCCCAGTCCCTCTCCAGCTCTCCTGGAGCCCTTTTAGGCCCTGGAAGGGGCTCTGAGCCCTTCCTGGAGCCTTCTCTTTTCCAGGTGAACATTCCCAGCCCTCCCAGCCTGGCTCCAGAGGAATTCCAGCCCTCGGAGCAGCTCCATGGCCTCCTCTGGAATTGCTCCAGCAGCTCCACATCCCTCTGATATTGGGGGAACACCCCAGTCCAGTCATGACTCATTTCCCACCATCCCATCCCTCGGGTCAGCCCCATTCAGATCATGGGATTGCGCTTTTAGGGATGCAGAATTCCCTAATTGATGCTCAGCCTTTGGTGGTGGAGCCTGGCTGCAGTTCTTGTGCTCTTGTTCAGCTGTGCCTTAATGGGAAAGCAGCCTTCATCCTCCTCCTCTCTGTCACCATCAGAGCCTTCCCGTTGGATCAGGGATCTGATCAGGGATCCAGCTCTGTGCACCAGGAACTTGGTGGTTTTTCCCATTATTAGGGATCCAGCCATTTTTTAGAAGATGGAAGGATCTGTGATTCCAGGTGCAAGCCAGCAGTGTTCAGGATTGTCCTGGCAGATCCCCCTGTCCACCAACACGGGAGGATTTGGGATATTTCCCCTCCACATTCCCGTTGTCAGGGCAGGTTCCCACAGCCTCTCCAAGCTGTTGGGCTCTGCTGGGGTATTTGGGGTGGAAAAAAAAAAGCAGTGAGACAAAACTATTGGTAGGAGTTACCCAGTTCCATTCCTTTTCCTGCATGGATTCAGATGGCCAGAGATCCCAGGGAAAACTGGGCTGTTTGGGTACAAATGAGTGGCTGAACCACATCTTGGTTGTGGAGCTGTGCACCCAGGGCTGGTGGGTGACTTCAGGGACAGGCACCCGAGGTTGCTGCCATTCCCTTTGGATTCAGGGCATTTCCAGCTGCGTTTGGCCAGATCAATCACATGGACAGGAAGGAAGGGGCAGGAGCTGGATGGGAGAGATGGATGGAGGGAGGTTTTAAAGCCAGACAAGGCTTGAGTTTAAGGGTTTAAGAGCATGAGGAGGTTCTGGGTTTATTTTCCTGGTTGAAGACTTACCCTAACTTGCTTTATTTTCTCGTCTCTTTATCTCGGCTGTGCCCTCCCCTCTGCCCTGGCATCTCCTGAAGAGCGAGACTCAAGTGCAGTAAGTCCCATTCCTTCCTCTTGCTCCCACTTTTTGGTGGCCGCGTGGCTGAGTTCTGTTTATCCTTGTAAAACCCACCTGGTGGCTGGGAGCTCCAGGGCTGCCTTTGGCACAGGCCTTATTAAATAATAAACCAGGCAATAAAATTCCTCATCCTGCCTGGATGTGCTGTGATGAGAGCTGTGCTGGGATGAGTGGAGTCACCTTCTCTGTGATGGTTTGGAAATTTGATTAAAATCCCCACGTTTGTGGCAGAGCCTTGGGAAATTCCATCATTTTGGCTGAATGAGCGTGGTCAGACCCGGAAACCTTCAGTGCTCAGGGAAGCTGGTTTATTCCTGATCACTCTCCCGTTATCTGGGTTCATCTCATCTGGAGTGGGTTTGGTTTTTACTCCATGTTAAGCAGCACTTGGAAGCTCAAGCAGTTCCTAACCAGGGAAATCCCTGAATTTTGGAGGGCTGCGACACCCCAGAGACTGCTCCTGGGTGATGGATTCCCTGGGAGCAGGGATGGAAGGGATACTGAAGGTGACAGGAGCCAGGTGGGGGCTGCCCTGCTCTGGAATGGGGCTGAGCCAGAACCTCCCACCCCGGTGTTCAGGGAAAATGGGACATGGAAGGGATTTCTCCATGGAAAGGGCTGTTAAACATTGGAAGGGGCAGCCCAGGGAGGCGGTGGAGGTGTCCAGGGAAGGCCTGGATGTGTCCCTCAGCGCTCTGCGCTGGTGACAAGGTGGGGCTGGCTCCTAGGTCGGACTCAGTGATCCCGGAGGTCTTTCCCAAGCCCAGCATTCCGTGTGAAAAGCTGCCAGGACAAAGCCCGGCTGAGCTGCGGCTCCGCAGCGATTTCCTGCCAGCCCCGAGCCCACAAACGGCCCTTTGGAGAGCGGGGAAGGGAAGTGCTCCGCGAGGGGGGAGGCAGAGGGGAATTGGGCATCATTAACCCGCTCCTCCGGCGGGCAGGGGGCCGTCGGAGCCGGGCAGCTTCCCAATCCATAAACTGCGAGCCGGGGTATTCCCCGTGGAGGTTTAATGTGTGCGATAATCAGCGTTAGTCATTCATATTTTCCCCAGCCTTTGCCTGTGCAATAAAAAATATTTAGTTCCTTGGCAGCGGGCCAGGAGCGGGGCTGAATGGATCGATGCCTCTAAATGCCTGACATGATTCTCTGGGAGCTGCGAGGGTTTTCAGCATGACTGCCTGGGAAGAAAGAGCTCCGTGTTATCCAAAGCTGCTTAGTGGGGACCGAGGAGAAACATGAACTGCTTTGGTTCTCCCTTTCAGCCGGGGAAGAAAGGCGGGCACAGCTCAGCAACGGCGCTGCTTAGCGGCGCTGGCAGGCTCGGGAACGGGGAGTGCTCCTGCTGCTCCCAGGGACCGAGGGGAGGGAAGAGGCTGTGCTGGGGGCGATGCAGGATCGGGGCTGTGCTGAGGGCGAGGTGGGATCGGGGCCAGGCATCCTCCTCATTGTGCTGCCATGTTTGCTTCCAGCATTTCCCGGGAATGCCGGCATCTCCCAGGCTTTGCTGCTTTTGAAGCAAGGGCAGAATCCCCCTGTGCCACAGGCACTGGGCTGTGCCATTCCTGGTCATGTGGGTTTTCCGGGACATTTTGTGGATGTCCTTTGGCTCCAGGGCCATTCCTTTGCTCCTCCTGCATGAAGCCTCCCAGCTCTGCTGGAGGAAGAGCTCCTGGGCTGTGGAGCTTTCCTGGGAATGCCAGCATGTCCTGGGCTTTGCTGTTTGGAGCAAGGACAGAATTCCCCCTGAGCAGAGCTGTGCCATGGGCACTGGGCTCTGCCATTCCCAGCGCTGTGGGTTTTCCTGGATGTTTTTATAAACAACAATCCCCTCCTGCATTTTTCTGCTGTTGCAGCAAAGCAGCTCAGGTGTCCATGTGCATCCTCACAGCATTCCCAGGGCTCTCAGCAAGGCTGGTGTTGGATCCAGTCCCCTGGATCCTGTGCCATGGTGGGGACTGTAGGATCTCATTCCACTGCGGGGACAGGGCTGTGTGTGTCCCCTTGGGACCTGCTGCTCGTGGAGTCCCGTTTCCTTCTGTTCCCCCTTCAAAGCTTTTCCCGTGTCCACAGAATAATTCCGTGTCCCCCTCGGAGAGCCTGCGGGCCAGCGAGAAGCACCGGAGCTCCACGGATTACAGCATCGACTCCAAGAAGCGGAAAGCGGAGGAGAAGGACAGCATGAGCCGATATGTGAGTGACAGGGACGGGCTGCGGTGGCCACGGGGACACCTTGGGGTAGGATGTGGGGGGAGAAAGCGGGATTTGGGTGGTATTTTCCAGATGCAGTATGGGTGAGCTGGGGAATAGAACCATGGAATCATTCAGGCTGGAAAAGCCCTTTTGAGAGTATGGAGTCCAACCATCCCCCAGCACTGCCAAGGCCACCATAATCCATGTCCCCAAGTGCCACATCCACTCACCTGACTGACTCCACCCCTGCCCCAGGCAGCCCCTTCCAATGCCTGACCACCTTTTCCATGAAGAAATTGTCCCTGATCTCCAGCCTGAGTGTCCTTAGGCTGCTCTTGGGGTGGTTTGGCTCCTCGGGGCACTGATCCCCCCCAGTTTTTGGAGCTCTCTGCAGGGTGTGACACGTTTTGTGTTCCAGGACAGCGATGGTGACAAGAGCGATGACCTGGTGGTCGACGTCTCCAACGAGGTGAGGCCTGGGTGGCTCTGCCTGTGGCATGGTTTGGGTTTGGGATGTGGGAAGTGATTCCTTAGGGGCTTCCCAACACCATCCTGAAGGAGGACCCGGAGGGAATTCCAACGCTTTTCCCATCCCACAGGACCCCGCCACCCCCCGGGTGAGCCCGGCCCATTCCCCCCCGGAGAACGGCCTGGACAAAGCCCGCGGGCTGAAGAAGGGGGACGCTCCCAACAGCCCGGCCTCAGTGGCCTCCTCCAGCAGCACTCCCTCCTCCAAGACCAAGGACCTGGGCCACGTACGTCCCTTCTGCGGGGTCACTGGGGCGGGGGCCCTGGATCCCAGCGGTTGGAGCTCATCCCGTGTTTTCCATCCCTTCTCTCCCCAGAATGACAAATCCTCCACACCCGGCCTCAAGTCCAACACTCCGACGCCCAGGAACGACGCTCCCACCCCAGGCACCAGCAGCACCCCGGGGCTGCGGCCCATGCCCGGCAAACCCAGCGGCATGGACCCCCTGGGTGGGTACCAGTGTCACCGCGGTGTCACCATTGTCCCCAGCACAGCTTCGGCTCGTCCCTGTCAATGGGGTGGGGGAGGGGGGATCAGATTTCTAGGGCCCTAATCTAGATGATGGCATGAGGAGGGAGGTCCAGTCATGGGGCGAGCAGGGCTGGGATGAGAGGACACAGCCTCAAGGTGGGCCAGAGGAACTCCAGGTTGGACATCAGCAGGAATTTCTTCATGGAAAGGATGGTCAGGCCTTGGGAGGGGCTGCCCAGGGAGGTTTGCAGTCCCCATCCCTGGAGGTGTCCAAGGAAGGCCTGGATGTGGCACTGAGTGCTCTGGGCTGGGGACAAGCAGCTGCTGGGTCAGGGGTTGGACTCTGTGGTGTGGGGTGTTGGGTGTTTCCATGGCCGCTGGTGTGTTCCTGCCCATGTCCCTGTTCCTGCCCGTGTCCCTGCCCATGCTCTGTGCCCTGACCGTGTCCGGCTCCCCACAGCCTCGGCCCTGCGGACGCCCATCTCCATCGCGGGCTCGTACGCGGCGCCCTTTGCCATGATGGGGCACCACGAGATGAACGGGTCCCTGACGAGCCCCGGCGCCTACGCGGGGCTGCACAACCTCCCCCCGCAGATGAGCGCAGCCGCCGCCGCTGCCGCCGCCTACGGCCGGTCACCAATGGTGAGCTTTGGAGCTGTACGTAGCACTTTTAGCTCCTTTCTCACTGGGGGGAGGGTTTGGGGGGCTTTGGGCAGCTGGGAGGTTGAGGCTCCTTCCCAAAGCCAGCTGTGGTTTGAAATGGCCACCGTGGAAGGGTGGGGGTGGAGATGCTTCCCCTGTGGGGTGATGTGCATGTGCCACTGGTTTGGGGTTTCTCCTTCCCGTTCCTTGGGCCCCTTATCCCGTTCATTGGGCCCCTTCCCACTCCTCTCACTAAACTCCTGTTTTAAGGCAAAACAAGGAGTCAAACGCTGCCATTAAAGCAGAGATTGGGGTTTCTGCCCTCGGGGTGCTGGGCCCAACGTGGCTGATCCCATCCCTGGGAGCTTGGGAACAACACGGGGAGAGGGAGCATGTCCCACCTGGTTCTTGCAAACCCAAAACCTTAGGCTGATTCCCCTTCCTGTCAGGGGGAAATATCTATTAGCTTTGAGCAGCAAGGGAAAAGTGCCCCAAAGTCCCCAAGGGGTCATGGATGGGAAGCTGTGTGGTGTTCCCAGCCCGTGTCTGGCCTCACCCGTGTCCGTGCATCTCTTGGCAGGTCGGGTTTGACCCGCACCCCCCCATGCGAGCCCCGGGCCTGCCCTCCAGCCTGGCGTCCATCCCCGGAGGGAAACCGTAAGCCCTGCTTGGATTTTTGTGGGATTGGAGGGGATGAGTGGCCGGGAGGGAGACGAGGGAGGGCTTCACCCAGGGCTGGCGCTGGGGACGCGATGTGACAGCGGGCTGTCCCCACGAGCTCCGTCCCCAGAGCTGAGCCCTTTCGCACCCCGGCAGGGCCTACTCGTTCCACGTGAGCGCAGACGGGCAGATGCAGCCGGTGCCGTTTCCCCACGACGCGCTGGCGGGGCCCGGCATCCCGCGGCACGCGCGGCAGATCAACACGCTGAGCCATGGAGAGGTGGTGTGCGCCGTCACCATCAGCAACCCCACCCGCCACGTCTACACCGGCGGCAAGGGCTGCGTCAAGATCTGGGACATCAGCCAGCCCGGCAGCAAGAGCCCCATCTCCCAGCTGGACTGCCTGGTGAGGGGCCGGCCGTGGCCGGAGCTGGGCTGGGGCTGCTGCTGTCCCCAGTGCTGTGTCCCCTCCTTCACCCACTTCTAATGGTGTTAATCACCTTCTCCCCATTAACGTCAACATCTCTTCCCCACATTGCCATCTCTGTTTCCTCTTTCCCCCACTGCCCTCCCTTTCCTCTTCTCCCCTTAACATCCTGTTGCTCTTCCCCATTACCAACTCTTTGTCCTCCATTACTGTCTTTTTCCTCTTCTCTGTTTCCTCTTCCCATTATCTCTCTTCTCCCGCCTTAAATGTTCCTTTTCCTCTTCCCTCTGTCAACCTCCCTTTTCCTCTTTTCTCACCCCATTGCCCTCTTCTCTCCATCATGGTCCCTTTTCCTCTTCTCCCCATCAATATCCCTTTTCCTCTTTCCCCACCCCCTTGCTCTCTCTTTCTCTTCCCCCCTTGCACTCCCTTTCCTCTTCCCTCTCAACATCCATTTTCCTCTCCCCCACTAACACCCCTTCCCTCTACCCCCTTCCCCTTCCATCACCATCTGGTGCCTCCCCAACTCCTCCTGCGGTCCCTCACCGTCCCTTCTGTCCCCAGAACAGGGATAACTACATCCGCTCCTGCAAGCTGCTGCCGGACGGCCGCACGCTGATCGTGGGGGGCGAGGCCAGCACTTTGACCATCTGGGACCTGGCGTCGCCCACGCCGCGCATCAAGGCCGAGCTGACGTCGTCGGCGCCCGCGTGCTACGCGCTGGCCATCAGCCCCGACGCCAAGGTGTGCTTCTCGTGCTGCAGCGACGGCAACATCGCCGTGTGGGACCTGCACAACCAGACCCTCGTCAGGTGAGCCCCCAGCCGGCGTCCTGCTGGGGGGTTGGGTGTGAGGACCTTGGGAATCGTGGGGTGGGGTGGGAAGGGCCTCAAAGGTCACTTTTACCCCGTCACGTCCTTTTCCTCTTCTCGTGTCAACGTCCCTCGTCCTCTTCCTTCCGTCAATGTCCCTCTTCCTTCCATCAATGTCTCTTTTCCTTTTTCCCCACCCCACAGCCATCTCTTTCCTCTTTGCCTCCATCATGGTCCCTTTTCCTCTTCTCCCCATCATGGCCCCTTTTTCTCTTCCTCTGTTGACATCCCTTCTCCTCTTTACCCCCATCATGGTCCCTTTCCTCTTCCCCCCATTGATGTCCCTTTCCTCTTTTCCTTGGGCAGGGACACCTACCACTCTCCCGGTGGCTCCAAGCCCCATCCAACCCAGCCCTGAACATTCCAGGGCTGGGGCAGCCACAGTTCCTCTGGGCTGGTGCCAGGAACTCCCTTGGGTGATGCTGCACCATCTCCTGGTGCTCATCCCTAAACCAGCCCACGTGTCCCGCAGGCTGGTGCTCCTCAGCACAGGATGCTCCTGGATGGATTTCCAGGAACCTTTGGTGTGGATGAACCACCTAAACGTAGTCTGAGCACCTTGAACCCAACTCCGTGTTTTTCCTAGCACTCCCCTTGCAGAATTCCATCATTTTTTCTGCTCCCAAGGCAATTCCAAGGCCACACGGATGGGGCCAGCTGCATAGACATCTCCCATGACGGTACCAAGTTGTGGACGGGGGGCCTGGACAACACGGTGCGTTCCTGGGACCTGCGGGAAGGGCGGCAGCTGCAGCAGCACGACTTCACCTCCCAGGTACTGCCCCAGGAACGGGCTGGCACGGGATTCATCCCCATGGAAAACAGGGAGTCCCACTCGGCCGCTGGCTCGTGCCCACTGCAGCAAGGGGCTTTTCCTGCCGGTAAAATGTCCCTGTGAGCTCCAAGCGTGGCTGTTCCCGCTGGTTTCGGTGTGACCCAGGACTGCTGGAGCCGTGGGGTTCCCTGGATCTTGTTCCAGCTCCTCTTTCCCATCTTTGCAGGATTAGGCTGCTGTTGGGGAAGCAGCTCTTCCCATGGGATGCCTGTGGATGTGACAGGGTTCTCAGGGTGCCCTGAGGGTGGGATGAGAGCAGGGATCAGGATCCTGCCTCCTCCAGCAGAGCCTCCCGGAGCCCTGATCTGGAGGGGCAGTGCTGGGACCTTGTGTCTGTTCTGCAAGGGCAGCAATATCCATGGGGATGGAGCCATCCAAACCCATGGATGTGCCTCTCCCGACCTGCTCCATCCATTTGGGACTGGCCAGCAATGGTTGGATCCCAGAATGGTTGGATTGGGAGGCACCTTGAGGACCTCTCATCCCAACCTTCCGCGGGGTGCTGCGGGCAGAGCGGGCGGTGAATTCCCGCTGATGTCCCCGTGTCCCGCTTCCCGCTGCTGCAGATCTTTTCCCTGGGATACTGCCCGACGGGCGAGTGGCTGGCAGTGGGCATGGAGAGCAGCAACGTGGAGGTGCTGCACCACACCAAGCCCGACAAGTACCAGCTGCACCTGCACGAGAGCTGCGTCCTCTCCCTCAAATTCGCCTACTGCGGTAAGCGGCTCCCACCCGGAGCTCGGGCAGGGAACGGGGATCGTGGAATCACAAAATGGTTTGGGTTGGGAGACCTCAAAGCTCCTACCACTCCACCACCCCCTTGGGACACGTCCCACGTCCCCTCGACCCCTCGCTCATGGATGGGGACCGTGGAATCATGGAATATTTGGGGTTGGAAGGAACCTTAAAGCTCATCCCATTCCACCCCCTTGGGACACTTCCCACTATCCCAGCTTGCTCCAAGCCCTGTCCAGCCTGGCCTTGGACACTTCCAGGGATGGGAAACAGGGATGCCCATGAACTGCAGGAAGGGAAGGTGCTCAGCACAGTGATGAGGGCTGAGCATGGATGTTTCCAGCAGGATCCAGCCCATGGATGCTGCACTTGGGGTTTATTCCCATAAACCCATCCTGGCTGTGCTGCAAACAGCCCCAGGGCACCACGGGAGGTGGGAAGCAGCACCTGGATCATCCTAGCAGAGTGAGGGCAGGACTCCCCAGGGAACCTCCATGTTTTCCCATTTCTCCCAAATCCCTGAGGTCAAGCAGCCTGTGGGGCAGGGAAGGGTCAGCCCCGGGATCTGCGGGGCGGGGAGGTGGCACTGGCAGCGTTCGGCTGCTGATCCCGATTTCCCGGTGCAGGGAAATGGTTTGTGAGCACAGGGAAGGACAACCTGCTCAACGCCTGGCGGGCGCCCTACGGAGCGAGCATCTTCCAGGTAGGAGACCTTGAGAAAGGCGCGGGATGGGGGCTTCTCCCAGATTCCCATTCCACGTTATCCTGGAGAGAGGGGAGATCCTCTGGGATGGCCGGGTTGGTGTCGGGGTGTGGGATGTGGTGATGCCCACAGCATGGATGCTGCTGGGAGATCCTGGAAACCCAACCTGATGGATTTTCCCCGCTCCTGCTTTTCCCAGTCCAAGGAATCCTCGTCCGTGCTGAGCTGTGACATCTCCGCGGATGACAAGTACATCGTCACGGGCTCTGGGGACAAGAAGGCCACAGTCTATGAGGTCATCTACTGAGCCTGGGATTTCCAGATGGGCTGGCAGCTCCTGGCTCCGGCAGCACTTGGGAATGCTCTGGGAATGCCGAGGGGAGGCCCCGGGCCTGGCCCAGCTCCGCCCGGCGTTGCTCCGCCCGGCATCCGCCACACTCGGATTTATTTGGAGATCTGCAACTCTGGCACACATGGAAGCCCTAAACGGATTTTTATTTGGTTTTAGGGTTTTGGGGTTTCTTTGGATTTTTTTTTTTTTTTTTGGTTTTCCAGTTCTCTCCGTCTGGCTTTGGTGGCACTATAAAGGACTCCTTTTTTATTGGGACTTTTTTTTTGTGCATCCCGCATAAGACTTGTGAAAAATGTAAATACTGGACTAGGAAATAGCGTGGGAAGGGGGGACCCTCCCAGTACACTTAGTTGTGTATTTTTGTCTGCTGTAATTGTATTCCACTGATGGTTTTGGTGGTGGCAATTTTATTCTGGGGGTTTTTTGGTTGGTTTTTGTTTTTTTTGTTGTTTTTTTTTTCCCCCCTTTTCCCACCCCCTCTGGAAGTGTCCGTGGGGACTTTGCCATCCAGGCTGAGCAGAGATGTCCACTGGTGAAAAGTTGTTCCTCCTGTCGTGCGTTGTGTGTTAGTGATGGTGGGGAATCGCTCGGATCCTCAGCTACTGACGGGACATCGACACAATCACCTTGGGGTTTGTTTTTTATAGATGGATTTATGGATTTATCCTTATTTTTTTTTCCGTGCTTGGATGTTTGAAGAAAAGGGGAAGCCCACGCAAGCCCTTCTTGGTCTTCGGACAGAAGCAAATGAGGAGTGATTTCAAAGAAAGCTTAGAAAATTCAGCTCAGGGAGCCACGAAAGATAATAGCAAACTTATGTGTTTTGTATTCAAATGAAAGTAAAGAATTAGAATTGATAACCTTGAAAAAAAAAAAGACAAAAAAAAAATACAGTTTTTTTAAAAGTGAAAAAAGTTTACTAACAAGTAGGGTTTGTGTGTGGTGGGGGGGCTGCTTGTGGTCCTTGTGGGCTTTATGGTCTTGTGTCTTCTGGTTTTATGGAGCAACTCCCTCCCCCCACAGGCCTTTTGTACTAAAGGGTTCCAAAAAGGACAAAAAAAAAAAAAAAGAAAAAAAAACCCACCAAAGCCAAAAGGGGAAACAAAAAAAATTTGT
>VZTH01018928.1:0-10969 GCA_013397815.1 Aleadryas rufinucha
CTGGTCAGTGACAGCTCCAGCCATGGCACCGCTGCCTCCTGGCCAGTGACAGCTCCGGCCGTGGCTCAGCTGCCTCCTGGTCAGTGACAGCTGAGCCATGCTGTGCCATGCTGTGCCATGCCATGGCAGGCTGCTGGGCAGTGGCGTGGCACAGACAGGAGCACGGGCAGCGCAGGGGCTGTGCCAGGCTGGGGACCCGGCTGTCCCCAGGGCAGCAGCCCCAGCACTGAGCGTGTGCGGGGCAGAGGCAGCGCCAGATCAGCAGTGAGGCAAGAGGCTGGAAATCGGAGCTCTGGGGCTGTTTCAGCATGCCCTGACCTTGGCTGGGAGCAGAGAGGAGGTGATGGGAGCAGATTCCATGCAGAGCCAGTGCCTGGGCTGCAGCTGCTGGCTCGAGATGAGGGCTGAAGCTGCTTTGTGCTGGTGGACGGGCTGGGGATGGCCATGCTGTCCGTGGAGAGCGGGACTCTGGAGGGCTGGCAGGCCCCCGGGCACACAAAGGCACACACTAGGCACACACAGTGCATGGCTGTCAGCTGGGGAGGTGACAGATGTGTATGGTCACCCTGTGTCAGGCTCTGCTTGAGGTGACACATCCAAGTAGGAGCTTCTGAGCAGCAGCACCTTCCCTGTCCTACCATCACTGGAACCTGCTGTGTGCAGTGCTGGAGCTGCAGGGGATGGCCAAGGTGCAGGAGGTCCTGCTGGGGCTGCCCAGGGCTCTGCCAGCCCTGCAGGGCACCAGTGCCCCCTGCCCCAGGGGATCTCAGGGGGCTCGGCCCTGGCTGGGTCTGTGTGGGGATGGGGTGTGACAGTGCCATGCTGTGGTGGCAGGCACTGGGATGTGCTGGCAGTGCTGGAGGCTTCCCACCCTGGGCCAGCAGGATCCGTGGGGGCTGGCTGGGGCTGTGGTGTTTGCTCTGAGACCTCTGGGAGCGAGCAGATGTCTCCACTCTGCAGGGACAGCCCTGCCTTGGTGGCAGCACAGGGCCACGGGCAGCTCTGCCTCTGCCTGGGCTGAGCTCTGCCAGGATGAGCAGCTCCCCGTGGACAAGGGATGGCAGCAGCCAGGGCCTGGCAATGGGGCTGTGGGGTCTGATGTGCCACATGTGGGGCAGACACTCCGTGGTGGCCAGCAGATTACCCTGGTCTCGCTGTGGGACCAGCTCAATGACCACTGGTACTTAGGACAACGTCTCTCTCCCAGCCTGGCCTTTTTAACTGGGATCCCTCACTTTGGGATTTGTGTTTCCTTTTTTCCCTCTCCCTTTTCAACCTTATTTTTTAAATTTTCGTTTTGATTCTTCCCCACCTCCAGCCCCACAATTCCTGCTGGAGGCTCTGCAGGGGAATGATGCCTGTTGCACCAGTCCCAGTGTAACTTCTGTGCTCCCTGTTTTTCCACATTTCATCTCCTGGGTGCTGGGAACTGGAGCCATTGAGGGCATTTTATTTTATTGTCTTTTATTGTTTAGATGGCTGGACAGCAGGCAGGACTGGGAAAACTGGGAGCCTGTGAGGGCCATGATTTACAGCCTGGGCTCTGCTGGAGCAGAGACAAGGGGATAGAACTGGGAGAAGCAGCTGAAGTTGTGGCAGGTTGAGGAGCAAGCGTGGCTGTGCCTCTGCCCGAGGAGAGCAAGTCTGGCTGCTCCCTGCCCGCTCCCGCTCCAGGCTCTGGGAAGCTCCTGCATGCCCACCATGCCTGCTGTCCCCTCAGCAGCTCCCCAGAGCCCTGCAAGAGCAGGGTGAGGAGCAGAGCCCGGGAGCGAGGCGGATGCTGGAGCAGCCTCCCTGCCCTGCTTGGGAACAGCGTCCATGGGGAGCTCTCCCCGCGGCGCTCCGGGTTCCCACCAGCCCTTCCCAGCGCGGGCTGGAGGCCGGTGACGTGCTGGCCTGTCCCCGCTGGGACTTCACCCCTGCACCACTTCCTGCAGGCCGGGAATGTGACGTGTAAACAAAGTGGGAAGGCTGGTGCTGGCCTGGGCTCCCACGCTCCGCGTGCCCCAGGGCCGGCCCCGGCGCCAGCGGCATCCCCGTGCCCCAAAACACCTTCCAGGGCTGGCACGGGGAGCGGGCACGGGGCTGGGGAGGGCCAGCGGCCCTGGCGGGAGGGGAGCAGCCGAGGATGGGGAGATGGCGCTCCGAGGGCCGGCAGCAGCGGGGAAGGGCTGAGGCCGTGGGAAAGGCGGTGAGCAGGCTCCTGTGTGCCTTGGCTCTCCCATAGCTTCCATGGCTCCTCGCAGCCACGAGCCCCTGTTCTGCTGCTCCTCTCCTAATGGAGACTCCTCACCCCCAAGGCAGGATCTGTAGCTGGAGGGTTTCAGCCCCTCACCACAGCACTGGCACCAGCGGGTTCTGCATGGCAGGGACAGCGGGGTCAGTGCCCTTCCCTGGGGTAACAAACAGGGAGGTGGCAGAGGCCTCGTTTGTCCCTCCAGCCATCCACGCCATGCCATGCCATGCCATGCCATGCCATGCAATGCCATGCCATGCCATGCCATGCCATGCCATGCCATGCCATGCCATGCCATGCCACCACCAGCAGAGCCGAGTGTGGAGGATCCCAGCTCTGCAGAGACACCAAATTAGGTGATTTCTGCCTCACTCTGGCCCCACAAACCAGATGCGCTCTCCCGTCTGCACCCATCCCCTGCTCGCAGCCCCCCGAACCTGCTCCTTTGTTCTTGGCACCATAATTCATCCCAGCGAAACCCAGCGAGCGAGAGCAGCATCCCCCTGGGCCCCCTTGGCTCGTCCCCAGCAAGGGAGATGGGGGGAGATGGGGGCCGCTCGGGCTCCAAATCTGCCTTTTTGACCATAAAAGGGCAGGCACGCAGCCCCGGCAGGAGGATGGGAAAGGGAAGGCAGAGCTATTTATAGCTGAGCATCAGGACCTCAGCCTGAACTCGGGGTTAATCAGCCTGTGACCAGATTAGGATCTCCCCTGGCCCCTCCATTTTCTCATAAACCTTTGATTTAATACCAGTGCTGGCGAGGGAGGGAGGGAGGAAGGGAGAGAGGAGGCACCTCTCCTCCGCAGAGGCCACCGTGGGCTGTGGGGGACAGGATGGAGACGCTGAGGGATGGGATGGAGATGTTGGGAGAGCTGGAAGGCCCCGATGGGAAGGAGCATTGGAGCTGTCCTGCCACCAGCTCGTGCTGCAGAGTGCCAGGGAGCAGCATCCCCCAAGGGATCGCTGCGTGCAGGGACCCAACAGGCAGCAGGAGCTACCCTGGGGTCAGCCCCTTAAATTTCTGGAGTTGAGTGAGTCCTTCCAGCAAGGGCACGTTCCCCTCCATGATTCCAGTCCTCAGCACCCAGGAGGGGCGTCTCAGGGGGTTCCTGGGCAGGATTTACCTTGGCTAATGTTACCTTGGTGGTGGCATAAGGGCTGTTTGGGAAGCTGATGGATTAAAGCTTGTCTGGGGCAGGGATGGGGTTCTGATGGCTGGTGGAGATCGGGATTTTGGGGGCCAGGAGGGGAAAGGGCACCTGCATGGGGTCGAGCATCACCTGGTGCCTTCTACCCTCCAGAGAGCCTGGAGCTGCTCACAGCAGAACCCTCCTGGCCAGGGGGTTCAGGCGTCCCTGAGGAGCCCCAGCCTGGCCTCGCAGGGCTGGGGAATTTCAAGGAGGAACAAATCCCAAGTGCTATTAAAAAAGGACATTTCCTGCAGCGGAGGCCTGCCTGGAGAGGGGAAAGGGCGCTGTGTTGTAACCGCGGGGAGGGCCGAGCTCTGACTCAGCCCAGCGCTGCCGGGAGCAGCTCGGGGTGGCCACGGAGCTCTCGGAGCACTCGCCCACTCCTCGTCCTCTGGCATCACCAGCAGCAGCAGGGGACACACAGGGACACGGCTTGGGACAGGCGAGGCTGGAGGTGAGCGGCGGGTCGGGGCACGGGCAATGCTGTGACCGTGGAAGGTGCCAGGGGACTGTCCTGGCCGTGCACGTCACGCCCTGGGCACCCTCCAGACACGCTGAACGTGGGCATGTGGCGGTGGCTGGCAGATCCCCAGCGATGGCAGGACCGCGATCCAGCCATTGGTCATTCCGGATCCTTCCAAATCCATGTGGCGCATTCGCACCCGCACGAGTGGCGTGAGCAGCCTGGGGCTCTCCTGGCTCAGGGGACACCGCTGTCCCCCACACAGAGGTGTCCCAGCAGCAGTGTGAGTGTGGTGACCAGTGGCGTGCTGGTGGCAGTTGTCTTTCCTTGGGAATTTGGGAGAAAACCAAGCAGAATTGAGGGGGACAGGGCAGGCCCTGCAGTGCTGGGTTTTTGCCCAGTTTTGGGGACACTGAAGGGAGGGTTGGGGTGTCTGAATGCCCTGGGACCCTCTCTGGGGCAGGGCTGGGTGGGCTGTGGCAGATGTTTCGCCTCCATCCTGGCGGGATGCGCAGCCTGGCGCATTCCTCCGGACTTTCTCGGCGTTTCTTCCCCCGCCAGCACCTCCCCGGGGACGGCAGCTGAGCTCTCCCAGCCCTGCACCACGGGGGCAGACAAGGCTTTGTCCTCTCGTTTCCCACCAGGGGATGGTGGCAGGGGGAGGACAGGGCCATTTCCAGGCCCAGTGCAGGGATCTCCTCACACCTGGGGACCTGGAAGTCACTCCCAGGAGAGGAGACGTGTCCCACACCTGTGGGCTTGGAGCAAAGATGGCTTTGAGCAACAAAGGGAGGATTTTGAGAGACTGTTTTAGGGTTTGTTGCGTGCACGGAGCTGTTGGCGTTGCTGTCCTCAGGCCCATGGGGTGCTGAGCACCCAGAGTGGCCCCACAGCAGCTGCCCAGGACAGCACCCAAGAGCTTGTGGCTCCACACTCAGCTCTTCGCCGCTCTGCTGACTCCCATCCTCTGTGTTTTACAGGTTCAGCTCTGGCTGTCCCTGGGGTTTTGAAGCTGCTGAACACACGAGAGGATGGTACAGCCCCCGAAACAGCCACCACAAGAGACGGGCAGAGCTGATGTGCCACCACACCACCACACGGGCACCACTGCAGGCCCTTTCTCGGGCACAGGCAGGGATGGGCCGTGGGCTTATNGCACCGCGGGCCCTTTCCCGGGCACAGGCAGGGATGGGCCATGGGCTTATTTTCCCCTGCCCAGTCATGCAGAGGGGGCTGGATCCCAGGGACTGGGATCCCAGAGGATGGATCCCAGGGACTGGCTCCCAGAGGATGGATCCCAGGGGCTGGATCCCAGAGGATGGATCCCAGGGCATGCTGCAGTGCCGCACATCCCTCCTGCAGAAAGCACAGCAGCCCCTTCCCAGGGGCGTGCAAGGGGGCCAGGCAGAGGCTCTGCAAAGGCAGGAGGGTCCCTGCAGCACCTCCCCTGTTTCTGAGTCCCTGTGGCTGTTGTCACACTTGGCCAGAGCTCAGGGCTGGCCTGGCCGTGGCTGGTATAGAGAACCCCGTGCTGGCCAAGGCTGCTGCAAACCCTCGTTCCTGAGCAATGGATGCTGCAATCCTGGGGCTCCACAGGGCTCTTTCCCCCACTCTTTCCCCCCAGAGAACAAGGAGCAGCAGCGGGGGGAGCCCAGCCCAGTGCAGGGGGTGGTTCCTGCCCCGCGTCCCAGCTGGGTGCGCGTGGCCAGGGGGGCCGGGCCGGATGCAGGGGCTCACGGCAGAGATGCAGCATCTGCTTCTCATCAGGCTGCTGGGGCTGCTGGGGCTGTGATAGATGGTCTGTTTATCAGCTTCAGCCCTGCTCAGGATGTTAGTGTTCGCCTGAGGAGGATATTTTTGGGCTCGGCCGCTCCCTCCATCCTCCCTCGCCTCCTGCTTCCCCCCCGGATCTTCGCTCTCCAGGCCAGGTGGGCTGAAGCTTGTCCAGACCCAAGGGTGGAGATCCAGGGAGCTTCTGTCCCACAGCCCCTGGTTCTTGCTCATGGGAGGGGATGGGCTGGGCTCTGCCAGCCTGGGAATGGATCAGGCCAAGGTTTAAGCTTAGGAAGCCGAGGTGCTGGCCAGCTGCAGGCTCTCCTGGGGATGGGGACAAGGACAAGGGTGGGGAGGGACAGCAGGAGCTTTCACATGCTCCTCATCCTCTGGGGCGGGGAAGGGGCAGGGTGGGATGTGCTGTGTGGCACCCACAGCCCCACATCGTGTCACCCCCATCACCCTCATCCTCTTGCCCAGCTCTGCACCAGCACTCTGGGGGGATACATTTGGGATTTAGAGGCCTGCCAACCACTTACCCATCTCCTGTCCCTGTCTGTCCCTGCAGAGCTGGGGCCAGGCTGAGCTACCCAGCCCACTGCCATCACTCTGGGGACATGGGCACATAGCTCCAGAGGCAGGGGACACCTCTTTGCCTGCACCCAGACACAGCCTGGCCGTGTCCCCACCCACGGCCCCACAGCGAGGGGGACTCCGGACACATCCATGTCTCCCAGCCCAAGGTGCAGTGCTGCATCTCTGGTCAATTGGGAGTCTGAGATGAAGCACTGTAGCTCGGGAAGGGAGGAACTGCTCACCCTGGGGACCCCCACCGCCTGGGACAGGTGACACGAGGAGAGCTCAGCCCTGGCCGCAGGAAAAGGGCTCATCCCAAAGCTCCCGGCAGAGATCCAACAGGGATAGGAGGGTGGGGAGGTTTTTCCTTGCAGCAGAGGGACCCCTGTGTCTGCTCGGGACCCCCAGCCTGGCGCTGGGCATCGATGGGAGGGGTCCCACAGAGATGGGAGGGGTGGGGGCACAGCAGGGACATGGTGGTGGCTTTTCCCCGTCAGCCACACGCGGAGCCGGGACAGTGGCGAGGACGCACAGGGCTGGCACGGAGCCCGGGCTGCCGTGTCCTCAGGGTCCAGTTTTCCCAGGAATCCCTTAGGCACTAGGTTGGGGATTCCTGGAAATACTGTTCTTGGGGCCACGGCTCAGCGGCCCATCCATCCTGTGGGAGCCACAGCCTGCGGAAGAGCCGGGAATGGAGGTACAGGGCCACAGCGAGGGGTGGGAGTGGGAGGGGGAGCCCCTGGAGATCCCACAGGGGGTGGGGGATGTCCCTGTGGGTCACCACTCACTGCCAGGGGATCTGGCTGGTGGGCAGGTGGCCTCACACCCTTCCTGCCCTGCCTGGGCCACCCAGGGTCAATAAAGGTCTCCATTCCCGAGTGACTCTGTCCCGACCGGTCCTTTGGGGCTGGGAGCAGGGTGGGAGCCAAGGGGGTGGTGCCAGCACGGTTTGGGGCAGAAAGGAGGGACAAGAACCACCCTGGGGGTTGCTGTCCCTCACCATGTCCCCTCCATTCCCAGCCCTGCTGAGCTCCTGCAGAAGGGACGCTGATGTGTGATCCTGTGGGGCAGTGAGACATCCCAGGCAGCAGCTGCCTGGGGATGGGCTGGGGGCTCTCCCTGCAGCCCCCCGGGCACCCTGCATCGATCCCTGCCAGCACCCAGCCCCACTGCCCGCACCCCGTCCTTCCTGCACCAGGGTGGGTGTGGGCAGCACTGGATGGAGACAAGAATCCCAGAACCATTCTGGTTGGAAAAGCCCTCCCAGCCCATCGAGTCCCACCTGTGCCCCATCCCCACCCTGTCCCCAGCCCAGAGCACTCAGTGCCACCTCCAGCCCTTCCTTGGACACCTCCAGGCATGGGCACTCCAAACCTCCCTGGGCAGCCCCTGCCAAGGCCTGAGCACCCTTTCCATGGGGAAATTCCTGCTGATGTCCACCCTGAGCCTCCCCTGGCCCAGAAGGCAGGTGCGGGTACAGGCAGGTGCAGGCAGCAGGCTGGGCAGGCCGGCAGGTGGCACTGCTGCCTCGATGGGAGCGGCCAGGGCCAGCCCTGCCCTGCCCTGCCCAGCCCAGCCCAGCCCAGCCTGTCCATCCCGCACTCCCCAGTTCCCAGCATGGAGCCCCCCGGGCCACCCCACAGGGGCTCCCCCACCCCTGGCAGCAGCAGAGCTGTCCCCCTGTCCCCAGGCCAGCAGCAGCCACCGTCCCCCCCTCCCCACCCGTGGCTGTCCCTGCTCCCTCTCCAGCCCATGCCCTGCCTGCCCCCTGGCAGCCCCGGCCGNNCCTGCCCCCTGGCAGCCCTGGCTGTGGGGGGTTCAAAGCCTGCCCCAGGTGGGTGCCATGGGGACAGAGACTTTCCTTGTCCCCACTCCAGCAGTGGATGAGGCCCAGCCCTGGGTGTAAGAACAGTGCAGGGGACACCATGGGGTGGTCAGTCTGGTCCCCATAACCCCACCAGCTCAGGCGAGAGGCCCTGGTCCTCCAGCCACCCCCACCAGGCACAGGACCCGGGGCCAGCCAGGGGATGCCACCGCCCCCACACCGCTGGGCTGGCACACCCCACAGCTGTGTGCCCACCCGGCCTGTTCCCAGCTCTGGGAATGCCACCAGCCCAACCACCTCCCTGCCCATCCCACTGACTCAGTGGGGCACAGCCCGCCCGAGGGGACAGTGATGTGGGGCTGGGACCCCTCCACGCACCCCATGCCCACCTCCCCTCGCTGCCTGCTCTGCCAGGACCTGGGAACTCATCTGGGGAGATGGAATGGGCACACAGTGGGATTTGGGGTCCTTGGATGGGCAAGGAGAACCCACCCAGGAGGACACCCCAAACCCAGCCAAGGGAAGGCAGCAATAGGGAAAGTCCTTCCCGCCCCACACGAGAAGAAAAAGTGGAAATCACAAAAGCTCTGTGGAGATGGAAAGCCCAAATCCAACCGTGCTCCTCCCCGTGACAGCGCTGTTGGTGTGCCATGGCTCCAACCGCTCCGTTTCAACACTTTCCAAGCTTCTGTTTGGATTTTGGTTGTTAGGGGGTTGCAGGACATGCTGAGGCAGGAGGGGAAGCCATGTCTCTCACACACCCAAATTAAAAAAATATGGCACTTAGTGCAGGAAATGCCAGCTCAGAGAGCTTTGATTGTTTCCTTCTTTCTTTTCTCCCCCTTTTCTTTTCAGCCAGAAAATTCATCAAGGTTGACCCTGTCCCTGAGAGAGATTTAGGTTTGGGCAATATTAGTAATTTCTGGCCAGAAAAAGCTCTTTAACTGGAGAATTCCTGATTGCCCAGGGCTGGGATTCAGCTCCCAACCAGGTGGTTTCCTTGGAATTTTCCAGGTGCATCCCCAGCTCCAAGCACCGGGATTATCCCCAGCTCCAGGAGTGCTGACCCAGCTGCCTCACAGGGAAACTGAGGCACGCACAACTGTCTTGCCTCCAGAACAACCCAGCCAGGGCTCTGCTCCAGCCCACCATGGTGTGGGTGAGGATGCCCTGGGCACGATGCCACCCTGGCACCCGTCACAGGCGCCACACGCTCCATGCCTCAGTTTCCCCGCTGTTGGCACAGAATCCCTGGGGAATGCTGAGCCTCCCAGCACAGCTCAGGCTGGCCCAGGAGCAGGCAGCCCGGGCAGGAAGGGAAGGGAGTGGAGTTGTCCTGACTCAGCCGGCAAAACCGGCACCACCTGGGAGCAGCAGCAGCCGCTGGCACCGCCCCGGGCACGGAGCAGGGAGGTGGCAGCAGTGGCAGAGCAGGGCTGCTTCCCTGCTCGTGATTTGTCTCCCTGCTCCCGGCAGGATGAGCTCCACGTGTTCCCTGCTCTCTGAAAAGCACCCAGGAGGGGAGGCCAAGCTGCCATGCTCCCTTTTTGGGGCAGTTTTTCCCCTTCCAAGTCCTGGGCTGGCCCCACGCTCAGGGCTCCCTGGCAGTGCCTCCCTGCCAGGGTCTGCAGGGAAACACTGGGATTTTAATAAAGGGGGTGGTAGGTGCTGGTGTGGCACCCACGTGCCTGAAACCCTTTGGTGCTCTCAAGGCGACCCCAATTTTGCAGAAACTCGGTGGCCATAAATCCTCCTCTGTCCCCAGGACCGCCTGCTTGTGCTTCCCTGCTTCGTCCCCATCTCCTCCCAGAGCCAGGTATGGCCACATCCCTCAAAAAATGTATTGGGGGTGCCTCAGAGCCTTGCTAGAGAGAACCGTGCTGGCAGCCAAACCCCATTCCCCATAAATGGGAATTTACTCCCATATATTTATTTATATCCACAGGCTGCATGGAAACAGCCATCCCTGTGCCAGGCAGGAGGTTTGTCCCTGTGGGATGGAGGCGGGCAGGAGGGTCTGGGTGTCAGGGCAGAGGATGGTTCCCCTCACTCCTGGAGGCCCTCAGGGCAGTGTTTGGCAAACCCAAAGGGATTGGGGAAGGGGCAAAACCTCCCTCTGGCCCCGGGGGGGCAGTGCCAGCCCCACGGTGGCCACGCTCCCCCCGTGCCCCACAGCCCAGTACCTCAGCACTTCGTCAACGGGCAGCAGCAATCGGCTTAAAAATAATCCCCGACCGTGTCCTGCGCTGGCCCCGGGCTCGGGGCTCCCGGGGGGGCTGGAAATGCCCCCTGCCAGGGCCCACAGGGAATTTTGAGTCAGGGATGGTGGGTGCTGGTGTGGCAGCCCTCGGGTGACGCTCACCCATGTGTCTGTCACCGCCACCCCCAGCAGGGCAGCTCATTCCCCTTCTCCGAGCTCCAGGGACGGTGTGACGGTGCCCAGGTGCCAGCCCCGAGTGCCCAGCACGCTCAGCCCTGTGGGTGTCACAGCGCTGGGCCCCAGCGTGGCTGGGAGCACCCCTGGGCTGGGGAAAGGCTCCCGGATTGGGGCTTTTTGCAAATGCAGATTTGCCAAGGCTCAGCAGGGCTGGGAGCAGAGCGTGCGCTCACACACGCACCAGGGCCCATCGGCATCCCCAGGGCTCTCCTGAGGGTCCCTGCTCCGCACAGCCCCTCCAGGGGCCCTCCACACCCACCCCTGGCTCTGGAGAGCGGCCCCCAGCTCCCTGAGCTGTGCTGGGAACACGGGAATGGGGGCTTGGGCAGCTCCATCCAAGCAGGACGGTGTGGTTCAGGTCCTGGGGTCTCACAGAGCCCCAGGGACCCAGCTCAGGAGCTGCCCCTCAAACCCAGCCCCACAGGGATGAGCTGGTCTTGCTGCTTCAGCGGGATGGGATGGGATGGG
>VZTH01018929.1:0-45992 GCA_013397815.1 Aleadryas rufinucha
GAGCAGGAGCATGAGGATATCTGAATGGGAGACTTTGGGAGGAGCATGAGGCACCTCAGCTCCCTTGAGCTGTAAAGGGAAGTCCTATCTTTCTCTCATCACTTAGAAAAAAACACAGAATTGTCTTGCTCACAGACAGACAGGAAAGATGCATCAGGTCTAATGACTGAACACACACTTTTAGCTCCTGTCTCAGGTCTCATGTAAGAGCAGCCTCTTTCTTGATGGCTCTGGGGTTTTTCACTTGAATAATCAAGTCTAAGCCTTCTTCGTTAGCAAATATTCAGCTACAGATAAATGACTGGAGCTACACAAAACTCTTATTCCTGTCTTCTCTGTGCCTTAAAACCATGATTAGAGCTGTGATCCCTGCTGTGGGTTTAAGGGAAGAAACGGAAAAGTAGAGGTGAGAGGGCTGTAAGGTTCCTTTTGCCTGTACAGCTGCTGAGAAGGTCTGTGCACACCCACAGCGTGTCCAGTGCTTGATCTAAGTTTTCCAAGTGCTTGGCCACACCGGCCTGGTGCTCCACCGCAGGTCAGCACCACGCTGGGAGCACTGGTGTCACAGCAGCAGTGCCACACTGGTGTGGGCACAGGCTCCTGGTACCCACAGGGCAGGGCCACGTTCAGCTGTTCCACAGAGTCACAGAGTGGTCAGGGCTGGAAAGGAGATCCGGAGGTCACCCAGTCCAACCCCCTGCTAAAGCAGGTTGGCACTTGCTGCCCAGCTGCAGCAGGTGACCAGAGGGTTTAGGATGGCAGTGCCCCTTCTCCTCATCCCCTACATCTCTGTCTCCTCCCTGCTTTTCCACACAAATGCTCTGCTCAGCGATGCCATGGNGCGTCAGCTCCATCCTGCTGCCCCAGGGCTTCCAAACCTCCCCGCACTTCCAGCATCGCAGCAGCAGGCTCTGCCCAAGTGGTTTGAGCAGGGGATGCCAGTGCCCTGGCAGCAGAGTCAGGCAGCATCCCAGGCGCGGGAGGGTTTGTGCTTCCTGGGGCTAATATTATATTATATTATATTGCTATAAATATTGACATGCAGTTGCAGAAGAAAAGAGATTGTTAAATCTAGAAAAAAAAAGAGATGTGAAATAATGGGAGCAGGTTGAAAAATGTCAAAATCCCCACAGAAAGTATAATAGCACCTTGATAATAACTGTTGAGAAATTCATACGGGTATCTGTCCAATGTTTGTGGTGATGTGTTTCAAAGAAAGTTAGTAAAGAACTGTGAATAATAAAAAGAAGTCAAGATTGGCAAGATCTTGAGTTAAATTTGGCTCTAATGAGATACTGCAGTAATAGGACCACAACAAAATAAATAGATGCAAAAACGTCAGATTTCTTTTTCAACAACAGGAACACAGGCTCTTCCCAAATACTTTTGACAGTAAGGCCAAAATAAGAAAAACAAATACAACACCATGTCTGTGTTATAAAAGGTGGATAATGCACCATAGGAATGCAAAAGAAATACGAATACAAAGGAAATCACTTGGAATGAAACCATGAAGTTTATTGTCAAGGGCTACAGTTTACGATACAGATAGAGCAGAAGGGTGTAATGTTTCCACTCCCCCCTTAATGGCACTGCCGGTTCATAGGTGGAATATACAAGGACAATGTCTGGCCCCATGTGCTGGCTGAAGTTGCACTTCTTCATCACAAATTCCCTGTTGGGTGTATGGGTGAGAGAAAGGAAGGGAAGGGATGCACATCAGAGAAATCCAAAGCCTAGGAAAGCATCTGATAATGGAGGATCCTGATGAGACCTGAAAATTAAAAGGGGATTAAAATCCAGGGAGAGGCTGGAAACTGGAGGGGAAGGGCTGAGCCAGCAAAACAGAAAGATGAAGAGAAAGGGTGAAACCAGTGCCAGACACTGCTCACCAGCAAACCCCAGGGTCTGCTGCTACAACCAACAGGTCCCCTGCGCCGAGGTCAGGCTCACAGAGGATCCCAGAGAGCTGCCCTCCCTGCAATCCCCCGGCTCAGTGGCTCTGGAAGGGAGTGACCTTAAACCCCCCTGCTCATGGCCAGCCCAGCTCAAGGCCAGAGCTGCCACTTCCACTCCTCATCCTCTCCCTTCCTCCCTACTTCATCCCTGCTATCCCAGCTCAGATATTTTTCCAGAGCTCAACTTGTGTCCTGCCCTTGCTGCCTGCGTTCATCACACACAGCACATTGCCAGAGCATCTTTCTCATTGCCAGAGCGTCTTTCCCAGGAGACATGAACTGTGCCAGGAGGGTGGCAGAACAAAGCCATCTCGGCCCTGGGCCAGGGAGAAAGGCTCCTCTCAAGCTGCCTTTGGGAGCAGGAGCATGAGGATATCTGAATGGGAGACTTTGGGAGGAGCATGAGGCACCTCAGCTCCCTTGAGCTGTAAAGGGAAGTCCTATCTTTCTCTCATCACTTAGAAAAAAACACAGAATTGTCTTGCTCACAGACAGACAGGAAAGATGCATCAGGTCTAATGACTGAACACACACTTTTAGCTCCTGTCTCAGGTCTCATGTAAGAGCAGCCTCTTTCTTGATGGCTCTGGGGTTTTTCACTTGAATAATCAAGTCTAAGCCTTCTTCGTTAGCAAATATTCAGCTACAGATAAATGACTGGAGCTACACAAAACTCTTATTCCTGTCTTCTCTGTGCCTTAAAACCATGATTAGAGCTGTGATCCCTGCTGTGGGTTTAAGGGAAGAAACGGAAAAGTAGAGGTGAGAGGGCTGTAAGGTTCCTTTTGCCTGTACAGCTGCTGAGAAGGTCTGTGCACACCCACAGCGTGTCCAGTGCTTGATCTAAGTTTTCCAAGTGCTTGGCCACACCGGCCTGGTGCTCCACCACAGGTCAGCACCACGCTGGGAGCACTGGTGTCACAGCAGCAGTGCCACACTGGTGTGGGCACAGGCTCCTGGTACCCACAGGGCAGGGCCACGTTCAGCTGTTCCACAGAGTCACAGAGTGGTCAGGGCTGGAAAGGAGATCCGGAGGTCACCCAGTCCAACCCCCTGCTAAAGCAGGTTGGCACTTGCTGCCCAGCTGCAGCAGGTGACCAGAGGGTTTAGGATGGCAGTGCCCCTTCTCCTCATCCCCTACATCTCTGTCTCCTCCCTGCTTTTCCACACAAATGCTCTGCTCAGCGATGCCATGGTGTTGTTCTGCCTCATCATTTCGGGACATGCCTGGTGTTAAGCAGGAATTCACCTCTGTCCTTTGCCCCTCTAAAACTGCAGCCCACCCTCCCACCTGCAGATCTGCAAAATCACAGGATGCTATAGTAACTCTTGCTGGTGTTTGAGGCATCATCTGAGCGGGTCATGCCAAGAGGAAAACCTCCAGGAGCCTGCACACGTGTTGCAGGCACAGGGGACAGATGATTTCTGGCTGCAACTCCATGGTGCCTGGCACAGCCGCTGTGCTGGGAACCATGTGCTGCTTGAAGCAGCCAGGCAAATGAAACTATGGCAAAAACACAGCTGGGATGGCAGCAACAGCAACTGGTGAGGAGCACGGGGGATGTGAGCCAGAGCAGAGAAACTCTGCACCTCTCTGCCTTGAGATTACAGCCTGCTGACCCTCCCCACCCCACCACCACTCTTTGCATTAGTCCCTGTCTCCCTGCTGCTTTTTCTGAGAGAAATAAAGTGCATTGGACAAGTGTGTGTGTGGTTTTACTTTGTCCCTTGTGGCAGCTTTTGAAACCCTTGGCTCAGGTGAGGCAAAGCTGACAGTGAAGCAGAGGTGAGGAACTGCCCGTGGTGAGAGAGAGAGCCCTGTACAATCCCGGTGGGAGGGAAGGAGTCAGTCAAAGCCTGCGTCTTTTTGGGCACCACGGTGGCTCAGCCAGAAGAGGCACAAAGCCACAGGAAATGCCAGGGTGTTTGATCCAGAGTGTGGCTCTGGGACACAGGGCAGTGCCAGATCCACGTGTGCAGGTCTAAGCCCAGGCACAGGAGTGGGATTGGGCGGTTCCAGCAAAATCCTCCTCATCAAGTCCAAGACAGACCCTCTGCCCACTGTGCCACAGCCACCAGGCCCCTGCACAAGGCAGCAGCTGGCTCCTCTGCTCCCTTGGGCAGATTTTCTGCCTCTCCCCTTCGATGGGGTGGGAGATGCTATTCAAGGACAGGCAGCTCACCAGCACGGGCTGCACTAGGTGAGATATTTCATATTGCAGAGCTCTTCCCGGGGTTATGCAATAGCCTCTCAGCCCAGCCATGTGTGTGTACTCAGATGTCTTTGTGCTGCTCTGTATCTAATTGAATTACATGCTTCCTGTCTCATTTAGCTTAGCAGCCTCCCGCTGCTCTGCCTCCGTTATCAGTCCTTGTTTTGGAACACAAAAAACTCATCTGTGTCGCAACGCCTGGGGCCAGGCTCCCTTCCCAGAACTGTGCCACAGCCTTGCCAGCACCAATCCACCTCCCATCCGTAGGGACCGGTTTCATTTCCACCAGGAAGGTCCTGGCAACCCAGGTGGGTGCTCGGAGGGGTTCCTGCCTGCTGAGGCTGGGAGGTGGCTGGGCTGTGAAGGCACCTGCTACACCCACAGCTACCCTCTGCAAGCATTTGGGGGGTACAGCCACTGACTGGCTTCGCCCTCAGCAGCAAAACACACACACCACCAGCCCCAGGGATTGCTGCTGGTGTTTCTGGGTCGCTATTTGCAAAGTGCCAGCAACTTTGGAAAATATGAAAATAAAGGTTTCAGCCCCAAACTACAGAAAAGGGCTGGGGAATAGGAAAACAAGGGTTTGGTGACAGGGTGCAAAGTGCCCTTGTGTATGTGCCCCAGTGAACAGTCAAGCTCTGAGAGTTCCTGGCAGCAGAATTTTTGTTTTTTTATACTGTTTGAGTGGAATGAGGGGAAGATACAGAAATAGGTGGGAAGGGGAGGCAGGGAGGAGGAGGAGAGGAAGAGCCAGGGTGAGCTGTGCTGTTGGGATCTCACTGCATCACCAGGCAGGCTCACCAAGGAGTCTGTCCCTGATTTCTCCTCAACAAGTGGGGAACTGCAAAGGTGGCAATCAGGAATGGTCAAACCTGAGGGCAGCACTGCATGCTCCCTGCAGCATCTCAGCAGACCCTGCCATGAAATCAGGGAGATGCTGAGGGCAAAGAAGTGGAAATAGGAGAGGTTTAAAGGCCCTGCTCATGTTGCATAGCCCCTTCCTCCACCTGCAAGCTGTTGATAAGCTCTGGATGTCTTTAAGGAGGGAAGCAAGCAAAGGAGAGGGGATGGGATGGAGGCTGGTGTTGTGCAGACAGCACGGTGATGGGGACAGGGTTCAGTGGTGGGCTTGGCAGTGCTGTGTTAATGGTTAGACTTGATAATTCTGGAGGTCTTTTCCAGCCTGAGCAATTCTATGATAGTGCCAGGGAGGAGCAGGGAAGCGACCAAGGCTGAGACAGCAGCCAGGCATTTGCAAGTGGTCCCCGAGCAGCCACACTGCAGCTGGGTCTCGGTCATGGGCACAGCTTATGGGACAGGGACAGGGGCTGCTGTGGGACACCATATCCATGTGGTTGCAGGTGAGCCTGGCTCCATCTGTGCCTGCCCAGCCCATCCCAGGACAGGCAGCTGCCCATGTAGGATCCTTCACCCTCACCCACGGGGCATTTGATGGATTCCCAACATGGTGCATTCACATGCAGCACAGGAGGAAATAGCTGCTCTGGAAATTTGTAGCAGTGCAGAAAGAGATTATTGAAAAAAAAAAATTAGAATTACAAATGAGGTTTTCGAGGGGCAGCTGTTCTCCACTCTGCTCACGTGCTTGCTTTGCACAGCTGCACAGGGAGAGGTAGGTGACAGCAGGTATGTTTAATCTTCTCTTTCCCTTCCTGGCACCTGCTTTTTAAAGCCACTGAACAGCCAGAAAAAAAGCTAAAGATGATGGCTAAATATATCCTAACTAAGAGGAGAGACAGAGCAGCACTAATGGCAGATCCTTCCTTGAATGCATCCAAATCGGTTTGGCTCAGAGACAGGCTGAAGGAAGAAGCAGCAGATGAAAAGGAAAAACAATAAAATAAGGGATTTAGGGGGAAAAATAAGGGGGATAGAAAGAAGCCAAAGGGACTGATAAATTCCACTGCACCCATTTCCAGAGGAAAACAAGCCCATTTAATTTTTGCTTTTAAATGCAACCCCGTGCAGACCACAGAGCAAACACTCACCTTTCGCAGGGAGGGTGGGTTGTGCACCAGGCAAGGAGAGCCCTCAGTGTGCTCTGGGCCAGATGAGATCCAGGTCACTGCTCTTCCTGCCGGCCAGACCTGCTCAGGAGATGCTCTGCTTGACCTCAGCCCTTCCTCACTGAAGCCCCAGTGCAGGGTTTCTGCAGTAAATCTCTCACCATGCAATTTGCCACTGAAACCTAAGCTCCCCTCAACTGCCCTGATCCCCCTTCTTAATGCTAATGCCTCCCCTTCCCCCCTTATTACCCAGGATTGCCCTCAGCTGCTGCCTGACCTTTCCTCAGCAACCCTGGCTCCTCCAGACTCCCTAAACTGGCCCATGACTGGCTGCTGACCATTCACTTTGCTCCCTTTCCCAGGAGCTTGTGCATCCCCCACCGCTGCTCCCGGTGCAGGGAGCAGGCTCAGCACTTGTCTCCACCTCTGGCCGTAGAGGAGTGTGATGGAAAGGCTGCCAGAGGGACAGGTGAAAGCAGTGCCACCACAGAGCAGATGATGCCCCAGCTCTGCCACCTTTGCCACAGCCACTTCTGGCTGCGTGGCTGGGAGTTAATGGGCTGATAAAGAGCCTTTGCTCCGGAGCCATCACGGCTTCTCCCGGCCTGAAGGCAGGATGTGTGTTAGAGACAGAGCCCCGCTGCTGCCTCTGCAGCCCCGTGTCCCCCTGCCACGCTCCCAGCAGGGAAAGAGCCAGACCCCTCCAGGAAAGTCATGCAGATTCAGTTTGGGGTTTGGGGCAGGGAATCCATCTCAGGCAGCAGTGGGGTGTACCCAGAGAAGGACAGCAGTGGGGTGTACCCAGAGAAGGACAGCAGTGTGCTGCTGGAAGGCTCTTGAGATTTTCCTTCCGTGCGGGTCCTACTGACACATTTCTGACTCATCTCCCCAAACTGTACCTCCAGGGAGCCTGGTTCTAAATTGCTCCAACTGAGCAATTGACTGCTTGGAGCCAGCACATCCCCACTCTGTTGCCCCATCCAGCGTGTTTGCACCAGTGCAGCCAGGGTCTGAGGAGAAACAGCTTCTCCCATCCTCTTCCTCCTCAGCAGTTTGGCTGGGAGACTCCCCCATCCCCGGGATTGCAGTTCCCAACTCGCAACTTTTCAGACACTCAGGCAGAGAACAAATAGTCTCAGGCTGTTTATTACATACTCAGGGTCTCTGTACAGGAGAGTTGGGTGACACGACTCGGTGGGGTATCGTCGCCGGTGGGACGTGTGGCGTGGCTCAGGAGCTTCTCCAGCCTCCCGGGGAAGGGGAGCCCAGCCAACAAGCAGCTAATGCAGGGGTAACCCAGGGAGCTGAGCCCATGCCTTTCCCTGAGTGGGAAGGGATCAGACTGAGCAGCCTGCATGGCCTGCCCAAACTGCTCCTGCTGATATCTCCCCACACCAGCAGCACCCAGACACTGCGGAGGCAGCTGCAGCAGCAGGATCTCGTGAAAATAAAAATGTGGCAGAGGGAAGGACTTTTGGGCTGGTCTTTCCACCTGGTGGCTCACTTCTGAGTTCACTGCGTACAGCAGAGCCATCCTCAGTCTCTTCTGAGCCACCCACAAGTTTATTTCCACAGGAACAAGACATCTTTGTCATTTCAAGCAGCTTTACTGGGCACTTGGGTTTGCAGTCAGGTCCTCAAGGGAACACTGCCATCCCACCAAAGTGGAGGTGCTAGGGAGCTTAAAGACAAATCTGAACTCTGATTTGGGTAGCTCACAGAGGAGTTGGGGGGAGAGGTTATAAGAAGATGAGATCTTCAGTCGTGGTTCCTAAGGAAGGGGGATCTACTCCAGGGTGTGCCTGTACCCTGCTCTCTTCAGTGCCAGGAATCCCAGAGAGGTCTGCGGGAGTAAACACAGCAGAAGGTGCCTCCTTCCCCTCTCTGCTTTTCAGCTGGTGGCTGCAGGCACTGACAGAGCAACATGAAGACATTTCTCTCAGAATAACACTGTTATCTGCACTGGAAATGCAAAGCCAAGCAGCTCCTCATCTGTTGTGTTTTAGATCTAGCCTGGGGCACGCAGCACGAGAGGCAAACTGGAGGTGTGGGGCTACTTGAGACAAACAATTCAAAGCACAGCTGGTCCCCATAGCTCCCTGGTACACCAGGTCCCTCCAGAAGCAGGCACTGCCTTTTCTCCCTTGCCTTTTTGCCAGGAATGTTGGATGTTTTTGGTAACACGCTCATCCCCCTCTGTCACCTCCCTCCCACGGCCTCAGTTCCCTGAACTCCCGTTGAGTTCACTGCAGTCCCAGATTAGAGACACATCCTCCTGTAAAGCCAGGAGGAGGCACAGAGTACAACGACTGACTTTGCCAAGCAAATACAACCCACACATCTTTATTGAGACTATTTTTTATAAAACCAGAGAGCCACGGGGCAGCCCAGCTGTGAGTGACCCCAGCACGGCTGCCCTCTCCCCTAGCCAGCCCCTGCCACAAGCACTGCATGTGCAGCGTGCATGGAAGAGGGAGAAAAAGGAGGAAGACAAAAGACTTGGGGACAAGACAAGCTTCTGCAAAGCCCAAGGGGTGCGTGGTAGAGAGAAGCATTCTGGTCTAGCAGCAAAATGAACTTTAATTCCAGTTCTGGGATATAATGCTACGATGCCAGAGAGAGCACAGCACCAAGGAAGGAGACAACTGCAGCAGCCCCAGGAATGAAAGATGATGCAGAAATTATGTGAAACATTTTGTTCTTATATAACAGGCAAGGGAGAGCTCCTAGGAGCTTTACAGTGGCAGTAGGAGGCATGTAGGAGGAAGATGGCGTGACCAGAATGTCTAGGGAAGGAAAAGGCAAAGAGGAGAGGGGGGATGGATGGGGATGAAGGATAGCAAACAGGGGGAGGTTATGGGAGTCTCAGGCTCAGATAGATGAGGACAAACAGTGCTGGTGAACAGAAAGGTTTGGAGTACTTCAAGGAGGAGGAGGAGGGAAGACCACCAGAACAGGACAGAGAAGGAGAGAGGGGTTTGGAGGGAGAAGCCAGAGGCCCCCAGGGAGGGGAGAGCTTGCACTGACGGGTGAGAGGCACTCCAGGACTGGCATGAGGTATGCTTTGCTATTGCTCTGAATGCTGTAAACATTTGGTCAGTGAACATTCAGTTCAGTTTGATACATGTGCTCTTAGGGGTAACTGGAAGCCTAGCAGTGTTTTACATCTCTTACTACTACTCAGACTTACACACGAGGCAAACACAACACTGGCTAACGATCTCAGTTTATGTCATTTATGCCTAATTCTCCTATTTCAACATGCACATCTATGTCTCAGAAAAGCTTCTCTAGTAGAGGACACTAAATAAGATACAGATGAAGTCACATGCACTCTCATCCACCCACACCCCCAGACACATACATCAATTTCCCCCTCCCCTGCATATACTGGCAAGACTTTGCCCTTCACACCTCCCCAGCATGGACAACAGGGACCTCTTGTTGCATTAATGAGTCCACTAAAAGTGATGGAAATCATCCCAAGCCTGGCTGATGGATCAAAGCAGGAGAAACTTTAGACAGATTAGAGTTCTGCATCTGCTCCTGGAGTTAACACCACCTGAAGCTCATAGAAAAGGGAAAAGAAATTTGTAAACTCTTTTTCCCTTCTGCCATCAAACTGCCTGGGAGCTGACTGGATTTGTGCCAGGAAACAGAATAAAAAGAACCGAGTGAACCAGTTTTTTTCACCTCTCTTCATGTGATGGCACACTTTGACGCTACCCCAAACAGGAGGAAAATTTTGGAGGTGTGTGCTTGTGGAGAGGAGAAATGGGTTTGTAGGTTGGGAATATCCCTTTCACACCAGGAAGAGATGAATCAAGGATAGGATATTTGTCCTTGGTGGGGATTAATCACCACTCAGTTCTTTCCGAAGCTTTGGCTCAGTCAGTATTTCCTTGATCAGCCCCTGGTTTAAGGGGTAGAGCTGCAAGTTGCCTATTTTGATTCAATTCAGAATGGCATTTGGCATTAAAGAAGCAGCTGGTGCCATTTTCTTGTTTAAGGAAAATAGAATTTTACTTTAAATAATGAGTCTGCTTTCCTTCAAGAGAGACAAACTGCAAGAGCAGCAACAAAAATAACTGGGGTAGACTCACATGCCTCAGACAATACTCTTGCTCCACTCTGTGTTCTAGGATGCTGTTTCCCATGGAGGGCATTAGCTGGCACCAACTGAATGGGGAAAACACTTCTCCTACATCAGCCAGCCTGATTCCAGCTCCTGTCACCACTGCAGCAATGGCATCTCCAGATGTGCCCTGCTCCAAGCAACTCCCCAGGTGGATGGAGGGGAGAAGGGAGCTTGGATTTACAGGGTGGTGGCCACTTTGAAGTTTTTCCATGAGTTCTGACATGAAATGAGAGGACAACAGCACCAGCACTGGAGGAGCTCGTGGAGAGATGCAGTCACACTCTGAACAGGACCAGGCTTTGTAGCCAGCAGGGGGTCTGGGGATTGTCCCCTCTCACATTCCTCGACACAAGCACCTCGTGCCTGCTGTGTCCCCTCGCCTGGCTGTCTCTGTGACCCTCCCCAAGGTGCTGCAGAGCCTTGGCTGGGGTGCCTCAGCTGGCAGTAGAGGTCAGCACCACCCAAGCCCACTCAGAAGGTCTGTCTGGAGAGAAGTACCACAAGGCATTTAAGTACTACAAGGCCTTCTGCCTTCTCTTTAAAAGCCATGACTGCTTAAGCCTCCTGCTGCTGGCTCTCGCATCCTGGGCAGCTCTGGGATGCTTTTTTGGACATGCAGGCAAGAGGAGGGCAGAAGGGAGGAAGGCAGGGCCAGACAAGGTGGCCTCCCTTCACCACCTGCAACACTTGTGTGATGCCACAGTGTTGGGGAGCTGAGCTGCCCTTTGGCAGCAGTGGGATCACTGGGTAAAACTGGGACCACAGGCCATCCCAGGGGAAACTACTTCAGCCACAGCAGCCTGTGCCCCTGGGAGACCCCAGTGTGCCCTGTGTTACACAGGTGTGGTAGACAATGTCTCTGGGAAAGGGGAGTTCCTCCAGCCTCTCCTCACAGCCAGACAGGGAAGCTTTGCATCCTCCCTTGCACGTCAAGCGCCGAGTGTTTCACTGCAGCGTGGTTTGGTTTGCCCTCCTCACTCCCTAGCCCAGGAAGGGGCTGTGGGTGTGATGTGACCTACTCCTTCCTGCAGATACCACCAGGGACAGCCACTGGATGCAAGGCTCTGTATCCTTTGCTTCCATCTCTGATTCCTTGCACGCACTGCACAGGTTCCCCAGACACCTGCCTCACCGTGCCTTGCTTGCCATAAAGCTTTGGGACATTGAGGTACTGCATGATCTGGTCCCCTTGGATCAATCATGGCAAACCTGGGGCGTTTCCCAGATGTCTCTCCTTGCTCCCACTTTCAAGCAAGCAGCAAAAAGTTTGTGTGAAACTGCCACATCCAGACCTTGAGCTTCGTGTCTCTGGCCACAGGGCACGAGGGACCTCACGTGCCTCAACATCCAGGAGCTGTGTCACCCAGCCTGGGCGTGGCTGCAGAGTGCCACATCTGTCACCACACGCCTGCCCCTGCTCCTCAGGGGTCCCTGCAGGGGCAGAGGACAGCCAGGAATGGCCAGTGGCTCACTGCTGCTCTTTCTGGCCACTCCTCACAGAAATTTAACTGGAGATGGTATTTGCTTTCCAAGGGCCCGGAGAATTCTGCTGCTGACCAACCAGGTACCAAAAAGCAGGTTTCCCTACTGAACATAAAGTTTGCCCTTGCACTGTGTTTAGACTTCAGTGTCTTAGAGACCGCAGGAACACACCTCCAGAATAAACCCAACATGGTACCACCTCCACCTTGATCCTAAACCTATTTGTCCTACTGTCCTGCACATAATCCTTACAAAAAGCCTCAAAAAACTGTTTCCTACTTAATTAATGGACATTAATTTTTAATATCCAAGCAGGCTTTTTGTATCTTGTTCCAAACACATTATGCTTAGCTTTAGAATTCATTCCACCTCGTTTACACCACATTACACTAAATCTTTATCAGCAGCTTTCTGATGTGTCAAACCCACCCACAACCGTTGGCCAGAGCAGAGGTTTATAGCCTCTGTAAATGGCCCAGAGAAGGAAAAGATCCATGGGGTCACTTTCCAGGCCTTCATTAAGTTAAGAAAACAGACCTCTGGTCTCTCAGCTCAAACCCACAGACAGGCTGTCTGCTTCTCCCCTAGAAAATATTGCAGGAATCTGCCAAGCTGGAACAGCAGTGCCATGGAAATAGGGCCATCAGACAGGAGGAGTTATTGCACAGCACAGAGGAGGTGCTACACCACTGACATCTGCACACACTCTTGTCCTGCAGTGGCCATCCAGGCTATGGGAATAGGGGCAAACACCTCACACCCCACTGCACACCCTGACACCCATCCTGCTCACTCCAAGCTCCCCGTGTCCCGCTGGAAGCAAGCACCCTGCAGCAGGGTCTGTGTCTTGGGGAGTTCTTTGCAGGGCATTGAACCCACAGTGGACAAGCAGTAGGTAGGAACAGTCAGTAATCAGGAAATAACAAAAACAGAATTGTGATTTTTCACGTTGCCACGCACTGCTCAGGTACCACATGAAAAATGCCATCTGCTGTGGCAGACGGGTCTTGTGCTTTTCTTACACCTCAGCAAGGGGCAGAAGGGACATTCCTTCTCTCCACTGTCTCCCAACAGGTCATTCCTGAGGAGCCACCAAGCCTGTGGCAGCCAGGAGCCCCTCTGTACTAGGTATTGGTACAGTGCCCAGCACAACAGAGCCCGAATGACGACCGGGGCCCTGAGGCTGAACTACCACAAATAAATAATAGCCACGAAAAACAATCATTCACATTAGAAGACTTGCCTGCCCAGGCCTAGTGAGAGCTTTTGGGATTACCTTCCTCATGAGGAAAACTCGACAGTCCTATGGAGAATACTCTCAGTCTCCATCCCTGAAAGATAAGGGGCAGTGACAGGGTAGCAGCTGTGTCATAAGGTGTGCAACCAGAATGGGAAGGTGAGCTGAGTTTGCTGATGGTTTCCACTCTGGGAAGGGGAATGAATCCTGTGCCTTTGTCTCCTGTCTCCCTTCCCTTGGTCTCTGGGTCCAGATCCCTGCAGCCAACATGGGAGACGTGGGCTGGATGTGGCTTCACAAGTGTCAGAAGTGCCCTTGGGACCCTTCCAAGCACAAGGGAGAGGTGAGGGACAAGGAGATGTGTGGAAGGATGGAAAGGTGTTATTTACACACAAACCAACACAGTAATTTTACAGGAAACCTGCCTTGCCAACAGATGACCCCGTGACTCGAGAGGGTTGTGGGTTTGTGCTAGAGAGAGGCAACAACTGCAAGGTGCGACTGCTAACCAAAAAAAAAAGCACAGAAAGTCAGAGTCTTAATATCATGCCTGGATCACTCTCTGGAAGCTTCTTCTGCCCCTTCTCCCTCTTCTCCCACTCCCACTGCTTTTAACATCAAGGAAGTTTCACATTTAGACATGGGTTTTGGCTGTTGTGGGAAGCACATGGTGTCTGAGGGCCCCATTGCTGCTCTAGCTGAGCCTCCTCTGGGTCTGAGACAGCAGGTCTGTGTAAATTTTGGATCTCAGGAACCTGGGATACGAGTCTTTCTCCATCAGGCTGTGCACCTTCCCCTGAGCTTGGTCAAAGCAAGAGAGGGAGGGCTCCTGCACGTTTCTTCTCGTCAGCTCCCGTGTCTGGAAGTCTATATTCACCTGGGAAAAGCAGCAGAAGAGAGTTTGGCACTGAATGTCCAGCTGGCCCCCTTCAAATGGCACATTCCCTCTCAGCCATGGCTGTGAAACAGCAGCAGAACCAAGGTCCCACCCTCATCCATGCCTGAACAGCCCCCAGAGCTCTGGGGAGTTCAGTGATCCAGGGCTACAAATCCTACCCCAAGCCTGGAAAGGTTGGATTTATAGTGATCTGAGCACTTCTGAAATCAAATTACTTTTATTCAGACTCTCAGGCAGCACATCACCTAAAACTGCTGCCTCAGCCTAACTTCTCTCCTGTCAACCACAATTTCTCTGTTCCCTTCATTCTTCACTACATGCCCAATATTTCGGTGAATGAACTTTAAACTGGGTTTAAACTATTAATACATTCTAATTAAATGTTTCTAAACTCTGTTGATCTAAAAGAAATTGTTTGATTTTTCCCATAGCAGCTTCATGTTACAGTATCTTGAGGAGAGGCTTGAAAAAATAAACCCCCCTATAATGTTATGACTGCCATTTGTTTGCAAAGCCAGCCTATGGAGTTTTCCTGTTTTCTTTCCCTAGCAGAGCAATCAGGACTTGTTAGGGTTATTGTCTGGAAGAAAAAATGGCTGAAAAGATGTTATTTGTTGTTATTAACTCAGTGTCCAAACTTGAAGGAGCCTAGAAAGTAAAGCTGTCTGCCTTAATGACAGTGGTCAGCAATATGGATTAGCTGTCTGCATTGCTTAATAATTTCATATTCCAGCAGGCCAAAATTATATAACAGTGCTAATGAAACTTCACCACAGGACCAAATTTTAGAAAAGACCTCATCCTACCTGCATTCCCATTTCTAATCAAGATTCAGCCCTCCAGTCCTTAAAATCTCACCCAGCTTACTGAATAACAATGGGAAGATGCTCATGGAGAGCAGTGGGCATTGAGATACCCACACACCTTGGTGTGAACCTGGGTCCTTCCCAGTGGCCTTGCAATGGCCTTCCTAGCTGGGAGAGGGAGTAAAATGAGCCCTTTTTGGGGTCCCTGACAGGCACCTGTATCGTGACAGGCACCCATGCAGTGGAGCAGGAGGGGCTGGGTGCAGTAAGAGCCTCCCCGGTTGTGCTGTGATTGCAGTAACACAACCCAGCATCGTGAAGATGCAGGATCTGACAGCGCCATCAGCCTGTCAGTGCTTGAAAGAGGATTTAACAATCCCAGGCTCTGGATTGTGACTGCACTTTTTGTTCAGCTTGGAGGTATTGGTCACACCTCTCAGGAGGTCTGGGTGAGGCGGGAGTTAGTGAGCAGATAAACTCTCCTCCCTGGGGAGCCAATAAGTTACTCACTGGTGGGATGGTCCTGTGCAAAGTGTCCTCTGAGGAATGAGCCCAACAGCCTGCTCAAGGGCTGACAGTAAATGAGAGGAGCACTGTGAAATGCTCTTGGGAAGCTCAGGAGAGGTTAGGAAATGTAGGTTGAGGTTGCCAGTGAACTCCCTGGATGTGACTAATTTAGTATCATCAAAGTCATTGCCCTCATCAGGGTTGAGTCACCGTGAGCAGAGGCAGCTGCAGCAGGCAGGATGGCATTCCCACCCTCCTGAGCCGCTTGTTGGGTTACACTGTGTGGTGACAGAGAGATAGGCCCTGAAGGCCAGAGACAGAGCCTCTTTCCTGGGCCCGGAGGTGACCCCGGGACTGTATCCAGGTCACCGGGGATGGGCAGAGAAAGGATTGTGAGTGATAAAATATTGGAATGGTCTACCCAGGGAGGTGGTGGAATCACCATCCCTGGACGTGTTTAAAAAGAGATTGGATGTGGTGCTGGGTGCCATGGTTTAGTTTAGTTGAGGTGTTGGGGCATGGGTTGGACTCGATGATCTTTAAGGTCTCTTCCAACCTAGTGACTCTGTGATTCTGTGAATTTGTGATTGTGGGTTGTGGACAGGGCTGGACCTGTGAGAGGTGATGGTTGTAGTTTGTGACCTTACAGGGTATTGTTTACCTGTTACCATCACAGGCAATATCTGTGCACTACCCCAGGTGATTGGGGGACACTGAGGTGAACATCTTTCCTGTTTATATGATGTTATATCCTGTTGTGTGTGGGTATTTAGGGAATTCTTGCTGTGCAATAGACGACTTTGCACTTCCACCTTGTGTGCGGAGTCTATGCCCATGCGTGACTACTGCAGCCAGTCTCTGAGAGGGAAGGAAGGGAGGGAGGGAAGGAGGGAGGGAGGGAGGGCACCCCTGGGCCCAGCTGGGGGTGGTGGTCCTGCTCCGTGCCCGCAGGGATGCTGTGCCACCCCGGGGTGCTGCATACCCACCTCCCGAGGGGCCTGCACGTCGATGAACTCCTCGAAGATGCGCTGGGCCTTGGAGGCCAGCTTGGCTGCCGAGCGCGTCTTCTTGAAGTCCTCGCAGGCCAGCCAGAACTCCAGATTCTCCTCGCTGAACTCCGTCTTCAGGAAAGCACGGAAAGCAGCCAGCCCATCTGCAGGAGAGACACAGGGAGTTACAGAGGGAGGAGAAAGAAGGCAGGGAGGTGTTCCTTTCACAGACACCCTTCCATCCACCCCTGCCTGCCAAAGAGCATTTGATTTTTCTCCCAAGGTCTGCAGTCCCGGGATGTGTCCATAACTTACACCGCTGATCAGCTGGGCCCTCGTGAGCTGCCAGAAAGCCAAACATCACTTGATGGAACTCTGAAACCATGGCAAAAGGCTTTCCTCCTTTTGGAAAGGACACTCACCCTTTGGAAAGTTACTCTTGGAATTATCAAGCTTCAGCTCTTCTCATCTTGTGCATGTTAATGCAACACTTTATAATACCCTCTCTGTCATTAAGAAAAACCTTTAATAAAACATGGCTGCTGTGGACTTGTCTCCTATGTTTTCTGTCACTTTGCTTTATTGCCTTGTGCCATTTTCAGTTCTGAATTAAACAGAGGAAGCTCTTGGAGAGTCTGTTACAGCTCCACTAAAGGGTAGAGGGAAAGGACACGGCATAATTACGGCTTGTCTAGTCAGTGGTAAAAGTGTGCTTATCACTTGCTAATGCTCAGCAATTGTGACATTTCAGTAATGCAATCTGAGTCAGCCGGGGCAGATTAGAAACATTGAAAGATTTATTAGGCAATCTGTGTCCTCTTAAACCCCTGCCTGGGCCTATTTATGGACACAGTCATTGTTTTTTATTTCCTTTCCCTGAATGGCACCAGCGGAGTTGAAGTAGCTGAAGGCTTCACACATACCCTTTCTCCTTGGGATAAATTTAGCTTCTCATGTTGTTGTTTTGGTTTTTTTTCCAGTAGCATGTTTCTAACTCTTCCTGGTCTTTTGCAATAGGGTCTGGGTTTTTGTAGTTCATGACTGGAAAGCTGAGTCAGCACTGGCTACTTGCCAGCAACTGTCTAAAAAAATGGATGGAATTGGGGATGCACTTTCTGAGGTCAGACTCCTCGAAAGGATGAAGCGAGCAAGGACAAGGCATCTCCAGCCTCTCATCCACCAGCATCCTCAAGTCCTTCTGGGCAGGGCTGCTCTTGATCCATCCATCCCCCAGCCTGGATTGATATTGGGGGTTGCCCTGATCCATGTGCAGCACCTTGCACTTAAGTCTTATTAAACCTCATGAGATTTCCATGGGCCCATTTCTCAAGCTTGTCCAGATCCCTGTGGATAATCCTAACATCTTTCAAACAGGCTATTCAGACAATTCCTTTTTTATGCTGTATATGCTATCTATATGCTATATATCATATATATGCTATTTATATTCTATCTTTATGCTGTATATATGTATATGCTATGTATGCTACAGATCTATAGCAATGTAACACTGCCCAGCATCTGCCTTGCATGTCCTAAACTTCTTCCTGCTTCTTTTGTTTCTGGTAATAACTTAGGACATGGAGATATTTTCCAGCTCCTGCTGAAGCCTCAAGCCCTAAGCAATGGCCTCAGGTATTGAACAGCAACAAACAATCCTATTTCTGTCTGTGTGTCAGTCAAAGGATATGTTTGACTGCCCAGATCCTCAGAGGGAAAGGCAGAAGAGATATTAGGCCAGACAAGCCCAAATTAGAGGCTAAACCTCTCTGTTTTGGGTTCCTCAAAGCTTCCTCACTAGCGGGCTCTGTGCACTGACTGCTCCATCAGCAGTCTGCTATCAGCAATAAAAACAGATCCATCCCATCTCAGCCATGCTCCCTCCTTCTGTCAGCCCCAGAAACAGCTGCATTATTCCAGCTTGTCCTGACACTTCTCAATTCAATCAATTTTAGGAGGAGATCAGGGTTTTGCAGTGCTAGGGTGGACAAAAACAGGACTCTTGTCCAAGTAACAGTGCAAATTGTGGGTCCAAGACTGGGGCAATATTGTGACATCAGCCTCAGAGAAGCCTGTAGGGCAGAATGCCAAAGGCACCTCCAGGAGCAGGGCACCTGTCAGGATCACCCTGCCTGTGGCTGCTTTGAGAGCTATCTCCGTGGGTAGATAAACATGGTGAAGGTGAGGGGTGTTTTAGGGCTGCTGCCCTTCCTGAAATCTGGGACACAGAAACATTTTCCAAAACCTGTGTCCCCCTTAGTGCCTATAAAATTCACAGGGCCTGTGTGAGAGCAAGGGAAGGACCGGAGAACAGGGCAGGGAGTCTTTGCATGCTGTCAGCTTTCAGAAAGAAAGAAATGAAACAGGGAGAAAGTTCCAGTTCCTCAAGATCTATGTCATATTATGTATCATCTGCTCCTAGGATGCTTGACATTATATATTGCAGCACCTGAGCACACTGCTATGTCTCTGCAATCTCTGCTGTGTCCCTGCTGAGGTCTTGCTTCCCTGTCTCTGTCCTGGTGGTTTTTTTCCCCCCTTTTCCTCCACAACAGCCTCAGAGCCCCAGTACTGACAAGAGGATCACTTGCAGGAATAGCAGAGTTGCATGAAAGTACCAAAGCTGCAAAATATCATCACTGCAAAATATAATATCTGAAAAATATAATACCTGCAAAATATAATATCTGCTAAAAGAAGGGAATATCGTGACTGACAAGGTGAGAAAGGCATTTGCTAAAGCCCTGCCCCAGAGAGCAGCTGCAGCAGGTTCCCCTGGGACCAGGAGGTTTCTATGAGCTCTGCCTTCTGCTCTAATGTCAATCAGCTCCTTTTTATCCTGAAATAAGTTTAGACAGTGAATGGATAAATAATAGTGTCTGGCTGTTCTCTGCTTTTCTTATGCACTCGTGTCATGCACTCCTCACAGCCTTCGAGGAGCTGCGAATGATGAGGCTGAACCTGCGAGGACCTTGCTCAGGATGCTTTGGATGCAGGAGAGGTCATCCTTGACTGCCTGGTTTTCCACAGTTTTCATCTTTAGCCCTTGACTGCCTGCCAGCCTTTCCAGCTGTGCCTGACAGCCAGGTTTGGGGAATTGCTGCCAAAGGTTTGTCATGGAACAAAGACAAATCTGATTGAAAGGGCAGGAGGATGAGTAGGCATGGGAACTGCCACCACCTGAGCTGGAATTTGACCTGGATGTTGACTTCAATCTCCTCCTCTCCTTCATAGCACATGAAGGCTATCAAGGAATGATCACTCATAAATGATCAGCATTTCAAAGCTCATCCCACCTAACTGGTCATCTTTTTTCCTGGGGCAACCAGCACTGGAGTGCAATGCGATATGAGCAGGAGAGAGATTTCACCTCCTGAAATATCCCAGAGTGCAATTCCAAAGGGATGCTTTACAGAGAAAACGCAGGAATTAAAAGAAGGATTAGAAGTCTGCAGATGCAGCAGCACAGGATAAACCCTAGCCTGTGGCCCAAAGGCATGGCCACTCAGGGGGACAGGATGTGCTGGTGTAGGTGCACAGCCCTTCGTGACAACTATTGGACAATTATTCAGGAATTTGACTCAAGAATCCTTTGCTTGAAGCCAAAGCAGGAAATCGATACTGATGGAGCAGATAAGTTGAAGGCAAAGAAACAGAGCTCTGAGTGTCAAGTCTGAGGGAAAAGCAGCACACATTTGCTATTTTACATTTGCAGTGTAGATATAAACTTCAAAATGCCTTGTTCTCCATTCAGACTGACTGAGGAATGGGCAAGAGGACTGCCAGGTGGGATTGTTAAGTGCTCAGGACGTTACTCAGGACCTTGCAGGTCACCTGTGAGTTAGGCAATGACAGGAATTTGTGATTTATGAATGGGCAGTGCCAGGCAGTTCAACGACCAGGGAGCACAGGGACTCCTGAAATCCCGTTGAGAAGATGGAGAGTGGATCCTTTCCAGCAAGAAGGGCTGTGGAGGAAGGGACTGAAGTGGGGAGCAGAAAACACAAGACAGGTCTTAACTGAATCAAGATCCAGCATCTTGAGGAAGAGCCCAGATTAGTGGCAGCCTAATAACCAAGCACCTGCCACTGTCAGAACAAGAAAGCAATCAACAGTAATTTATTTAATGCGTGTCTTTCACCCCATCAGCAACGAGACTTCCTGCAGGGGGTTAAAGGTAGAGTCCCTGTGGCTGGTGGATGGATGGATGGGCTCCATGGGACATGTTGGTTCCAGGGCTGGAGAGACAAGGTCACAGTGCTCTGCAGAGCACACAGACGTGCTCTCACTGCTGCTGAGCGGTGCTTCCCTTAATCTCAGCTGCCTGTAACCAGCACAATGCTAATACTGTTCTGGCTTAGAAAGAACTGGGAGTAGGCTGGGATATTCCCGTGCTGTGTAGGAAGTGAAGGAATGTGTAGACAACAGAAGGAGGAGAACAACAATAAAGTTTGGGCGGAAGAGCACAGAGATCACAGAAAATCTGGAGGAAAATCACCCTTGAGATAAAAGTGGGAATTGAGCACAAAGGTTTTTGGCGTCAGGTGCTTTGTTGAAAAGTGACTAAGGGTTGAGGACAGACTGTCCTGCTGGATGCTGGACAAATGATAAGCCATGTGTCCAGCCCCGTGAGGGACGCAGAATGAGACATGCTAGAGCTTGTATTTCCCTCCAGCAGCCTGTCACAAGAAATCCTCATCTGGCTGGCCAGCCTGTGCCTCCTGGGCGCGGGCACAGCGAGGGGAGTACTCCTCAGTTACTCACACTCCGGGGACAATGCTGAGCTCGCTTCCCTGGGGAGCCTTCATGCTGGCACAAAATGGGAAAAGATGCCAAAATCCAGCATGTTAAAAACACTGCTCTTCCTCCCTGGGCACCCAAGGAAATACTGCATACAGCCTGCCTCTTACTCTCTTAATTCCCTGACGAGAGCAGGATCAGACTCCTCTCTCCTATTGCTTGCTCAGAAGCCCTGACCCCATTGAACACGGCCACGCTGTGCTTGCGTCTGGCAGTGAGCTCAGACAGGGCTCCTGATGTAAAATAGGGATTGTCTACCCGACCCCAGGGTTTCTAAGTTGATTTGCTTCACTCATTAGCAAAAGCAATTAGGATATCATTGCACTGACCTAACCGTCTGGGGCTGCTAGCGGGGCGGAGCTGCTGCATCACTGCTCACTCCAGGAGGGATGAGGGAATTGACTCCCAGTGCCAGTGCAAAAGTGAGGAGCGGGAAGTCCTCCTGCATTTCCTACTCCCAACCTCTTGTTAAAGCAACTCAAATTATCCTTTGAACAGCTGGGGAATGAATCCAAATCAGACCACTCCGCAGAGGGCGTTAGCCAGCCTGGGAATCTCCCAAGACAAACAATTGCTTCAAATCCCAGGGGATTTCAATCCTCCACTCACGGTGTTGCCCCACAGCAGCAGGTCAGGATCAAATATTACCCGCCCAGGTCATTCATTAGAAGGGGAGGGGAGATCAGGGAGAGCTTCACAGGGCCATCACACTTCAAGGGATATCTGGCAAAGGTGATCATAGAACCACAGAACGGTTTGGGCTGGAAGGGACCTTAAAAACAATCTCATTCCAACCCCTCTGCCATGGGCAGCGACACCTCCCACTAGAGCAGGTGGCTCAAATCCCCAGCCAGCCTGGCATAATGACACTCTCCACAGAGTCTGTGTAATGCATGACCCCTGCTCAGGTCACTTCCATTCAGAAACCTTTTGGAGACTCATGAAAACAGGAAAGGGAAGAAGTGGTTTTTCCCGTCTCACAGAGTACTGCAGCCCTGTGAGCCTCCTGCATGCACGGGGGCAGCCTGCTCACCTGGGCACTTTGGAAAGCCTCTTAGGGAGCTCTGGTCCACTTCCTTGCTCCTTGGAGCAATTTTACCACTTGTCCAACCCCTAGCAATATTGCCCACAAGGTCTGCCCCGTTTGCACCTGCTCCATCCAGCTCCTGAGTCCCACCTGAGCAGTTTGGGGTTTATTTTCCCTGGAGAACAGTTTGGCTGGAAGGAACCAAAACCATCTGACTGCAGCAGAAAGTACCACACAACCCCCTGAAATCACAATCCTCTTTCCAAAATAAATGAACTGTCCATCTAGAGAAGACAGTTTCTGACAGATGTGTCAAGCAGAAGTGCTCTACCTGTGGATGCTGTGAGTCCCAGAGGGAATTCTCCCTGAGCCCAGCTGGTGCTTAGCCCATGCCCCCAGGCATGAATTCCAATTTTCCCTGGCTAATGCTGTTCACCTGAGCAGTCACAGGGAAATTAGACTGGGACAGATCTGTCCTCCTCTTGGCACTAAAAGCAGAATATTTGCTGGCAGCTTCCCTGCAGACAGATGCCAGCAGGCCAGGCACAGCTTTATTTACTCCCAGATTTTGGCCAGTTAAGGCATAAGGCTCCCTTGCCTGTCTAACATCAGCACATCCTAACAGCAAAAATGCAGCTCATACAACATAATTAATTCTATGAATACGTGCTCTTCTCTCCTTTGAACCAGTGTAACTAAAATAACACTTTTGTTTCAACAGAACTTTTTGTATTTGCATCATTATAACCCTTGACTGCCAGGCTGGCAATTCCAGAAACTTCAGGTGCAGAGCAGTTATAAAATATTCCTTTAGAAAGTAGTTTATTAAACAACAATATTTTTTGTCACCAATCACCAGGCAATGTCACCGTGACTGCTGATAAAAAAAGATTAATTTAAATTTTAAAGATCACCTTCTGTTGCTATTAGGAACTGAATATTTTTCATTAGAAACTGAGTATTTTTCATCAGTGCCAGAGAATTATCAGAATTACTTTCCATTCTAAGAGATGGGAAAAATCCTGATAATTCATTTATCACTCCAAAAGGCTAATTTATTAATAAAACCAGACACCCTTTTGGAGGTTGCTGGACGAAATAATTGAACTAAGGCTTGATTTAGCATTTTTGCAATAGTCAGCTGAAGAGGGAAGAACATTAACATCAGGACATAGGTGGGTAAATTTGTAATCCAAGTGCTTTTTCTGCAGTCTGTTTCTAATAAAGAAAACTACTTTTATGCCAGTGAAGAAGAAATGGGTTTGAGTTCAGGATGGTAACAGGGATGTGAATATCCTTCCCTCCACTCTCCCCATCCCACAGGCACCCTATAATCTCCTTTGTGCATTTCCCCCTTCTTGTTCTGAATTTCCACAAAAGAAATGTTCTTTTTTAGCCATACCCAGCTACACTGTATATTTTTTCCCCTATTGGCTGCAAGAGCAATCATCTCAACTAGAGACTGCTGCTAAAATTATATACTGCTTTTCCTGCCTTGGTCAGCCAGCCTGTTTAAAGTTGTCACTTAATTCCCTGCCAAAACTGTTGTCATCTCAGCAGAAACCTAGCAAAATTACCCTTCACTTAATAATATAATTCTACACTTATATTTTAAAATGTAAGGAAAACCTGAGTCTCTAAGCAAGCCAGACAGCTCCTTATTGCCATAAAACAGTTCACCACCCACGTTGACTTTTCCCCAACCTCGACTCGCTCGGGTTTTATTCTCCGATAGAAGCCCATGAATGAACCCATACTGGGAAATTTGCTGTCTTGTTTGTAACTTCTCAGTGTGAAAATGCTGGTGAAGCAGAGCAATATTTGCTGAACAGAACCCATAGGATTAATCTGTTGAGCAGAGCCGGAGGGGCGCTGATTATGGGTTGGCATAAGGTCTCTGGGTGTGAAATATTCGGGTTTGCTGTGATAGCTGCAGATCAGGCTCTGCTCAGGGGGACCGCGGGTGATTCCTCTACAATAGGACAAGTCGTTCAAGGGTACTTAGCTCGAAGAGGCAGCACCTTGGGCTGATGGCTTTGGCAGTTGTGGTTTTCCTTGTGGGCAGGAGCAAAGCCGTGCAGGGAACACACAGAACCCTTTTATCCCGAGGGCAATTCGTGCCTCTAAAGAATGGTGACTGCTGGGGAGTGAGCAGCTCTGAGGGACCGTGCCCCTGCTATGCAACACACATTCTGCCCTAACTACAACAGGGGTTAAGGGCAGAGGAGGAAAAAAAAGGTAGAATCTGATCTCTACTCACATTTATGGGACAAAAGGACATCAAAAGAGTCTGCCCATCTTGTTGCTTCTTCTGTTGACAGTCTTCTGTAAGGAAAAGAAGGGGCAAGTTATGGGCAACCCACAGCTGCTCATCCCCTCTGGAGCTGTTTGATGAGGACACCAAGGAAGGCTGGAGTTCTTCTCGCCTGATTTTGTAGGTCTAGAGTGTAGAATTGAGCCAAGTGACCCTGGGCTCCCTTTAGAATCAGTGAGGAGACACCAAGGGACCTGCAGGGACTCATCTCTGCTCATCTCACATCACCAGGCAGGAGGGTAAAATAGGCCAGTTGAATCATACCCAAAAAGGGACCAATTTTTCCTCATTGACTCCAAGCAGAGGCCCAGGGAACAAGCTCAGATGCAGACATTTACATTGTAAAAGCCAAAAGTCAGGCGAAATGAAACTCAGCCCTGCAGAAGTGTTTATTTCTCTTGCTTGCCTTTCAGGGGATCTTAGCTCAGGTATAAGCAGGGACTTGTGATCAGATGAGTCCCATCCCACATGTCTCAAATCAGGATTCTGGAGGGTCTGAAGCATCTCCCTCAAGCATTGTGCAAACCCTCACCCGAATTTTGGCGGTGTTAAAAATAAGGCTGAGCTGAAGATGACCTGAAATTGCTGGTCACCTCTTACACCAAGCCAACTGCTCAGGCTTTGATTTGTGATGACAGAGGTGTAAATTACATCCCCAAATAGGTGCAGAAATATCCCACACACAGCAGTAGGGACTGTGAGCATGTCCTGTCTCACGGCAGAGCTCGTATCAAAGATCCAGGTATTTCCTGAGGCTGTTCCTGTTGGATCAGTGCTGGTTTGTTTTCCTTGTGGAAGTAGTCACAGCTTATACAAAGTACAACAAAAGGAAGACAATACTGGAGAAAGGGGTGGGTGGGAAGGAGAAGGACAGGAGTGGGGTTGGGGTGGGATGCTGCAGCTATACTCACTTCAAAGCCCGGTTGGGCTTGTCCGGAAGAATAGCTGTGAAATCATTATATGAGTCTGATTTGTGAGACAGGCAGCCCAGGCGAGTCCTCATCCCTCTGTTCCTGTGGTCAAGGTGGGGAAGCAGGGGTGTTAGCAGGGAAAACCAAAGAAGAGGATCATTATAAGTCTAGCCGGCTTGGCAAAAGAAAAAGAACAACCCCAAAAAAAACCTCAGTGGCTCTGTGCCAGATCTGTGTCCTTGGTTCCCTCATGTGTGAGAGGGACCCTGAGACATCTCCAGGCAGATGCTAAGGGTGAACACAGCACCAGAGCAGCTGAAGGCTCACCCACACTGGGCGCTCAGCTGCCTTGGCTGGCAACATGGCTTTGAAAGGCTGCGCTTTGGGATGGTTTCTTGGAAAGTCCTGCTCTGGTCAGGTGTGGGAGGAGAGCAATGGGCAGCACTACAAGAAATCAGTCACCACGTTCCAGCAGCACCAGAAACAGCACAAATACCAGAGTTGGAGGGCAGGAGGGGGCTGGAGGAAGGAGAGGGGTAGTAAGGCACCTGCAAGGTGAGCCTGTGCTGCAGAACCGTGAGTTCCTGGCCAGGATTGATCCCAAGCGGCTTCTTTAGACTCAGGATTACATAAGCAGGATCAAACTGCCTGTTTCCTGACATACTTACCCAGGCAGAAAATGGCTTTATTGCTTTTTTCCTCTAAATTTCAGCCCAGCCCCAGAGCCTTCGATCCTCTGCCAGCCCCTGGTGTCCTTGCCCAGCCCCTTCCCAGGACGGCAGCTGCAGCATCCTTCATTACATAACCCGGGATGGGCAGGGACACAGAGGGACAGGGAAGCAGACTACACACATGCATTACATGGGACTTGCATCACCTTCTCCCCAAAAACATGTAGGGGCTGCTTAATGGGTTTGCATGGGCTCTGTGACCTGCTTCTCCAGCCCAAGGGCATCTCCTCTCTGAGACTCCCTGGACATCAAACTAGGCCATTCTCTCCACCAGACCACGGGAGGAGCATTTAGTGACCCAGTCTCCACTTCTCAGCTGCTGGACCTACTTTGGAGCAGCTGAACACCCTTTTCCAAGCCCTGCTGCCAAACAGATGCCAAATACTTTCTGTGGCTGCAGAAGTACAGCGTTTTTTCCCTTTCATCTGTAATTCTTGCAGAACACTTCAGCACCAGAGCCTGAGCCAATCTGCCGTGCGCCTGTTTCCCCCTTCTCCTCCCGCCCTTCGGAGAGCTTCTATTATTGCACATTTTCATGTAATCTTAAAGCAAATTAAATGTTAATTAAATGCACCGAGTGTCTCCCTGGTGCAACACAGGCAGCTCGCAGCGTTTAACAAGCACAGAAACCAGGAGCTCTTCAGTCATGGGAATTGTTGCACAGCCTCCAACTACGGACCAACGGCCATGGGCCCGGGACGCTGCACTCCACAAACTCCAGATGAGAGCACAGGGAGTACCACATTCCCTGCTGGACTTGCTGTGCTCAGGTGGACACCGAGCCTGCTACAGGATCCTTCTGGTACCTCTCCTGATGCCTCCTACACCCCACCTTTCTGTTCCCTGCTCTGTTTGCTCACGACTTCCCAGCAAGAGGTGTGACAGGCATTACCGCAGTGCTGCTCAGATTCCCCTCTGATGCCTGAGATCAAGGGACTGCAGCAGGGAATCAGAGCAGGTGGGGGGCAGAGCCGCTGTGCCACGGGCAGGGAGCTGGTTCCTCGTGGAACACCCTTCTCTCAGCAAGGACTTCCAAGACGGGATACAGAAGACAGAGAGAGAGGGAAAGAAATTGGGTCTGCAGGAGGTGGAGAGGCAAGGGAAAGGCAGGAGGGAAGAGGGGACACTGCAGTGAGCTGAAGGGCTTGCTGGACAAGGCAGACAGCGACAGGGTGGGGAGGGGTGAGGGATGCACCGTGTCTTTCCAGTTACCTCCGTGGGATCAGTAAGGCAGCCATTCAGGCATCCAGTTATGGTTAACCCTTTAACTGGCTGGCTTGGACTGCAGTCAGGGCTGCTTGCAGGAGGCAGGAGCGCAGGAAGAAGGGATTTACTGTTTCATGTCCTGGCACTTAAAAATATACCAAAGAATCCTCTTTGCCAAAGCCAAGAAGGGCCAGTTGTCCTCAACCCATTTGATCCTTGCCTCCTAGCGTGGAAAGTCAATTGTTCAATGGAAGACGTTGAGTTGAGGGATGGTCACAGAGGAGAGACAGCATTTCCTTCTAAGACCAGGACTGCAGGTAAAGTCCAGCTTGGGGTCTAAAGTGGTTTGAGTTTGGTGTCCCAGCTCACCAGGGAGCAGCAGCAGTTGGCATTATCCCACTCATCCTTCAACACCTCCGAAGGTCTCTCCTCAACGGGCAGAGCTCTGGGCTGACCTTGCTAAGAAGACCAAACTACCTCTTGTGCCTGTCCCTCCAGGTCATGGCTGATGTTACTGGCCAGGCATCATGGAAAAGCTGGCACTGCAAACAGAATAACAGGAGGACTTCACGCATCTGCAAGTGCTGCTCCTTTCACCACCACAGGCTCAAGCACTCACACAAAAATAACTTGAAGCAAGCAACTCCTTGTTGGGGTGGTGGGAGCCTGCAGGGAGCCACCAAGGAGGTGCACAGCCTGCAAAGAGGAGGGAAAGAGAGAGGGAGATTGGAAATGGTGGGGTCCTCGTGAGCCTTGGCACACTGGGGAGCAACTGGTTGACAACTCTCACATCAACAGGGAGTGAAGGTGAGATCCACCAGGCAGGTGGATCTATGGTCTGCAATAGGACCATAGATCCTATTGCAGGACTCTATGATGTCCTATGGACTCATGATGAGCAAGGGCAAAGGTTTCTGATTTTCCAGGACAGGGCCAAGCTCCAGGTATCCCCCATGTCATGTCCTCCTGCCCACTGGGAACAACCAAGGAGGAGACCAAGGAGCTGAGGAGAGCTGAGAGGGTGTGCAAGGAGTCAGGATCCTGCTCTGCTGGGGCCTGCAGAGACCCTGGAGCTTGGGCTGCCCAACGCAACATCCCTCTTAAAACCTGATTACATTAAAAACGCACAAAGCCTCTTCCCCAGTAAATTAATGGAACCGGGATTGCGCTGCATTGCCAGTGAGTGCATTTCCTTAATCCTCGCCCTGACCGGCTGCTTTGCTGTGCTCTAACTGAAATCAATCCTTGTAATTCCTTAAGCCCCTTTAAATTTCCTCATTAACAGCCTCACCCACATGTGGGGCCACAGCACATGACTTCCTAGAGTCCATCAGCTCCTGCTCCTCTTTCCCACCGCTGCTCCGAGGCGACAGCTGGAAGCGGAGCCGGGTGCCCTCTCCCTTGCAGCCTCCTCCAGCAGCGTGAATTTTGGGGTACTGTTATGAAAGAGCCTTCTGCTCGCCCCCACTCCCACCCACTCAGCCCCCACAGTAACCACCTGCACTGCTGAGCAGCACCCAACTTCCTTGCAATCCCAAAGTCTGTCCGACTTCCCGGGTGCTGGGACCTACGTTTGCTATGGAGGCAATCCCACTGCTTGGCTGACGTACCCACGGATGTTTCCTCTGTTTGCAAATAAAGCCAGTCAGTTATGACTTTAAAATGTAAGCTGTGGTGTCTGGTAAAGGCATTGCAATAAAGGTCCTGGTGAGGGGATTTTCCTCCCGCTCCGTCCTTCATCCTACCTCCCCCTTCTATGAAAGGAACCCAGTCAAGAAGAATTGACAGCCTCATCATGGATGTGTTTTGGGGGTTTCTCCTTGAGAGACAGAAAGGGAGGGGTGTGATTAGGACGTTCAGGTTATCAAACCACCTGAGCAAAGATAAAGAAGCTATCCGAGTACAAAAAAATAGCAGCACGAAGGTAAAACAAACAAACAGAAAACCAAAACAGCAAACCATGAGATCTCTCAGGGGTTTTAGGCGATTAAGACCATTCATTCACATGCAGAGAAAGCCAGGAAAAAAACGAACACAGAGGCACTGCAGACGGACAGACAGACACCGCGAAAAAGATACTCACTGCCTTTGACCTGTCCTCTCTGCCGGGGGGTCTGCGCCGACAGCGTGGTCAGAGAGGCTCTGGCGAGAGAGCAGAGCGGTCTTCTTCAGAGACAGCCCCCTGCTCGGGGTGACAGTCCCACCTCGACACCCCTCCCTTCCCCACCTCTCTCCGGGCACCAGCAGCGGCCGCGGCAGGAGCAGCGCAGCTCAGAGCCGCTCTCGCATCAGCCCCAGCCCGGCTGCGCAGCCGGCTCCCAGCGCTCAGCGCCGGCTCTGCTCCGGAGCCCAGCGCATCCCAGCGCATCCCAGCGCATCCCAGCGCATCCCAGCGCATCCCCGCCTCACCCACCTGGCAGCAGAAGCCCAGCTTCTCCCCCCGAGGGGACGGGGGACCGCCGCGCACGGGCGGAGGATGCCAAAGGCTGCCGGGGAGCATCTGGGGTGGGGGGGGAGGGAGGGGGGATGCCTGCGAAAGCGCTCGCTGTTGTCACCCTCGCTGCGTTGGAATAAAGCACCCGCCCGCCTCGCTCTGAGCGGCTGCTCGGAGCTTTAGGGAAGGTTGCTGCCCTCAGATCGCTCATCCCCAGGAGTTGTCACAGACAGAAGGGATGGAAGAGTTTCATTAAAGAGCCCAGGTGTCAGCAGGGCCAAGGAAGATTTTGGCACAAGGCGAAGAAGAGCCTTATTGCTGGGCACGGCATGACAGGATCAAAAACCCACCCAGTGATGTGGCAGACCCCCTGAACCCGTCTCCCCTTCTCTCACCTGGTGTGTACGTCCCTGCAAGCTCCCTCAGTGCCCTCACCCCAATGTACGGACTCCGATCCCCCTTTTTTCTCCTGCACTCACCTCCATCCTCCAGAGAATATCTATGGGATGTCCAGGGCACCCCGGTGGCTCTAACAACAACCTAACCCATGGCACCAGCAGCCCCCCAGCTCTGGGCTCAGCACAGCCACCAGTGACAACACCTGGTGTCACACAGGCACTGATGGGGGTCACTGAGAGCTCACTGAGAGCTCAAGCCATGGGATCTCCATTGCTTTTTTGATCCTGACAAAGCTGATTGACTTAAAAAAAAAAAAAAAAAAAGAAAAATCATTATAATAATAATAAAAACGTCCTCTGCAGTTTAACAAGTCATTGCCTTTTCCCTGGAAACTTGCAGTCACCTTCCTCTCTGCTAAAACACTGCTGGCCCTGGCATCCTGGTGCTATTAGCAGGAAGCATGCCTTGAGATAGCACGTTATCAGCAGGCACGATCCCTAGGGAGAGGCAGAGTCCTGCCAAACCTCCTACAAAAACACAGGGTTTAGCAGCACTGCAGTGAAGATCCTGGCTCTCCATCAGCCTGGATCCCCTCCTTCACAGCTCAGTGTGGCATGGAAATGTTTGCCTTGTTCTTATCCTCTCATGGCAAAGCCCAGGTCATCCTGACTGGGATTAATCACATCTCCAGTTATCAGAAAACAAGCACTGAAAAAATGCTGTGGCCAGCAAAACCTCCTCTAAACCACAGTCAAAGGTTGAGGCTCATCCTCTGCCTCTGCTACCACAGGCTGGTTTGTGCAAGTTAAATAACAGTCAGCTGCAGCCCTTGCCCCAAAACCCAAGCCAAATTTAACTTCTAACTTGTCATTTTTGGTTTAATATGTTATTTCCATGCTCCCAGGGTCCCTCTGGGCACCACAGGGGGTCACAAGTGACAAGGTTTTCATAACAGTCCCAGGACATCCCTCAGCTCTCATTCACAACACACACGTTGTGGGCTGGAAGAGGTCACTAAAATGTTCAATCCATACAGCTCTGGAGGATTCTGCTCCGTTATTCATATACTCTGAGACTTTGCTGCAGTCCCAAACAGATCAAACTCTGGTCCACTAACACTGGGTGGGATAAATCACTGGATCACGGGAGGGGCTCCCACTTCTCCCTCTGCTTTTACATCAGTTTTAGACATTGCCATCTCATAGCCATCACCAGTATGAGACTCCCAATTCCTATTTCTCCAGGACCTCATTAGACCCTTTTTCTGAGCTCAGTGAGATCCTGAATAACACACAAATGACTCTGAATGCAACAATTTTTCTTTCTAGTTTCCCGGGGCAGGTGTGAGTTAATAGAGAACAAGAATAAGTGAACTGTTCTGACACAGGCACTATGGGAAATGTAATTAAATTGCAGATAAAGAGAATTATGGGGTTTTTACAGGGTAATATTTTAGAAAGCTTCTGTGCAGTAGGTTTATAGCAAATTCCTTCTAAAATAGCCCTCCTGCTTCCGACCACTCTGTAGTTTCTATTTAAATGCTTTCAATAAAATAACTCATTTTGATATTAGGCTTGAATCCCATCCAAAAATTTAAATCTCTCCAAAAATTACTCCAAAACAATTTCCTCCTGACCTGGCAGCAGCAAGAACACAAGCAGTGAACACGTGCAGTGTTGGGAGTGTTGGCTGTCACTGTGGAGGGCAGAAGGGAATTTGCCAGCCTGTTCCCTACATGTTAACCTCCCTCTCCAGGGTCCTTTTCACCCTCCCCATTATTTTCAATGCCTCCCTGCCTAATCCAGTTGTTTTGACTATCGATCATTACTCAAATGGTTTTTATCCAAAAACCTTGCCCAGACCAAACAGCTCCACCAGCTGCAGCTGATCCCAGTTTCTGCCACTCAGATGAGAGATAATTGTGTGGCCTGAAGACAACTCAGCTGTCCTGACGCATCCAGCAGGACCAGGAAGGCGGCTCTGGCTGGTGATGATGTGGCTTTTGCCTCTCCACATGCAGGGCAGCTCTTCCTGGGGCTGGCAGCCGAGCACCCTTCTCTGTTTGGAGCAGGAAGATCAGACCATGCATACACTGACTGGCTCATTTACTTGGCTGTGGGTTGGCCTTAAATGAACCCCTTTACCCTGACATTTAAGTAGACTTCTCCCTGTCCTCTCACCTTTGTTCTGTATCCTTGGGGGTTTATTTTGTGCCATTATTTTATGTTTGATGAGCTGTCACACTGAGCCTGCTGCTGTTGCTTCCACTTCTCATTTCCAGCTTCGTGGCATTGTCACATTTACAGTGATCCCTGCTGCACTTTGAACTTCTTTGGGTTGTGCTTGCTTTTACTTCATGGTTTTTCTTGGGTCTGTGGCAGCATCTCTCCTTGTTGGTACTGTGCTCCAAGGGGCTCATTCAAGGGGTGAGCTTTCACAACCTGCTGGTCCAAGAGGATTTTCCCTCTTGCCAAGAAAAGCACTTCTTCACTCTGCTGTGATGCTGGGCAGCTACATCCCCACAGGTGAAATCATTCCCTGATGTGTTTTCATGACATCCTGTTGCCTCTGAGATCTCTCCAGAGGATGCTCAGCAACCAGTGGAAGGTGCCCCTGCTCATGGCAGAAGGTTGGAACTTGATGAGCTTAAAGGTTCCTTCCAATCCAAACCATTCTGGGATTTTGTGTGGGCTCTGTGACTGCAAAATGCCAATCACAGGAGGCTGGCTGCCTCCCACAGTAGTCCTGGCTCTGGGAATCCAGGTGAGCTGCAAAGCCTGCCTTAAGCTCAACCACAAACCTGAAGCCACACTGCTGTAACCCAGTGGGGGGTTTGGGCTTTTGCTGGACTACTGAAAGGAATAAAATGTCATTTCATCTCCTTCATAGTCATTCAGAATTTATCCATAATCCAGAATGGTATCTATATGGGCCCAACTGCATGGGAATTCAGATTAGTAATTAATTAATCAGTCTCCAGAGACTGCTGTTCTCCACCACTGTTTGCAATGAAACCTGGAAAGAAATTCCTTGTAACTTGCATCCAACTGTTCACTGTGCCAGGCTGCCCTGCTGTCTTGTCTGAAAACACACCCAGCACAAGGTGACTGCCTTGGAAGGGAGGAATTATGACTGGTGTAGATCACTTGCTAAACTACAAAACAAACCACACACTTATCTTAATTGCAAACAGAAACCCTTTCTAAAAAAAGATCTCCAGTAGCACCAGGAAAAATCCACAGATGAAGCTCAGAATGTTTTTAAGGAGTCAATTTATCTATTCATCTTAAACCTCAAATCATTCTCCACATCAGGCCTGGCAGGGTGGAAATCCTAAAAGGTGAAACAGGGGGAGCCAGGGTTTCAGGGACAGGTGAGGAGACCAAGCAGCTGGATGGGGGGGTTGATCAGGGAAGCTACCACACATGCTCTACGAGGCAAGGCAGGAGATGGGAGACACCCACCTGATGGGAGAATCAAATGCCCCTTGCAAATGAAAGAATATGTTCAAAAATAGAAATTAGTTACATAAAGTGAGATCCACAGCTGTGTCTGTGGCTTAGCTCGAGAGCATGGCAGCTATTTAAATTCCCCCGTGTCAATGACAAAAGTGTCTCCTGGCCGTGTTTGTGGCTCCTGGGCACAGCGACTGCTGCAGCAGAACAGATGTCTCTGCTGTGAGATGGCTCCTGGCCTGCGCTCCCTGCTCCCTCCCACATTCCTCCGGGCAGGTAGGACACAAAACCAACAGCAAAGCAGGGCAGGAAGCTCCAGGCTGAGAAGGGCAGGCAGGAATCAAAGGGAAGAATTTCTCCTTTAAAGCACTTTGTTCCAATTTCATAATTGTTCTCTGAGGAAATGCGCTGCCATGCCCAGGAGCAGCTCCACGGGAAGGAACGTGCCATGGCTCTGCCTGTGCGTTGGGGAGGATGCTGTGAGCGTGGAGCAGGGAGGCAGAAAGGATTGGAGTTGACACAGAGCTGCTCTGTGCAGCCTTGGAGCCCTCCCAGCTTTCAGCATCGCTGCTGCTGTCAATATGGCAGTGGCTGGAACGCAGCTCTGTGCATGGCTGGGAAGCTGGGACAGATCCACCCCGACAGACAGAGCTCCACAATGATCCCCTGCCACGGATTCTCACAGGGTTTGAGTGACATCTGATGCTCGGCACAGGTCAGGGAGCGAGGCTTGCTGACGGATAGGGTTAATTTTCTGCTGGGAGATCATCCGAGGTGCTTGCAAGCAGCCTGCATTTTGTGAGCTGAATACGGCAAACTGGCTGTTTATTGAGTGTTAAAAATCAGCCCGAGACCTCGGGGTTGCAGCCCCAGAGCAATTTATGATGGACAAGGTCTACGCCGCTCTGCTCTTATCGCTGCTATTCCAAAGACCGGGGTTTGCAGGGCAATCCAGGTCCCACAGCAAGGATTTCCTGGGGCCATAAACTGCTCTGTGGATACACAGCGTGCCACGGGGAGGTCACTCCCACCGCAGCAAAACACCTGAGCACGTGCTTAACTTCAAACACACCAGCGAGCGGCTGAATGGGTATTTGTAAGATGAAATGCAAACAGAGTCAGCCACAAGGGTGAGCTGGGATTTCTCTTTCATCTCTGGAGGCTGCTGCTGCAGCCTTAACTAAAATATAAATGAGGTGAGTGAGATGAGCTTGTCCTCTTTCTCCAGCAGACGGTGGTTCTTTCACAAAAATGTCTGCTGCATCCAGCACTAATTTCTCCTCGGGAGACTGGCTGCCATCAGTGCCCGTGTCCTGCCAGGCTGGAGAGAGATGCTCCCTGAGCTCTGCCAAAGCCTGAGCCAGCTCAGCCCTAAGGCCCGGGCAATGTCCCCAGAGCCACACGGAAGGGGGGCAGGGCAAGAGGCTGCGCTTGTCCTAGCGCTGCTCTAGGGGCTCCAGGGACGAGAGAAGGGCAGCACAGCAGGACAGAGGAAGCTCAGCCCATTCATTATGCAACCTGTGGGCTCCCCAGATAGAGGAATGCAACGGCATTCCGCTGGGATGAGGCACGGCAGCCGGGATCAGCCACGGGGAGAAGATGCCAACACAACAGGCCCCTTGTATTTGTCAGCTGTGCCAAAAAACCGGTTTACTTGCCCCGCCCACAAGAGAGCAAAGAGCTGACCCTCACCACTGTGGGGGTCTCCATGAGTTACAGCAGCCCCACCATCACAGCAGCAGGAAAATGAACCCCCCCAGTTTAGCTGGTTCTTCCCCCAAAGAGTGCACGTGCCCGTGCCATCTGCAAGTTTTTGCTCCAGCCTTGGACCAGTGCAGCTCTCTCGCCTCCAACACAGTCTCTTTTCGCTCCAATTAGTCTTATTTTTAACCAGCTCAGCCCTAGTGCTCAGCCCAGGCGTTTGTCACAATGTCACAGATACCCAAATATTCAAAGCAAACACAATCCACCATTTTAAAACTACAATAGCAAAGCAGGGGGGAAGATGCCAAGATGGTTAAGATCTCAGAGCTGCAGGCACAAGCACAGGCTGATGTTTTCTCCCAGCATCAAAGGCCCAGTGCTAATCCCATTGCAACAGAGATCATCCCAGAACCATTCCCGCTCCTCCCCAGTCGGGGCTGGGCTGAGCCTAAGAAACGCTGTTCTTTCCCCGCCTGCTAATTAATTACAAGCCGTGTCTGTGTCCCTATGACCATTCATAAGATGTCACAGGAAGGTTAATGCACGGGGAGAAGCACTGCAGTGGCATTAATAGGGCATAATTGTGGCACAATTAATCTGAGCATCACCCTTCCCCTCCCACTTTGCCTGCAGAGTCCTCCTTCCCTGCAGGAAACTGGGGCAGGAGCAAGTCAAAACCCCTCCTCCCCCAGGGATGTAGCCAAGGGAAGGACCACCGGGCCTTTCGTCACCCTCCAAGGCCCTCCTGGCTCTTACCTGTGCTGCAGCTACGTGGCTTTTGGTGCTTGATGGACATGGCTGGTTGGGGCCCTGAGACACTGCGGAGTCCCGGTGCATCAGCGAGGGCGAGGGACCCGGCCCATCCACAGTTATCTCTGCAGGAGCAGCAGCACTGTGCCACTTTCCCCGGCTCCCCAGCTCTGCATCTCGTGAAAAGAACAAGAGCTGGTGGAAGGAGGGGGGCTAGGAAAGAGAGGGAAGGGGGAGAAGGGAGAGCGGGAGCTCTGGCAGATGCACACACACAGAGCAGCCAGAGGCTTGTATAGGATGGCACTGCCTGACTTGCTCTCATTATTGCCGCAGGCTGGCTGCTGCTCGTGGAGAACTCGCCTGCATCCGCTGACTGTGGGCATGGGGGAAAGGGACAGGAAAGAGATTAGGGCCTCACGCACCACCGGAGCAAGGAAAGCGACTGCCTGGGCACGGGGGACTCCGTGGTCTTTGTTTGCTTTTACCTGGGAGGGGAAGAGCTGTGCCAGAGGGCAGGAAGATGGAGATGCAATGATGGAGAGTTCAGCTTTTCGTGGATGACTCCTTTCTTCCTTTGAACATAACAAAATCCCCAAGCCCAGTGCTCCCCAGGGACACCAAGGGATGGCATCGGGCTGGCCTGACCCAGGGCTCTGAGAGATGGTGTTACATGGAGATGGACGGAAAGTGGGTTGCACATCCCCAAAGCACCAGTACTGCGTAAAGCTCAGCCTCCCCCTCATCCCCATTATCTGTGTCATGCTGATACAGATCCAAAGAGCTGGCAGGGCTGTTTGAGGGGGTGGAAAGACACTCCAGCCATGACACCTCCCCTTTGGATGCTGTCAGGAAGCTGCTGGCAGAGCCGCATGCAGTCCCTGACACTGCTGATCTGCTGCAATGACAGACCCAAAACGGTGGGATCCAGAAATCCAGCCAGAATCCTTCCCAAAGGGGCACCAATTCCTCACTCCACACATTTTATTTTTCTGAAGCATCACATTCTAGAAGCCTGTGCCCCTCTGGAAGGAATTGAGAGCTTTGTACCTCATGCCTTTTTCAGCTTTTTGAAAGCTCCCAAATCTCTTCCCCTCCTCTTCTCCAGTGCTCTGCCACTCAGAGGGTCTGGGTCTTGCCTGAGGGAGCTCAGTTCAGTCAGAAGGATTAAAATGAAAGTCAAGTCAGATGCCTGAGGTATTATACCCTCCCCAAAACCCCCAGTCACCCGTTTTACTCCAAGGTTTCCCACTGGTGTTTGCAGACACATGAATCTCTAGCCACAGGGCTGCTGTTAGTAGAAATCAATGGGTGATGCATGGAATTACAAGTGCAGAATTTCCAAGTCAATACCCTCCCCAGCAGCTAACCTGGCAGCACATCAGGCCCATGCCTGTCTCTGAGTGGCTGTGTTCAGTAACACACCTTCAAGACTCACCTGTGATCACACGCATTCCTACAGCACAGGATAGGATCAGTCCTACTGAGCCAAAATCCAGAACCCTGACTGCCTGCGTGCTCCACTGGCCTCAGGATGGAGCAGATGGCACCCAGCTCCAGGAAACCTCCCCCTCACGGGTCACTCTGCCAGGAGCTGTCAGAACATATTTCAAGTCTCAGCATTCCATCAGCCCCGCAATAGAAAAGGTCTCGCTGTGGATCCACAGCTGTGGATGGCTTCTCTGCCTGGAGCAGCACGTACAAGGCCCAAGGAATGATCACTTCAGTGCCTATAACCAGGTATCCCATCCTTATTCCCACCACAAAAGGAGTGAGAAGCTGAGGTTTGATGCTGTATCAAGATCATGATTGTTTCTCCATCCCAGAGAGGTCCCAGTGGTGCTGGGGAGCCAGATCCCTTTAGGATGTTAAAATCAGGAGCAATATCACTGCAAAGGGGGGCGTGGGCATCCCTCTTGCAGCTCTCTGCATCTGTATTACTTAAATCACTAACAAAGATGCCAGGAGTCTCTGAGGATGCACAGCTTTCCTACACCCCAGGGCTGGGAGATTTCCAAGTGACATCCATTCTCTGAAGGGCTGTTTTAAATGTGGATACACTGCAGTGCCATCTCCCAGTACATTTGGGGGAGGGGGGGGGGGGGCAAGAATCATNTCTTTGGGGAAAATAATCCCCACATCTGTGTCTTGTGGGGAGTGAGGAACTGTCTGCTCTGTGCCCCAAGGCATGCAGCCAAACTTCCAGTCTGCAGGATAGACCCTCTGGCAGCCTCACAGGCTGGGGTCTGACTCTCCCAGAGGGAAGAAAAAAGGGCAAGGCCCCTCAGATGATTTGCTGTGTGCTGTCCAGGACTTGCAAGGGGACACTGTCAGTGCCACTGTCTGTCATCACTGGGAAGGTGCCCCCAGCTTTATAGGGGCAGGGACAGCTTCTCCCTGGGTGACCCAGGATTTCCAGCTGCATGTGAAAAAGCAGGTTTGTTTTGTATGCATGCAAAAGCCTAAACTTAGCGAGCAAGATGTTAATTTGTGAGGGGAAAATAGGCCATATTTATGTAACTGTGAAAAGCTGCAGCGAAGGCTACAGATCCAATGGGAGAGGAGCGTCTGCTCCCAGCTCAGGGCTTTGTGAGAGCTCCAGCAACTGCATATTCATCGCCCCACACCCCAAAGACCCAGCTCTGAGGCTTTCCAGGCTAAGAATAGAGGTCTTGTTGTGTTTGCTGCTCCGGTTTTGTCCCGGATTAGAGGCACCAGGGTGTGGAGCTGCAAATGGCAGCATCTCCGCCTGCCTGTGAGTGGGGCAGGGCTCCGGGCCCAGCAGGGATGGAGAGCATGGAATAAAGGGGGAATTCATTCCCAGCCACACAGGATGGCATTAGTGCTGGCCCTCTGCTCACAGAGACGTCCCCCGTGGTGGACGGGGCACCCGAAAAACACGACTCCCTTGTGCACAAACAAAACCCAAGCATTTTTCCAAGCAGGGCAGCTGGGGCAGTGCCACGACTGAAATTAGCAGCTCGTCCTGGCTGTGAAGCCTGATGGCTTGGATCCACCTCGGGAAGTCCGGCCCTTTCAGGGGCAGACAGCTCCTCCTGTGACAGCCGGCCTGTGACATTTCTTCCCCTTCCACTCGCATTCTCTGTGCCACTTAAACCAGGCTGTGAATCCAACAATCCCCAGCCTTGGAAATGGAAACCCCAGAGCCAGTCAGTCCAGGGTTTTTCAGACAACCCTGCACTTAAGAAGTCTTTCAGCTCCAGAAATCATCATGTGGCAGTGCTGCCACTGGTGGGAAACAGCACGACGCTGCTCCTTCTTTGGCTTTGAATTTGTCACCCTGGGACTCTGGGAAAGCCCTTTAATGGCTGAACTGGGCTTGCAAATGGCAGCAAAGTCATTCCTGTGGGGAAACCAAGAGAAAAAGGACTGAATTGTGGATGCTTCTGTGGCCTCTGGCTCCACTATTCCCTGATTCCTGGGGACATTCCAGGGGCCATATTCCTGGACATTTATCCTAAAGGAACAAGGGATGAGACTTCCAGAAAGCGTGGTGACCCAGGGCTTTGAGTACCTGTAGCAGAGCCCAAGCCAAGGGCAGCACTGATCACAGGCAGTGGCTGCAGAGAGCAGGATGACTCCTGTCCACCCAAAGTCCAGCCTGGGAGGTGAGGGAGGCCACCACATCACAGATTGAAGGCTACAACTGATACAAGGCGTTGTTTTCAAATAAATGGGGACAGAAATTGTGGTTTTGATACATGCAAGGAAGTGTTCTGCAAAACATTAATCCCCTGAGAGAAAGCTCAGTCTCTGGAGAAGGTCTTTCTTGCTAAAACATCACATAAAAGAGAAGTCTCTTGGGAAATGACTCCTGAGATAACCTCTCTCCTAAAAGAAATGCCCCTGGGAGCAACAGTCTTGGCAAAACATTTCTGGGGGGAAAAAGAGTGTTCTAAAACCTGCTATTGATTCTGTATTTACCCTTGCTGCAGCAGCAGCACACAGAGCTCAGAGGTGAGCCATCATCTTTCAGTGCTCCTTCCTAATCAGAACTGAGAAGGATACAGCAGCAATCCTGCTGCTCCCTCATTTCCTCCCGGATCACTCAAACCAACCTGCTGTGAGCAGCAGCTCTGCAAAACATGTTCTGGAGTTGTACCGCAGCTTTGTGGAGCACAACAGTGGGGGCCAGCCCATCTGCTGCTGTTTGTTTAGCCCTTGCATTGCTAAACTAACATCTGGGAACGCTGCTGAGCCTCTGCTCAAAGAGCAGTGCACTTGGGGAAAGGACACGTGTCTTTCCCCCCTGTGGAAGTCGGTGTGACCCCAGCACCATTTGGCAAAAGATGGCCAAGAAGCAAATGATGCCTGTCCGCTGCCCAGACTGCTGTAATTAGCTGCTCTCAGGACACTGGCCACCATCCAGACACTTGGCCAAACGCAGTGCAGACACTTTGACCCTGAGAATTGGCTCCCGTGCCTGGAAAACCACATGTCAGCTCTGACTGAGCACCTGCAGGTTAATTTATCTTTCACATTTCCATCAGTGCAGCCCAGCAAAACCCAGAACCAACGCTGGGAGCCAGCAGAAAGTCCCTTATAAATAGCCATGAGTTGGGAAGGTCTGAAAATTCTCCAGGAAATACTCATGGAGGCAGAAGACAGCAACTGAGTGCTGTTAAAGATCTGCTGCGGGGAGCATTGGAGACCAACCCTTCTGCTCCTGGCAATGCTACAAAGCCACGAAAGATTCTTTGGATGTCTTAAGGAGAGGAAGGCAGAAGCATTCTAACGCCTGGTCTGGTATCTTGTTAAAACCTACCTGTCCTCACTGTGGTTTAAAGCCATAAATCTGTATTTATTGCCCAAATTCTGCATATCTTGCAGTCCCTTCATACATGGCCAAATATGTCCAAACAAGGTGACCCACAGAGAGGGGGTTATATTTCAGGGTGTTCCATCACCTGCCTTTGCACAGACACTGTTTTCCTGACAGTAGGCAAATTAGATGTCCCTGAGACTCCACAGCTGCACGGACAAGAGGAGTTGATCCAGACCCATTCTGAGCTCAGACTGACTGCAAAGACAGTGTGAATGCAATTCCCAGGGGTCCTGTGGACTTCAGGCAGCACCCATGTATGCAACAAGGTACTGTGTAAATAACATCTCCCTAAAAATCCAGTACTGGGAACACAGTCATCCTCTGAGACTGTATGGTTAAAATGAAGAGAAATATGCAATGAGATCAAGAAAAAAACTAATAATGGACTTCCACAACTACCTGAGAATGAGCATCTCTCCATCTTGGAAAACATGGACACCTGCTAAAGAATCTGGAGTGGCCACAGACTGTCACAGCACACTGGCATACCAGGTCACTTCTGCGTGGGCCAGGGCAGCACAACGCACAGCACCCAAAAGAGAACCCCATTTATTCACCCCACTGCTCTCTCACATCAGTCTCTGCCTTCCCTGCAGGCAGGCAGGCAGGCAGGCAGGAGGAAGCAGCTTTTCTGTGTCAGACAGGCCCATTCAGCACCTGGGTCACAGGCAGCGGGTGAACAGCTCTGCTCTTCGCTGGCCCAGCACGGACTGGGATTATGGCAGCACGCAGGGTCTCCTCAGGAACACCGCTCCAAAGCCCCAGACTGGGTACTGTGGGCGAGAGCAGCAGGAGGAGCCAGCAGTGTGTGTTTTGCTGTCTGCATGACAGTTCACACCCCAGCGTGGTGTTTGCTTTTGCACAATGGGCCGAGTTTGTTGACTCATGTTCAGCTTGTGACCCAGCGTCAGCAGCAGCAGCTTCTACTGGCACAACAGCCGGTGTCTGCTGCTGACTGCAGGGCTGCTTCCTCCAAATACAGCATCTCACATTAATTGCATGCTTTTCCCAGCTTTTCCATGACCATTTCTCAATTTATCAAGGCTTGAAACCTCTCCCACTAGCCTACAGACTCTCAAATTTGTACTACTTTGATCACAAATATAGGAAACATTTTCTATTCACCATCCCAGATTGAATTAAATGTTCCTGGGACCTGAAAATACCCATTCAATTTACCTTATAGCAGCCTTCCAGTACCTAAAAGGGTACAAGAAGGTTGGAGAGTGACTTTTCACACCAGCATGTGGGGACAGGGCAACAGAGAAGGGCTTTAAGCTGAAGGAAGATAAATTTAGATCAGATATTAAGAAGAAATTCTTCCCAGTGAGGGTGGGAGGCCCTGGCACAGGTTGCCCCATCCCTGGAAGTATTCAAGGCCAGGCTGGATGGGGCCCTAAGAAACCTGGTCTAGTGGAAGGTGTCCTTGTCTTTGGCAGAGGGGTTTCAATAAGATGATCTTTAAGGTGCCTTCCAGCCCAAACCATTCCCAGTGGTTGGATCGTCCAACCATTTTGCACCCAGTTTCATCCTGAGTCTGGCATAGTATGACCATGCCCAAAAGAGCTGGTATTTGTCACACAGTGTCTCTCCCCTAGCAATAAAAACTTCTAATCTTGTCAGAGGATGATATTGCTCTGGTTTGAGATTACACTTCCCCAAACAACCACATGGTTTTCTCTGTCCAGTACCTTCCAGACCTGTGCTTTTTTTTTCAGTTTTTTTTCCTCCTGCAAATGAAAGTTAAACTGATCTGTAATTACCCAGGTGCCCTTTCTTCCTTCTAGAGACAGGTACTGAATGAGTTTTACAGCAGTCAGGTTCCTCACCTATCCATCCAAATTTATCAGAAATCACCACAAACTATTCTGAAATCACTTCACAGCTCTTTATTAAAATTCCTGCCACCCAGGCAGCTTGACACCGCCTGATTTCCCAAGAGCCCTCTTGAATGTAATTTTTTCCCCTCTATTCTGAGCAGAGACCTCACTATTTGTCATTATCACCAGCACTGCTACTCAGCACTTCTTTCTCTTGAACTTTCTAACAATGACAACTATGAAAAATAAACATTTTGGCCTTCTTGACATTTTTGATATGTCTTTCTGTCCCCATGATTATCCCACACAGACATTAACAGCGTGAGTAGGACCAAGGGAAATGCTGACCTCATTTGATGTGATTACCAGGACCACTGAAAAGAAGGGTTGTCACAGTCAAAACAAGTATTTCTTATGTTAATGGATCATGACGAAGCAAAATGCATTTTTCTTGCAGGTTTGGAGAATAAACTAAGCCCAGGGTTACAAAGGGAGAAGTGTTGTTATTCACTGAGTAGTGGCACCTTAGGTCAGTGTCACCAAAAGCTCGTTCCCAACAGTCCAACACTCCATCTGTCATGAAATGTTATATGGCAAATTTCTATCTCCAGCTCCAGGGAGGGAGAAAAACCCCAAAACAAACCTGCAGCAATTTAAAAGCAAAGCCAAGTGAAATGCAAGAGCCACCAAAGAGGTCATAGAAGTATTCAGCTCGATTAGAAACATCCCACTGTTTTTACAGCATCAGGTTCAAGTCCTGACTGTTGAGTGCAAGGTGAGTGAAGCAACTCGCCGCCCTGAGCACCTTCTTAGTTAATCCTCTTTTATGATGGACACAGCCTCCAGCAGACTTCTCATCCTCAATTTTCCCTATCCTCCTGCTATACTTAATAAATAAATGAGCACTATACATGGACTTCCACGATAAACAACATTTTCTGATTATGAATTTGTTAAAATGCCTACAATTTTCTGTAACTGCACATTATATGACGCTTATTCTTCACTCTAGGATGCATAGTATCACGGAATTTATGTATCTACACACAATGTGTACCTCCAGCTTTTAGTTCCCACTACTGTGAAAGCCTAAGGAATAAAGCAGCAACCTATTTTATGATTTCAAAAGGAACAGTAACCCCCAGGAAAGCACACAAAAATCTTCTGTGTCACTGGCTATATAAAGAACAGCTTCAGTATTTCCTACTGTTGCATAATAGATTCTGATTATTTTGACACTTTTCAGTATTTTTAAATCTTTTTAAGCAGGAGCCATGGGGAGGCAGCACGAATTAGCTGCACGTTCTTTTATTTCTGTCAGCTAATTTCTGTATCCTCCAAGCCTCAGTTATTTACTCCTGTTCCTCACCAGAGCTGCAGCAGCTGTTTAGGAGGCCATGCAGTGTTCTCGGTCCAAAATCTGGTCCTAGTTGAAATAATGAAGGGCTGCTCACCAGGCACCTCTCAGACACTTTGATCGGCGCTGCCAAGGAAGCAGCGAGGAGCAGAAAAAAGGGATGGAAATGACCTTGATGTGAAGAAAAAAATGTCTGCAGGCTCACAATTTCAACAGGAGGTTTTTCAGGTAGCATTAACAAAATGATAAACTCACAGAAATTGCCTTTCAGAAAGCATTGTTCCAGTTGAACATCGTCCTGACTACAAAGTACCTCTCTGCACATTAATTCAGTCAGCACAGTTATTTAACTGGTGAGTCTACATTTAATAGGTGTTTATATTCATTAATATTTCATCTCATCTTCCACAAATGAAATTAGTAACAGCATGCCAGAGATTTTCTCCACATGGCTCCTGCAAATGCATTAAACCCAGCTATCTCCAGAGGCAACTGTGGGCAGAGCTTGGCCCTGTGTGTTTCTGGGGCAGCTGTGCTAAAATAATGTTCCTCCCGTTAAAAGAATCCTTTTTTTTGTTGGATCTGGCTTTAGTTATACAATATTATCAGTGAAAATAGGAGCTGAGAATTCATGGCTTCATATGCTTTCAGTTTGAATTCTAGAGAATTCTTGGGATTTTTACAAGATATCTTAAACACACAAATCAAGCTCTCGCCTTCCATAATTGCTTTTTAAATCTTTTACTATGAATATGAGAGGGTACCTTTTATTTAAATTCCATCATTCTTTGCTTGGAAAGAAGCATGGGAGGTTAGAGATGAGTGAGCTTCCTCTGTGAGCTCTAAAGCACTCAGAGAAGCATGGAATGGTTTGGGTTGGGAGGGGCCTTAAAGAACATCTCATTCCACCCCCCTGCTGTGGGGCAGGACACCTTCCACTACCCCAGGTTGCTCAAAGCCCTGTCCAACCTGGCCTTGAACGCTACCAAGGATGGGGCATTCACAGCTTCTCTGGGAACCCTGTGCCAGGGCCTCACCAGCATCACAGGGAAAAAGGTACTGGAAGGCCACAATGAGGTCTGTTCTCCAGGCTATTGCTGGGATGCTCCCTCTGGGACAATACCCTGTGGCACCTTGAGCTAGTCAGCCTGTCATCCACCCACATCTCCTCGTGGTTCTCTGGTAGGTTTGTACAGAGCTGCAAAAAAAAGGCAATTCTACAGTTACCAGGGGCTGCATTGCCCTTGATAAAACTCACAGCTCTGTGCAGTGTTTGGCTCTGGACATTGTTGTTTTGCCACTCATAGTGAAGTGATGCTGTGTGAAAGGATGGGAGGCACTCAGTCCCTCTCCTCAGAGCCCTGGTGCTGTAATTGCTGTCAAATTACTTCTGTTCATGCTGCAGGAAAAATATATTGAAGGCTTTTCTTTCCCAGAACCGCCCCGGATGTCTTTTTCCTTTACATACAAATAAAAATAATGACAAGGAGAATCGAATAGATGACAAACAAGGAGCCTTCATTTCAAGGGACACCATCAAGGAGCTGAAGACTTCAACTACAATTCCCTTCAAACTGCTCAAGTAAATAAGTAAAATTCTCAGGACTGAGAGTGTTTCAAATATATCACTCTCCAAGTAGAGGATAATATTAAAAAATCCAACAGTACACTGTGATTGCTGTTCCAGAGAAAACTGCAACCAAACAGGGCCCTTGTACCAACTGTTCTCAGAAATGTTTTTATACTGTTCACTTTGCTACTTGGGCAAGTAGAAAGTGGTGTAAAAATTTGCTTCTTGCTTTTTCAGGTACTTTGGTATCTTTTTGAACAGTTAATATTGTAAAAAAATATATAAATATGTGATTTAGTACTAGTTTTTGCACCAAAAAATTACCTAGTCACCCAAACTGAAGATTGGTAAATACTAACAGCAAGATGGGGGGGGGGGGGGGGAAAGGGCACAAAAAAACAAAAAAACAAAAA
>VZTH01018929.1:45998-73325 GCA_013397815.1 Aleadryas rufinucha
GGGGGGGGGGGAAAAGGCACCAAAAGACCAAAAGAGCCAACAAGAGAATGAAGCTTTGGCCATCCACCTGTCCATGGGTGTATGGAAAGTCACTGCACAGAAGGCATGCAGGGATTTCCCCAGGAAAGTAGGCGAAATTGCCTAAAACTGTACAGCTTAAAACAGATGTGAATGAATAAAAAGAGGGTATTAATTCATGAAGTGATAAGCAGAACAGAAAACACATAAGAAATTTGAATATCATTCCTTCTATAAGCTACATGGGAAAGTGCCTTGTGGAATGATCATGTGAGAGGTTTAAATTAAGAATGAGAAAGTAGTTTTTAGAATAACACATAATTTAACAGAACTCAAGGCTATAGAAATACAGAAGGGAGTCTACAAGAAAGAGGGGGAGGTGCATTTTGCAAGGGCATGTAGTGACAGGACAAGGGGATATAAGTTTAAAGTGACAGAGAGCAGGTTTAGATTGGGTATTAGAAAGAAATGCTTTGCTGTGATGGTGGGGAGGCCCCAGCACAGGGTGCCCAAAGAAGCTAGGGCTGCCCCTGGATCCCTGGAAGTGTTCAAGGCCAGGCTGGATGGGGCTTGGAGCAACCTGGGATAGCGGAAGGTGTCCCTGCCCATGGCAGGGGGTGGAACTAGATGGTCTTTAAGACCCTCCCAACCCAAACCATTCTTGGATTCTACGATTGTATGAAATCCAAATATGGTTAAAATATGACCAAATTAATGGGGGGACCGTCCACAATGCTTTTCTTCAGCTCTGCAGTGAACACCAAGACTATCACAACATAGCAAGCAAGCTGGCTCCTGACGAGTTATTAGAGGCAAATGTGACCAATCCATCTGAACGTATCCGTCACAGAACTCTGCTCGCTGTAAAATTGTGGCTGGCACAGCTGGTGACTGCATGTAATCATCATTTTTTAATTACAGAAAACAATGCTTCCAAAGGAACACAACAAACTAGAACACAAGCCTGGAATCAGAGCCCAAACATTTAGAGGTAAAGTCATGTGAAGCTGACACGGGGGATTCCCATCTGGCACCGTTTAGGTGGCTGTCTTGTCTCTGCCTGCTCCACTGCTGTGATCACAGGGACTCAAGAATGCACCATGGATCCTCACCACACCAAGAGTGCTCCAAACACATCACCGTGTGTTATAAACGACCCAGATCCAAAATGGAAATGAGTTATTAATAATTTATTGAGAACAAAAAAAACCTGCAAAGCAAAAGGAGTGGGGCAGCGCTGGGAGCGTGACACCATGCCAGAGGCTCGTCCATGAAATGGCAGTCTCACCTTTTATACCCCCAGGAATTGCATCAGACTAATGCATATTCATTTATGGTTTTGCATATCCACTCCCCTTTGTCAATCTTTTGGGAGCCTGTGCTTTTCTGTCACTGCAGGCTTCAGGGTCCTCATTGGTTGGAGTCCTGTTCCTTTTGTGGTGGTGTCTTCGAAGCCCGGCTGGCAACAGCCCGTCCCTCTGCAAACCCCACAGAACTGACATTACCACATAAAATTGCCCAACCCCCACAAAACCAAACCCGTACCACCAAACTACCCCAACAACATTAAACCTTTTGACATATATTATACCCTTGATATTTCCATAGGATAATATCATAAAATACAACATTATAACCCACAATATAACTCTTAATATGATTCACAACTGAAATAAACGAATGAAGCCAATTTCCTGCTTAGCAGGTTTATTGTCAAATATCAGTAACAAAAGATTAAGGTCCCTGTAGTGGATTGGTTTAGCGCTGAGAGGAGGACTCAACCCACGCTGGGTGTCTGACCAGGGTCAGTTGGTCAGAGACCAGGATCTCACGGGGAGCAGTTTTTTACACCCCTCCCAGGAGCACCACCCCTCTCCCAAGAGTCCTCCCCTTAGAGATAACATGATTGGTGTTCTTTGGCTCGTTGTTTAGGTGATTGGAGAATTTAAATAAATGGTATTGGGGTGTCAAATGATTGGTGCAGTCCTGGTCCAATCTGGGTCCTCGATTTATCCCCTTATGATAATTGCTGGCTGACATCCTTCTTCCAGAAGATTCTTCCTTTCCCTGTCAATCAACTCAAGGCCCTAGCTGTAATCCATACAACAACTCTGAACCCAATCAACCCCATTTCCCTCCTAAATTAAAGGTACAAACCGGTTCAACAGTAACAACCCCAACCAACCAATTAACCCCTCAAACCATTCACCAAAGTTGAACAATTAACTTAGAAATAATTACCCATTAACTCTTTAACATACAATTGACAGGAAGAAATCCATATAACAGGGGACTACAAAAGTCAACCCCCCCCAGTTACTCATAACAACAACCAATACACCATATGGCAAAAGCCAACCTTAAAAAATCATTTATACCATGTGTAAGCAAAGGTAAAAACTGGGGGAAAAATAGAAAGCCATACATTTGAGAGCATAAATTCTCTTTATCCTTCTGCTTTTACAAATATAGACTCATTTTCTGATGCTGCCTGCATTCACTGCAGCATCACTGCTCCATTCCTTGCAGTGGGAGAGGTGCTGGTGAAATCCAGAGCAGCGGAGTCATTCCTGAGATTGGGAATGTACAAAACCCCACCTCCTGCTCACACTCAGGATAAAATAGTAGGTACAATCCAGCTGCAAACAGCTGAAGCCATTCTTTGAATATTTCAGCTGACTTGTTACAAGTGATAATATTTTCATATAGCACTGGCCTGTCTTCAGCAGAACTGGGAATTAATCAGCACTCTGAAGCTCTGGGTATCTGCAGCACAGGATTACACAAAGCTGCTGTGTTATATTGCAATTTAGTAAATTACATTGTAATTTAGCTAATCTCGAGAGAAATACCAGCACAATGCAGGATTAAACTCCATTTTGAATTCTGGGAACACTTTCTGTCTTCGTGGCACTTTATACAAAACCCTTACAGCTAAATTCACCCAAACCACCTGGGATGGCTGAAATCAAAGGCTGCAATTTCTCCCCAGCTTGGCCCAACCTGAAATATTCTGGATAGGCTTGGAAACCTTTAAGAAAAAAAGTTTAAAAATAAAAAAACAACTGTTGGGGTTTTAGTTCTCCTTTTGTTTTTCTTTTTCTCTTATAGAATTTTCCCCATACGTGTTGCTAGGAGACAATAATGACTGGATACTTAAGAGAGACAAAAGACCTGGCCACAGGGCGAGGGGGTCCAGCTGGCTACTCTCTTTTACCCGGGGTTTTCTCGTGTAGGGCAGAGATGCTGCGAGATTTGAACTGGGAAAAAGGGGTTGGGTGGAGCCCCAGGCTCTCTTGTTCTCTCGGCGTTGGGAGGGGAGAGAAGCTGCGGCCGCTGTGGGGAGAATTCGTCACCACTGCGGGGTTCTGTCTTCTGCTGCCTTCCTTCCACCGTGAGTGGAGCTCTGCTCGCTGGAGCAGCAGCTGCGCTGGGACCCTGTTTAACACCCTGCCTCACTAAAAACGGACTTTCTCACCATCTGCTGGGGTGCCTCAGGGAAAACCCCGGGATCCCAATGCCGCCTTTCCCTGCCCCGCTGGGAGCCGGGCCGCGGCTGCCCCGCCCCCGCCGTTCCTTTGCCGCTGCTCCGAGCCTTCGCTGCGCTGTAGCTCCGCATTCCCTGCCTGCCGAGACCTCCCGGGGTTCCCGCTGCAGCTGTGGAGTTTGATACATCTCGTCTGCCACCTGGGATTTTGTGTTGGTCCCTGCCGTTCCAGCCTGCTGTTCCCGAGGGTCCGGCTGGGCACCGGGATCGGCTGCCCCGGGGGGTTTGTGAGGGAAGCTTTTCCATCCGCCATTGCCGCGTGAGGGCTGAGCCCGCGCCACAGCGCCCCCTGCAGGCGCGGGGGAACCATCGCCCCGCCCTGCTCCCCGGGAGCCGCCAGCGCCCCCTGGCGGCCGCGAGCGTCACTGCACCAAGGGGAAAGGGCCTGAGGCCGAGAGGCGGCACGGGCTCACCGGGTCTGTTCGGTGTCACCGCCACAGCCGCTGCTGCGTGTTTGCCTTGCTTTATACATATTTATATGTATATATTGGTAAAGAACTGTTACTCCTATTCCTCACACCTTTGCCTGAAAGCCCCTTAATTTCAAAATTATAATAATTCAGAGGGAAGGGAGTTACATTTTCCATTCCAAGGGAGGCTCCTGCCTTCCTTGGCAGACACCTGTCTTTAAAACGAAGACAACAACTCACACTATGGCTGCTGAGAATCCCACCAGCATGCTACATTCCTGTTCTGGAGGGGGGAAATATATACTGAAACACACCAGAAATTTATCTCTGCTTCTACAAAGTGGTATTATAAACTTCCTAAAGGGTTGTTCTGGTCAAATCTACTGAAACATACACAGAGTAGGTTCTCCCACAGGTGGGGAATAAGCTGTGTCCCCATTTTATCACTGTTTTGTTCAGATCCAACAGAGGAAAATCAGTAAGAGATGGGGTGAAAGGAGTACAGAGGCCTTATATCCAACCGTGGCTCCTGCAAGAGCACTTCTTGTACAATCCTATTGCCCACCCTGATGTTCACATCCCATCTGTGCCAGTCATGATGTTCTCTGGAGTGGAGAGGATCATGTCAGGGAACATTCAACCTCACATTCTTACCTAAACAATAATTCTTAACAGAGGAGTCCAGGATTTGGCATCTTTTAGCACAGCTGACAGAGCAGGATTTCTCTACACGTTTGTCTGATACAGGGAAAATAATGAAGAGCAGAGGCTGCAAGGCGTCTGTGAAAGTTTGCAGTCTGTGGTTTGTTTCCAGAAGGTGTTTTTGATGAACACTGTGCTGAAGTAAAAGTTTCAACATCTCTTTCCAGGATCACAGGCCAGCAGCTTTTCTCTACCAAGCAGGAGATACTGGTCTGCAATATGACTAGCCCTGATTTCCATGGATTTCTTTGTAATGACTGTCTACTCTTGCTCCTACCAAAATATGCAGCTAAATGTGCCAACCAGATTGCCATTTCAGGGATTTTCTGTAGATTTGGCTTCCATAAACTCAAGCAAAATCATACACAATACTCTATAATACTAAAAAAAAATCACTACCTTCTCTGTGGTAACATTCACACAACCCTGGCAAACTCACACTTGTCTTGGAAGCCACCTTCATTCACAAATCGAAGCACAAATGGCTTGCCTGGATTTGGGACACACCCTTTAACATTTAACCTAACTGTGGCAGAACAGCAGGAGCTCAGACAAGGTGCTTGTTGCAATTTTGTTTCCCTTTGTAGCTGTGTCACACACTTCTAACTGCAGTGAGTCTCTAATCTAGCAGTGGGTAAACAACAAGCACACAAAGCTGCTTGCACAAGAGGGATGTGCATGGCTGGGAGACAGCTCGCTCACATGTTTTAACAAGTGCTCTCAAAAAGAATGTTCCAGGCAGGGTTACATTTCTGCCTAAGCCTCCCAGAGCATCAACTTCCCCTTGAACACTTGATAATCCTAATTTGGGACTCCTAAGAGGTAAACAGCATTTGCCTTTGCAAGCAGGTACTAAGCAAGTGACACACTACCCCTGATTTCACAATTAAAAAGCAAAATTCAGCACATTTTGTTTATGATTACTATAAATAATAGTCTGGAGGGAGTGAAGAACTTTTGAGGGTAACTTATTTGCTATATTCCATGACCTCAAACAAGCCTAGGACATCCCTGCTTTGGGAACACAGATGATCCTCAAGCAAACTCCATGCAAAAAAGTAAGAAACTGTTATAAATGAATTATTGAGAGCTGGCTTTTGCCCTATGTTGTATGGGTTATGAATGATGAGTTATGATATTATATATTATAACTGTTTAATGTTGCTGGGGTGGTTTGGTTGCAAGGGTTTGGTTTTGTGGGGGTTGTGTGGTTTCATGTGCTGTAACATTAACCTGTGGGGTTGCAGAGGGAGGGGCTGTTGCCAGCCGGGCTTCGAAGACACCATAAAAGAAATAGGACTCCAACCAATGAGGACCCTGAAGCCCACAGTGACAGAAAATCGCGGGCTCCCAAAAGATTGACAAGGGGGTGTGGATATGCAAAACCATAAATAAATATAAATTAGGGTGATGCAATTCCTGGGGGTATAAAAGGTGAGACCACCATTTTGTGGTCGAGCCTCTGGCATGGTGTCACGCTCCCACCGCTGCCCCCTTTTGCTTTGCTGCTTTTTTTATGTTCTCAGTAAATTATTAATAACTCATTTCCATATTGGATCTGGGTTGTTTATAACGAAACTAAATCACAAAATCCAGCATCCTCTAAACCAGCAGTCTGAATACAACACATAGCCTGAAGTGGCTGTATTTTGTATCAACACTGGCAAGTAAGGAGAACAAAAATATCTGGTGTAACTGCCCCAGGGTGACTCTCCTCCCTGTAAAAACAACAAAAATTAAATAATTGTTTTTAAAATTACAGAATGTCCTCAGTTGAAAGGGACCCAGGAGGATCATAAAGTTTACCATGGATCTGCTTAGGGATCTGTTTTTCAGGTCAGATTCTCTCTGAAAACTGATCCTCACTCCATTACTGACAGCTTCTACTCAGGGAAAGAAAAAAAAAAATGGTAAACTACAGGTGAATTGATTTCCAGTTAGAATGAATAGCCCGCCCATGTGAGGAAAAAATGAAGGAATTCAGTGTCTGGCTAAAATGAATGTGAATAAAAATCCAGGGTTGTTCTGTTTTAAATAATATTTAACCAGCTCTGAGACTGAAAATAACAATCATGCCAGAAGCAAAGAAAGTATTTAAGTTTTCTTTTACACGTGTAACTCTATCATCTTATAATCTGCAAAGCAGCAGCGAGCCCTAGTGTCACTTTCTATGGATGGTACTCAAAAAAACCCCAAAAACCACCCTTAAGGAGAAGAGCCACCTGCCTTACTGATTCTTATCAGCAGAACAATTTGGTATTTAAAAAACAACTGTGTACACCACCATGCAATGTTATCCCATGATGTGGAGACTGAAATAGTGGCTAACCCTTGGAGCAGACCAGGATCTGACAGAATCTGCAGGACAGGCTCTCTAGCAGAAGGCTGGAGCTCAGTATCAGCTCAGACAAGAACTGCAGTCTTCCGTCTGTCCTCGAGCACTTCCCCTGGCACGTGTCTCCTGCTGTCCTTCCCAGCTGGGACACAGGAGCTCTCCCTTTTCTTGCACCATCTTCTCATCTTCATCAAGTAACCTGTTTTCCTCAGCTGCTTCACCTTTACCTCTCCTCAGAACAGTCACCCCTGCCCTGTGGATGTTCTGGTGTGGGATAGGGATGAACAAGCCTGGGAGGAACTTGCTGCTGCATCCTTCACCACTGCAGCAGCAGGTTTGCAGGACAGGCAGAGGTCACAGAAGACTGGGAACCCTGCTATGATACCACAGATTTCTTGGCATCTCCTGGAGGGACCAGGGGTCACAAAGGAAAACTGGCAGCTTGCTGTTGTAGAGAAAGCTCAAAGCTACACTCAGCCAAAACCACACTGCCAGGTAAACTTTATTTATAAACATACAAACTCCTGAATGACTGTGCTGAAAGCACCAGGACCACAGGCCCCAAAGCAGATCACCACCTCTTTGACGAGTAATACGAGGACAACTGTTGCAAACATCATCGATGCTTCTCTCCCTCTCCTTTGAAGGGAAAACAGCTGAATGTGAACTCCCCATGGCAAAGTTCTGCATGATCTGGTACCCTCCAACATGAGACAAGTTGCTGGCTGCACTGAAGTTTGGCTGTGCAGTGCCCAGAGCTCCTGGTCCAGCACAGTTTTATTGTCACAGTCCTCAGCTGACATGATTTAATGATCATCAGGAATACAAACCATCCTGCTAGGGAAGCTGACTATCTCCTCCAGATGGGAGGAGGAATACTTTACAAAGGACATATAAGAAGTGAGGGTTGGAAAAAACCCATCTTCCCTCCAATATGACACCCTGAAGCAAACAGTTTCAATATCCTATGCTAAAATGACATTCTTTTCTTTCACTTTTTCACATCTCCTTCCCATGACCTCCCAAAGATGAATTCCTACCAGGAAGACCCCTTATCTACTTCCCACTCCATCCTGAAACTGCCACAGTACAGTGGGGTTGGACTGTCCCCCATCCTGCCAAAACAGCTGATACTTTCTGAACTGAATCCTGGCCTTCAGAAGCTGTAACTACCTCTGGTTGATCAGATCAGCTTACATCACTGGCTGGAGGTCAGTTTTTCTTTGCCTCTTTTTCTTCAAGAGGCCAGGAAACCTGAATGTGGTATGGCTCTAGTTCTTCTGGAGTGACATAGTCTGGAGCATTGCCCATCAGGTCTCGTCCCCTGAAGGATTTTGGAAAGGCTATGACGTCCCGGATACTTGGAGCGTCAACGATGAGAGAGATCAGCCTGTCAAGTCCTACAAGCAGAAAACAAATTGGTGAAACACTTGAGTTATGACTGTATTACCTCCCCTGAGTCAGAAAAATCAGCAAGATTGACGAGGTAATATCACTGAGCTTGAAGAAAAAGAGAGAAGCAAGTAGGGGAGAAAAAAAATTAATCTCAGCTGGTAGCAGAGAAACAGATTTGCCTCAAGAGCAGAAATGTCTACCAAAATAAAGCTTTTCAATATTGCAGGAAGTTCTGTAACACACCAAGGGCTGCAGGACACAGACAGCAAACCCAGTATAACAAAACCTGGGCAGCTGAATGGCAGGACACTGGCAGGGCTCTGCTTTACAGCTCAGAGCTTTGCATTAACCAGTTTGGAAGGATTACAACCACTAAGTAGAATTCAAGAGGAACAAAAGCCTCTGGGTGATTGGATGGAGGAAAGTCAAACTGGAAGAGGTTTGACAGGTTAAAATACCTTTGTTTTTTGTAGGCTTTTTTATTTTGGTGAGTATGGGGAGGGTGTTGTTGGTTGGTTGGATTTTTTTCCTCTTTCCTTAAACCACAAACTTGCATGGTTCTAGGGAAAAACCCAAACCCTGACATTACCTGAATTAGTGAGCAAAAGAGATGAGGAGGAAGGGAAGTGAGACCACAGTAGAGGGAAAGGATGTGAAACACAAAGTCCCATGCTATCCCATGCCTCCAGACAAGCAGCACAGGGATCCTGCTCTGGCTGCACAGGAATGGGAACAAAGCTGACTTAACCTTACTGAATACAGGGTTTGCAGATCAGCAGATAAGGACCATCCTTAGAGCCACCAATGTCCTTGCATAAAACCTAAATCCCACTGTAACTCTGGGGAGGAACACCCCAACTTTCTGCACTTGGTGACCAGACCTCTGTTTCTTTCCACAAAGCTGCTGCAGAGATGGAAGCACCAAGGTTTTTCCTAACAACCATGAGCCTTGTTCCTGGGATCTAGTATGCAAAAAACAAAAACAACAACAACAACAACAATCACTAAACATCTTCATCTGCAGAGCTACAGACCGCTTACCTAAAGCAATTCCTCCATGAGGTGGAGCTCCAAATTCCAAAGCCTCAATCAGATGGGAAAGCACCTCAGAATCCTCCTGCAAAATTACATGAAGAGGTGTCACTGTACAAGCAGTGCTCTTCCTATTAGCAACACAAGATGAAGGTACAATGAAATCATCCAGTGGTCAGGGCTAGGAGTTATGTCTCTATCTGAGAAACACGAGTGTTTCCTTCAGAATATGCAATTAATATTTAAATTAATTAGTGCTTTTAAATCTCCAGGAGAGCGTTAGAAGCATCTGTAGGTGTTACCTTCAGCACTTCCTCCAGCACAAAACGCTGTTGTTCTGCACTGTGAATTCTGATGGAGCCACCTCCAACCTCACTGCCATTCAGCACAAGGTCGTAGTGCTGACTGCGGACCTGCAGAGACAGGAACAGGCACCTTGGTGAGGCTGGGGCACAGCTGCACCTAAAAACAACCTGCACAAAGATGGCAAAGACACTGGGAATGAAGCCATGAAACTCTGTAAGACTGTTCTCTCAGGGGTACATTGCAATTCAGATACCAGTCCTGCTGGAGGCATGGACTGCCTCTGACTGATGTGGGAGCAGTACGAATCCTGTTGAAAAGTTCATCAAACCTGAAGCAAATGGGATGGATCAGAATATCAGATTTCTGTTTCCTATAAGCTCCTTTTGTCAGGGCACACATGAATACTTGCTATTTGCAGCAATCAGGAAACCATCTCTTCCAGACATGTACAAGATCATAGAATCACACAATGGTTTGGGTTGGGAGGGACCTTTAAGATCCTCTAGTTCCAACTCTCTGCCATGGGCAGGGACACCTTCCACTACCCCAGGTTGCTCCAAGCCCCATCCAGCCTGGCCTTGAGCACTGCCAGGGATGGGGCAGCCACAGCTGCTCTGGGCAACCTGTGCCAGTGCCTCACAGGGAAGATTTTTTTCCTAATACCAATCTAAGTCTACTCTCTTTCAGTTTAAAACCATTTCCCCTTGTCCTATCACTGCTTGCCCCTGCAAAATGTCCCTCTCCAGCTCTCTTGTAGCCTCTTTAAGCACTGGAAGGGGCTCTAATGTTGCCCCTGAGCCTTCTCTTCTCCAGGCTGAACAACCTCAGCTCCTTCAGCCTTTCATCACAGCAGAAGTGCTCCAACCCTTTGATCATCTTAGCAGCCTCCTCTGGACTCATTCCAACAGATCAACATCTCTTTTTACACTGAATTCAGCTGCTGCTTGCCTGGTTTTCCATGTGAGCAGCTGTAAAAGAGCCAGCATGGCAGGCATGAAGTTGGTTACCTTTGTGGGATCAGAATACAGGAGGCTGACATCTGAAGGATGAGGGGCAGTGAAGGGGTGATGAGCAGATTCCAGTTCGGTGGGATTCTCGACCTTGGGGAGGAAAAGGGGGAAATCCACCACCCAGAGGAAGTGAAAGGCTGTGGGATCACGGAGTGCCAGCCCAGCTGCCTCCAGGAGGTTGGCACTCAACAGCCGCAGGCTTCCTAATGCAGAGCACTACAACAGAGAAGGGAGAGATGAGACAGGATGATTTTACCATCAGGGAAGTCACTCAAACACCAACCAGGGAAAGTGTTCCATAAAGAAGTACCCCAGACAGCATCAGCTGGAATGCATTGTTGCCTTGAACACTCTTGCCTCATATCCTGAAATATATCACCTTCCTGCTGAGGCAGCAGCAGCTCCAGGGTTTGACAGAGATCAAGTAAGGAGCTTGAAAGTCCATTTTTCTCCAGCTATTTCATCTTCAGAACTTTCTTAGACTAACCTCCAGCTCCACACATGTGGATTAACTGGGGGACACCATGTAAGATCCACACTTTGCAGACAGAAATGAAGGCACAGAAGAGAATACAACAAAACTTTGGCTATCAAGCAAAGCATGACACCTTATAATAAAACAATGCCTTTGAGGCAACAATAGAGAGAAGAGTAGAGATAAAATCTCCCACCACTGCTGCTAATAAGTCACCCACTTATGTGAGACACAATTACCTAGTTGACCTCATTTTCCAATCTGTTTGCTGCTTTAAAAATGAAGTTAAGAGAAAAGAAGATTTGTTGCAGGGTTTTTTATGAACCAGCCTTCATTTCAGTTACAAGTCCTGCCCAGAAGCTGACTGAGGGCCATAAAAGTAATAGGTACATTTCATGCTTTATTTGCTGTTGCTATAGCTGCCGTTCCAGAGAGACAGAAAATTAGATGATGACCTATTTTAATAGCAAGAAGAATCAGACTAAGGTCAGATAGCATCAAAACCATCAACTCACACAGCCACCCAAGAAATGCCTCCTACCACTTGCTTGTGTTCTCCAGCTGCCAGCAGCACCACATCATCCTCCTGCATGTTCAGTACTTGGATAAGCTCTGACTGCTCCTTCTCACCAAGGAACTTGGTAAGCAGAGACTTCAAGCTTCCATCAGGTCTGCGGATAATTTCCATGATTTCCTGGAGAAAGGTATAGGTATGTTCAGTGCAGTACTGCCCTCTCTCGCCTTGAAGCATCACATGCTCAGGCACTGACTCTCAGCTATTAAAAACTGCTCTTCTACCTTCCTCTGCCTTTGTCACACTTTGTCACTCACCCTTTCCAATGCCTCAGCAGAGTTTCTGTCTCACCTGGTTAAATTGGGATTTTGCAGACTCCTTTAACGACTCCAAGTCTTTATTTGTAAGATACCTCTGGGGAAAGAGCAAGAGAAGACATAGCAGAGATCAGCCTGGAAAACTTGACTAGGTATCAAATGTACTGACTAAGCTGTTTCCAAGCTTCTCATATTCTTTTGTTTCTAGTTGAAGTTCTTATGAGGGCTGTGAAACAGGACAGGGTCCTCAGCACTGGGCTGTAACTGGGTGTCTGCCCTGAGGGCTCCTTTCAGGAAGAGACCCCTCTAGGTCTACATTTCTTTCCCCCGCTCAAAGATCAATGTATCTGGTCAGCAGGGTCAGATCACTGCCTCCAGCCTGCAGAAACAAAGTTACACCACCACACTGTTGATGGGGAAGGCAGAGCTCAATGTGGAGGAAGAACAGAGAAAAATCAACTGGGCTGACTCTTGCATGCAAAGCTATGCAGTAAATGCATCACGATCTTGATTTTTTCCATCTACTCCAGTGTCCAGGGTGGGTCTAGATGCTACTTTTGTGTTGCTCCGATACACACCTCAGTGCCCTCTCGTGGGAAGCCACTAACTTGCACTTTGTGCCAAAATGAAAGGAATCCCAAGAGAAACCATGGCAATAAAGTCCTGTTCCCCAAATAAAACTCAGTATTTAGAGGATTTGTTTTTTCCATGCTGTCCAAGCTACAAAGACGCCTACAGCCAGAATTAAATCTGTTTCGTTGCCAAAATGCACGGCTGTGTCAAAGATCTTCCACATCTATTGTCAGCCTTGGATTTGGTCCATGACACTCTCATTACAAGACATGAACTGTACCCAAAAATACAGCTAAAGCAAACAGGAGAAGGACATGGAAGCACCTGACCCTTCTCTGCCTATGCCAGAGCTGTGCCATGCCCAGCCCTGTTTCAATCTCCTATCACAAGGCACAATCTGTTACTGAGAAGCACATCAAAAAGGTGACAAAAAGCAAGGTGAAACCCCGAGAGGATTCCCTATCCTCATGGGAACTTGCAGCTCCATTCTTTTCCTCCTCTTCCTAAGGATAAAATACTCTTCTTGTTGTCTTATCATTCTAACACCACTCAGCCCAACCTGACATAGATTACAACCAATCCCAAGTTCCCTTACGGACACCAGTAATAGCAAGGAACATTTCCATACCAACAAAGGAATTCAAATTGGCATTTTATTTATTCCACATAAACAGGATGTAAGAGCATCACTTACCACTCCCTGAGGGATACAAATGGCTCTGATGGAGCCATGTGGGTAACTGAGAGCATTCTGCACAAAGTGAACGTCCAATCCTCGTAAAACGTCACTGATATCCATGATCTGAGAAAGGCAAGCACAGGAAAGAGCACTGGTGGTAGGCATACAAAGCAAAAATCCTGCACCTGTGTCTTAACACCTTCAACATTATTCCCTTTTAGGAGCTTTTGCTCCTTAAACAGTCAAGATACATTGCTCCCTAACACTACATTATCTTTAAAACAAAATTTTATCAGAACATGCATTTTTCACAGTCAACTGATCAAATCCTCTCTTCTTCAACAGACTGCACAAAGCAGCAATGATGGGACACACACCCTGGGTAAATTACAGCACTCAGAACTCAAGCCAACCATGTATCCATGACCCAAAGGTTATTAAAACACTGACTGAAAGGAAAAGCTGCAAGTTTCCAATGGGAAACCCTCACCTTCATCCCAAAGCGAGTGTCTGGTTTATCAGTCCCATACTCAGCCAGTGCCTCCTCGTATGTCATGGAAGGGAAAGGAGTCATAATCGAGGCTCTTTCCTCAGGCCAGGAATGTTGCAGGAGGCCCTCTATCAGCCTCTGGATCCCAGCTTGATCTACAAATGACATCTCTATATCTATCTTAAAACAGAGAACAAGGGGGTGGAATCTCACATTAGCTACACGTTTTGCTTTCACACTGCTACTTTTGATTACAAAGCCAGCAAAACAAGAAACAGTACATGAAATGACATCACAGCATGACTGCATCAGGCTGGGAACGTGCTTAGGATCACCCTCCAGCCTGATGACTCAGGCAACAGCCTCCTCAGAGAGTGAATGAGGTAGTGATGACAAGGACACAGGAAGCAGCCTTGAGTGAACCAGGCTAACTCAGCCTGGGATCTCAAGGCTGAGGAATGGGATGCCTAACCTAGGACAGGACAAGAGATTGTATCATCAAAGTAAAATCACTGCTGCAACACAATTCCCACTTCTGCACCTGGGACACTGCACAACCAAGGACAGGAACCACTCAGTCAGTCCCACACCGATTTCCAAGGGCTGTGTCTGTGAAACACACACCAAACAACTCTGTACCCCCAAGCAGCACCAGACTAGCACAGACTAAGCCTCCAGAAGGGAAAACAGCTACAAGCCACTTGGGTTGAGAAGCAGGGAGAAAGACAGCACGGGCTGGTTACCTGGGTGAATTCCGGCTGCCTGTCAGGCCGTGAACCCTCATCCCGGTAGCAGCGAGCGACCTGGAAGTACCTGCAGTAACACTTTGACTTAGATAACAATTTAAAGTACTCTGAATTGAACTGCAGCTATAGAACTGATCATACAAAAGATAAGGAAAAAAGAAGCAAACCAGAGAGAGTGCTCCATTCCCAGAGCAGATGATCTTTGTTCCCATCCCTTTAAAAGAATGGAATTTTGTGTGGAAGCAACTCTACCACAGCTGTATCCATCTCCAGCCATGTCTTCCAGAGGCATGTGGAGACTGCCAGGTGAGCTGTCCCCCAAGGGCAGCACAGTCAATTCTTTTTCCCACCTTCCACTCCACTCCAGGACTCTACTAACAGCCATGCACAATTCTCACACAAGACCTGGCCTGCAGTTCACCGTGTGAACAATTGTCTGTCTCTCTGTCCAGCCACTTGATTTGGAGAAGCAAGCCCAATTAAAAGCTTTGCACTTGGGCACCCTGACATGCTTTTCTTTGTCTCAGTCACGCTCAGCTGCCCAGCCTCACCTCAACTAGTTGTGTAGGTTACTGCTGGAGAAGCTTTTATCACACATTACATTTTCTGCCCTGCAGGCAAGCTCTGCTTTAGATCAGGTTTGCATTTAAAGCAGCAGTGAAGATTTCAGCTTTCCAGAAGGATACATTTCATCTGACTATAGAGCCCCAAGTATTTAAGGATCCCTCTTCAAAACCCAAACCCTTGGCACTAAATTTTTTGGGGGAAGTATCTAAAATTTCACAGATAATGCAATCAAACCCTAGACAAGACAAGCAGAGAAGAGGAATCCAAGAAACTCTTACCTGTCCAGGCCTCCAACCATGAGGAGCTGCTTGAACTGCTGAGGACTCTGTGGCAGAGAGTAGAACTTGCCTGCTTCCCTTGAGGGCACAAGGAATTCTTTGGCTCCCTGGCATCAGAAAGAAAATTTAGAGTTCAGCAAGCAAGTGGCCCCAATTCCTGACAGAACATACACTGGAAGTGCAAGAGGAAAGGACCTATTTTCCCCATTATTAAATCCCACTTGTGAGGAAATGGCTGTTTGTACATTACATTTAAAATTTGTTAACCAACGTGGTCCAAAACATCCCAAAGGAGAATTCTCTACGTTCCTCTCTGAGAGACTAATGCATAATACACCGTCCAAGACAGGGGTTTAAATAAAAAAACTCTAGGTTAGCTGCATCAACAATTCCTCAGCTATAGCTCTCTTCTCTCTGACTATTTTTGAAGTGAAAGAAAGGAATGTAAGATCAGAAATTAAATTTACTTGAATAGGACCTCTACAGTAACCTACTGGTTAAGAGATAAATGCTGAAAAGACAGTGCTTCAAAGTTTCTTGGGTTTATAATCCCAGGATAGACTTACATTCAATACGTGCTCTATAAGGCAGAAGCTTATTTTGTTTGAAGGTTCAAAATTAAGACACAAGTTATCACCTCTCCCCTTTCTCTCCCTCTACTTTTAAAAGGATCTGTGGATCATATCAGAAGTTCCACAAGCTGTTATTTAGCAAGGGAAAAGCAATGAAAGCTGAGTGGCAACTGAGAATGATTCAGCCCTGACTGTGCAGCTGCAGGAGGCCAAAAAGCATCACATACATACCCCCGGGGTTCTTTTAAACAGAGTTGGAGTTTCTACATCCACGAACCCTGGGGAACAAACACAGAACACGCTGAGAGGAGGGAGAACTAATATGAGTAGGCTTCAGTAGGGTTAGTCAGCAAAATAGGTCATCCAGCACACCATGGAGCCTCTCCAAAACCCACACACTTTACTACTTATAACAATTGTTCCTGTAATGATAGATCTAAAGACTCTGAGCTACCCTGATGTCCTGCCAGAACTGTTGATGACAGAGGACTCCAAACAGGCTGAAAATGTGTTAATTCTCCATCCATTCTGAACTAGGCACTGATTTTCCAAAAAGCACTTCCTGATTTTACGCGAAGTAAAAGCCCTAAAAGAAATCCATCCCTCTGACATGCCTCAACTGGGTGACCAAAAGAGGGAAACTACCTGCAAAGAGTCTTTTCTCATTGAAAAGAGCTAATTTGAAACAACTGGATTGCAGCATGCCAAGAAATTTCAACATACTTTGTTCTTCAGGCGTGACAACATCCCACTAAAGACCCCACCACGAGCAGACATATCCTTATTAAGTGGGATCAGTTTGGAGTAGCAGGTTGGTTAGGAATCTCTCCCAGCCCTAAGAAACAGCAGCAGGGAGAGCTGAAATGTTGTTTTGCTGCACGCTGTCCTCCCAGCAGTCCCCTCACCATGGAGATTGCAGAGATACTCCCGCATCCTCATCACCATGCGAGACCTCAGCCGCAGGTTGGACTGCAGCTGGAAGCTGCGCAAGTCCAGGTACCGATACTGCATCCGCAGGGCCTCTGATTTCTGGAGAGGAGAGAGAATTAGGATTAAGAGACAAAATTCAAACTGCATGTCCAATGAAGGTGCTCCTAAAGCCACAGGAAAAAAGGGAGAAGCTAAAAAAGCATGGTGCTCGGTTGTCACAATGCGCCCATTACCCACAACCCCCACAAACACAGCAATCACTTTAAACAAAAAACCAAACTGCCCAAAAAAGTTGTGGCTGCCCCATCCCCAGAAGCGTTCAAGGCCAGGTTAGATGGAGCTCTGAGCAACCTGATCCAGTGGGTGGAATCCCTACCCATAGCAGGGGGTTTGGAACAAGATCATCTTTAAGGTTCTTTCCAACCCAAACCATTCTGTGATTCCATGATTTAAATAAAACAGCCTCGTTTCACACTCAAAAAACACAATATAGCCCCATTTCTATCACTCTTCCCTTTACCATCAGCTCTTCCAGTGGCATTTGAAACTGGAATCATTCAAGCCTTGTTTTCTGCTTAGCTGTAATTGGAAATACATCCTCACAGCAAACAAACAGCACCCCTATTCTAAATACCATCATTCCCCCAAAGTGAAGTGGGGAGAACCAGACTCAGCTCTCAGATGTTTTGCCATCACCCTGGGCAAATTCCAAATTCAATGAAAAGCCACCACTTTGGTAAGAAAAAGAAAAGAAAAACACAGACACCTTGATAAAATCCTTGATTTCAAAAGGCAGCTTCTTGCAGGAGTTTAGGATCTCTGCAGTCTCTGCCTTCACTTCAATATCCCCTGTTGGCATTTTCTAGAACAAAAAGGCAAGAAAAGAATTAAATTCAAAACAGTTGGACAAAGGTATTTCACAGATGGTGGAAGGGAAAAAAAGAAACAATGTCATTACCCTCCCTGCCTTCTAACACAGTATATAAGTCAGAGAGCTTCTCCCAAGGACAGATTTCTTCTAGATTTCCCTTCTGCTCTGAAAAACACATGTCACCTCAGCAAAGATGGCAGGTTCTTTTCCAGAAGCATACTGGTCTCTAAACACATTACCCTACACAGTGTAGGTTTCAGTGAGCATTAGCAGCAGCACCCCTTAATACGAGTCAAAAAAGGCAAACTGTGAGGAACTTCTCAGAACTTCCAGTTCTAAACACCAGTTCTCAGAACTGGTCTTCTTTTGACTCTATCCCAAGGGAGGGCAGACAGCTCCCTTCACGTAGCACTGAGGCACAGCAAAGTTCACTTGATCCTGCAGGACTCTTGCTATTTACCAGGGGAAAGGACATACAACCTTCCAACAAAATGATAAATGAATAAAAGAAATAAAGGCATTGCTTTAAGCCTGGATTTTAAGTGGACATCTACAAGTGGTCAGAGCAAAAAGGAGCTATGATCATAAATACAAGTCTTCTATTTAGACCTGCCAGATATATATACAATCCTTAAAGAGCAATCTACAGCTGATTACAGTGACAGCTGAGGAATGCAGAACATTAAAAAATTATTCAACCTCTGTTTCCTATACAAGGAGACCAGCAAAATCTATTTGCATAACAAAGAGGCCATCATATGCTGTGGAACTTGAAATGACAATATTTATTTTCAAGCAAAAGAAATTCCCACTCACACTTCAAAAGCATGGAAAAGACAGCATTATCCTTGCAAAGGGTTGGGATCCAGTTTAATTTGTGGGTGCCTGCAACGTGCTTTGAGGGTCTGCTAAGTTATACGACACAGCAGTGACCTCACACTGTCTGAGGATGGGCTCTCACATGACCAGAACCCATGGCAACGCTCTGACACAGACCCCACCATAATCCCACCACCCAGTGCTGTTTCCTCCAAGGAATAAAAGCCCAGAGAGCCCCCCTCATCCTCACCGGATTCTCCTGCCCCAGGGGCCGAGGGGACACCATCCCAGTCACTCGCACCACAGACTCCACTGGGGCACTGGACAGGAGCTCCTTCACATGGGAATGTGCCTGCAGGGAGATGACAGAGTCTCACAGAAATTCAAAGAACAGGACAAATGCACTGTGGCCAAGCACCTCAATTCAAAATCACTCTGAAGCCAGAGGAAACAGCACTGATGTTTCTGTTGCAGTGTCAGGTCAGGGCTCTCACGACACCTCAATCTACTTGTGAGTCAGAGCACTCTGTTTGACAAAGGCCTTCTTTCTCTCTGTGTCTGCTGGAGCCAAGCTGCCAAAGGAAAAATAAAAACACAGACTCGTATTTTGGCAGCACTCACCTCATCCTGAGGAATGATGATCTGGGTCAGTCCATGGAAATCCCTCAAAACCAGAAACAGGCCTTGTCTGATCCATGAAAAACACAAAAGGAGAAACATTTTTTTTTCACAAATTTAGTAGTTTCTACTTTTTAAAGCAAATGGCACATGGCTGCTTTCAGTGCCCTGCAATTCATCTCAAAGCATTCCAAGTACTGAATGTACAGACACTCTTCCCACACCTGAGCCTAATCTGAGCAATTTGTTTCACATTGTTACCAGCCTCAGACAATGTGCAAATAACCAGGAGAGGGAGGATTTTAACTTGAACTTTAATGCACACAGAGCAGGGATCCTGGACACATGAATTTTCCTGCTGGAAAACATCATTCAGCCAAAAACAATTAAATGAGCAATAAAGCTAAAGCTCATGTGGAATAGAAACAAAAAAAAAACCCAGTCATAAGTTAAGAAGGAGAACACTTCTCCGACAAAAAGTTCCCCAGGAACAATCCACACTGTCAGACCCAAAACCATAAATCTTGATCTCTTTAGCTGCAGTAGAGACAGCTGCCATTGTACTTTATCCATCAAAAAACTGCCCAATGGGACATGCTCTGGTGTCTTTAAAAACAAGATCACACTCATCACATTGCAATAATCCTAATTCCTTTTCCTGGATCCCCATCCACAATTGCTCAAAGGTGAGATGCTCAGGACCTCTTAAAATCAAAAAGCCCATGCAGACCATCACTGGAGAGCAATGCTGGATGAAAAGCAGCTTACACTAGATCTGGCAAATAATCATCTCCATTTTCACCATGGTTTGCACTTACCTTTGATATTGAACCCATCCATAAAGGGTCACCTTCTGTCCCACATGAGCAGAACGCAGCTCTCCACACGTGTTGGTCCGAGTGACAAAACTGTTGAAATCTAAAAAAAAAAATTAAAAATAAAAAATCTCTCATGGCTTTTGCAGATGAGACAGAATAATTGATAGAGCTTCCCCTCCCAATAAAATTTATACATATACAAAGAAATTACTTCATAGATAGAGCTGCACTAAGATACTATGCCATAAACATGAAATTGAGCTAGTCTAGATGTATTTTAAACAGGGATTACTTATGTTTCTCAGTCAAACTTTCATAAAGATACTTGAACACAGCCTTGCTGCAAACTGTTGCCCTGCAAATTTCAGGAGCGAGAGAAGGAAAAGTCACAGATCAATCCTGAGGGATGCTGACACTTTCACATTTAAATCTAAAATCATATAATACTTTGGGTTTGAAGGACCTTAAAGCTCATCTCATTCCACCCCCCTGCCATGGGCAGTGACACCTTCCACTACCCCAGGCTGTTCATCCAGCCTGGCCTTGGACACTTCCAGGCATGGTGCAGCCACAGCTTTTCTTGGCAACCTGTGCCAGGGCCTCACCACCCTCACAGGGAAGAACTTCTTCCCAATATCCAATCTAAACCTATCCTGCTTCAGTTCAAAGCCATTTCCCCTTGTCCTGTCACTGCAGTTCCTGGTGGAGACACAGCAGAACAGGGCTTAACAAACCAAGACCGAAACACACACGGAGTAGACACCCACCCTGCAGGTGTAAATCGAACACTTCCTGCCTGAAACAACTGGAAAAAGGCCTGAACCACAATTACAGAAAGCTTTGCACAGACCCCCGTGTGCCTGCAATCATGGATGAAGTTATAGAACCAAGCACACCACTGACAGAATGTGCAAGAGGTTAAGTTTGTAGGGAGAAGCCTGAAGGATGCCATTACCTGGACATACATAAATAATTCTATGAGCCAATCTCACTACCTTCATCACAGCCTTTAGAATTAAGAGATTTAGAGAAGATACCTAATAAAGTGATACAGGGGAAAAAACTTTCTGCAAGTGTGATATTAATCGACTGTGCGCACTACCCTGACCTGTACCCCGGGAGAAAAGGAACCCAAATCCCGAGGGGATGAGACCAGCGCTCCCTCCTCACCTGGAGCCGCGGGTGCAGCGGCAGCGGCCGCCCGGTGCAGCGCCCGCGCCAGCAACCGGGGCAGCGCCATCCCGCAGCCACCCCTCAGCCAGAAACACGGAAGGAGCGGCACAGATCTGCGTGAAGTGAAAAATAAGGGCTCCGGAGGGGAAAAGAGAAAAGCACCGCAGCCGCCGCCACCTCCTTCCCTCCCCGCTGCCCGCCTCAAAGATGGCGGCGGGGGCGCGCCCCTCGCGCGGGGGCCGACGGGAAGGAAGTTCGAACGCGCCGGCGGGCGATGGCGGCCATGGCGGAGGAGCCGACGGAGGACGGTGCGGCGCCGACTCTGCCCAGCTTCAGGCGGCTCTCCCGGGCTCTGCCCTTCGGACGGACCCACGGCCGCCTCGGCATCAGCCCCAGCGGCCGCCTCATCGTGCCGGCGTCGTGCTCGCAGGTACGGCGGGGCCGGGGAGACGGGGGCGGCGGCGCCTCCCTGTCCCCTCAGCGGCGCTGTCCCGCTCTCCACGCGCGGGAAAAGCGGGCGTTAACCTTATTCTTTGGGGGTTTTTTCACCGTAGGAAAACGTCGATCCGCAGAAAACAGCGTTTCTGCTGCGCAAGGCCTGGACGCTGTACAGCGTGACCCCCCTGTACCGCTTCCACCGCGCCCGCCTCAGGGACTACGCGCGGCTGCTGAGCGCCTTCATCGCCGCCGAGAAGCAGAAGGGGCTGGCGGTGGAGGTGGGCGTCGAGCTGGACATCAAAGTGGCCGTGTCCAGCCTTGCCGACCTCCGGGGCAGCGAGCAGGACCAGGCTGCCGTCCTCGTGCAGGTGAGGGGGCTGCCCAGTCGGTTTGGTCTTCGAGACTGGCGGGTTTTGGGCTGGTTTTGCTGTGATAAAACGCTGTGTGTCTTGAAAGAAAACCCCAAAATTAAACGCTAGCTGTATGGAATAACTATTGTAAGTATCCACTGTGATTTAATGAAACTGAATCCTCTCTATTTTTAACTGGAACAGAACATTTACAGTCTTAAGCCGTGCCAGGGGAGGTTTAGGTTGGACATTAGGAAGAATTTCTTCACAGAAGGGATGATGAGACATTAGAATCGGCTGCCCTGGGAGGTGGCGGAGTCACCGTCCCTGGAGGTGTTTAAGGAAAGGCTGGATGTGACTCAGTCAAAACCCTGGTCTAATGACAAGGTGGTGTTTGGTCACAGGCTGGATTTGATGACCTCAGAGGTCTTTTCCAACCTAATTGATTCTGTGATCTCCTAAGCAATGCATACAGTTAATTGCAAGTTTGAGTTCAACTTTTTAACAGCATCAGAGTAAGACTATACAGAGCAATCTCTGTCTGATGTTTTAGTTCAGCAGTCAATTTACTGCCAGGACTTGGATGGGTTATTTAACTTCCTGGATGAAGCTGGCATAGTCCCACTTCCTGGCCAGAGCTCAGGTCTAATTAATATTTCTGAAATGCTCTGCGCCTCAAGTGAAATGTGCTACTGAAATGTCAAGTTCATTGTGGCAATGGTTGTAGGATGTACCATAGGAGCATAAACTCAGATATCAGCATATAGCAGCATAAACTCAGCTATCAGGACTGTTCCTAAGGAAGCTAAAAGTGCTTTTTCTGCTGTTTTCAGTAGAATTGCATTCAGCTTTTAGGGATATAATGGATAGACTGAGTAACTGTATGTGTTTGACAGAAAACAGTGTTGCATGCAAGGTCCTAAGAAAAAAACCCCCACTTCTACCAAAACCTTAAAACTGTAAATCAAAATTTATTTTTAGCTGAAGAAAAAAAAAAAGCCATACTTGCTCTGCAGCATTCAAACGCTTCTTCTCCCCATCCCAGCTCTCTTTGAGGTCACGAGCTTCCTCCAGGAACTCTGAAGACAAACTGGTGTGGTCGGGCTGGTTCTGCTCCGTGTACGGAGATGACCTTTCCGAAAACGTGCCGGAGGACTTCACCTGTTTGCCCCTGTTCCTGACCCACGGGGCCGAGAGCTACACGTCCATGGTTGGAAGCTGGTTCCAAAAGACTTTTGACTGCTGCTTCCGCCGCCTGGCCATCAGCCCCCTGAACCTCAGCTGGATGGTGGCCATGTGGGCTGGCTGCAAACTGGACAGAGCTGCCTCTGCCGTGGAACTTGTGTTCTCCGTGCCCCGCCTGTCCCAGCCCCTGGATATTTCATACGCCATCCACCCAGAGGATGCCAAAGCTCTGTGGGACACCGTCCAAAAAACGCCAGGAGAGATCACCCAAGAGGAGGTGGATGTCTTCATGGACTGCCTTTATGCCCACTTCCACAGGCACTTCAAGATCCACTTGTCAGCTGCAAAGCTGGTGAAGGTTTCGACAGCGGTTGCCTCGGCACACTGTGATGGGATTGTAAAGGTGAGGCTCTAAGTAGCAGGTTGTCCTAATGCTGGCCAAATAAAATAGCTGTACCCGAAGGTCTCATGTTTCTTCTGCACTATTTCTTACAAGTTGTTAAACCCTCAGCTTTTATAGTCATACTTAGCTCTGGTGTTGGGGCAGCTGCCAGTACAGGATTTTACTACTGTGTTGCAGCAGAAGCTATTTGTCGGGCCAGAAATAGGTGTATTAGCTGTGGTATGAACAGGAAAGTTTCTTAGGCCATTAAAAAAATCTTTTGGACTTAAAAAGATCCTGAACTTAAAAACACTAGCTTTCTAGTATTGTAGTCATTAAGACACAGGCAGAAGACTCCTTCACATGTAACTCTTTTCATAAAGATGCTGGTCTTTCTACAGAGGTATCTATAATATCCTTAAAACCATGGAACATTAATCCTTCAAGCAACACAATATTTTCTTTTGAGTTAAAGAATAGTTTGTGTAAATGCAGTTGTTTAAGTTTACCCTATGATGAGCCTTGGCACATGGTAGTGTTACATTGCTTGTTTTTATCTGTTATAGCTTAAAATAGCTTAAAACAACTTTTTCTGTTGCAGGTAAGTACGCAAAGATATCTCAGGCTTTCTGAAGGGTGCTCTTGTGGAATGGGTGCCGTGTAAATTCAGTTATGGCTTTTCATAATGGGATAGAATTCAAGTCATATATATTCAGTATGGGAAAAGTATAGGTACCTGAAAAGCAACAACAGAGCAGCTGAATAAACACACAAGAGCACTTGATCGTTTCCTTCCAGCCAGGGTTTCAGGGTGGAAATCTGGCAAGTGCAATTGTTGTTGTTTTGACAGGCTTTTTTCTCTCTCTTGTAGATTCTACACCGCCAATACCTGCCTGGAGTGCTGATGCTACTGACTGAACTTGCAATCTCTCAGATACAGTGAGAGCCATTTCAGTAACTCTTCATACTAAAAAGGCTTTCTGTTTGGACAATCTGTGCTGAGAAATCACCAGGAACCTCACTCTTGCAGCATCTTCTTTTCTCTCATTCTGGCTGTCCAAAGTCGGACTGTAACTCCAGCACTTGGCTGCGTAACTCCACGCCATGCACAGCAAAGTCAAGCAGACATTTGGCTCTGAAGAAGGGCTGCAATGCAAACTTGTGACAGCTTCCTGAGCAGCTTTGTTTTCTCAGAGTCACTCATTTCATTTATGTGCAGGTATCAGCTCAGAGACAATGCAAATTCTCGATGCAATGTACTGACAGGTATTTCTGTTGTTTCAAAGAGCAAGTTGGTTTTCACTGGACAGCCTAAGCTACACGGACCTTGGCCTTGGCTAAACTGTGACCACTCTTGGGCTAGTCTGAATGCAGAGTTCAGCACACCTGAGAAAGGGTGCATGCTCTACAATCCAGGTCAAAAAAATCCAGGTTTCTAACTCCCTTTTTAGCTTGTTAAGGGTACTTGGTGATAATGTTCATCTATGTTCCAGTTGGGCATGAGATTCGACACAAGGCACTTGTCAGCCTGTTGGTCTTCCCAGGCAAGTTAATAGATAGGAAAGTGAGGTCTGTGGATAAGCTTGATAGTTACTAGGCTTTGTCCTGATGTTTGTAATCTTGGATGTAATCCTGTAGGCCAGAGAGCTCTCGGGGTTGGAGCTGTGTGCTATAATTTTATGTTGGATCCCTCCCTTTTGGAGCAGGTAAGAGTTCAGAGGGACAGTGCACAGTGTCTGGCTAGACATTTAAGGAGCAGAAAGTAGCACCTGCTAAGACTTTTTGTAAATACAGTACTAAATAAAGACAGTATTTTCCATCTTTTGTCTTAAGGAAAGACCACCTGTGTCTAATTAAATATATCCTTGCATGGAGCTTATTTACAACTACAGCTTACCTGACCAAACCACCACTTGTTAATTATTAAATATTTCTGTGAGCAAAATTCCAAGTCTAGTTTCTTGCTTCACACTTGTGCAGCATCTCTAGGATCTGATTTGTGCTATGACCTTCTCCTAAATAGGGATGCAGTTTCTTTTCTTTTCCCAGTGTAAAACTGCCCAACAGGACATAACTGCATGCCTAGTTACGAACCTATTTCCAGAATTAGACAAAGAAACACACACTTGGTTTCAGATTCTTTACTAGTTGAAGATGGATTATTTTTGCATGTTAAGGTTGAAGTCTGTGGTAACTCTTACCCTGGTAGAAGCAGCTAAGGGATCTTCTGAAGGTCTTGGCAGCTCAGCAGCCACTTAAACTATCACTTGTGGTGCTTTAGTTTCCTTTTTTGAAATATCTCAGACAAAGTTTGCTATCTGGAGTCAGAAGAGCACTGGACAAAGGAGTACAAGGTCTGGAAATAACTGGCACCTGTATTTGATTTGAAAACAGGACTGTTACACCCAGGGCTATGTTTTAAATCTAATGCTCAGCTCTTTCCAACAAATTTGCATAAATAATCTCTAAAAACCTACCATCTTATAACCTCTTTTAACCTCTTCCTTGTGTTGTCCTCGTTGACAAATGAGTTAAGTGAGCAGAGATAAGATTTAGCCAGATAGCACAGATGTTTCCTTCCAGAAAAGCTGGTTCTGAATGATGTGAAGGGTAACAATAAACAGCAGAATTTTAAGCCTCTTTTACTTGGACTTAGCTGGAAAAAACCCTCCAGCATCTTTGTCCACGTAAACCACAGAAAAACACCCCCCAATGCTTTCACCCCAAGGAACAAAGCAAGAACAGCATAGAAGAAATTTATTAAGATAGCACTATTTATACAAGTTACTCATGCTAGAAAAAAGCATAAATGATACATGTAAACATTTGTTTACAGAATACTTGTTTTCCTTGTAAAGGTGCAAATGATCTTCATATGTAAACACGAGAATACCGACCTTTAGGGGGAAAAGGGGCTTTTAAAAAAGTTTTAATGTCCCATTTATGACTGTAGTGTATTTTTTACTATATTCAAGCACATTAAAGTCTGAGTTACATGAATCAAACTAAGAAGTTAAAGAACTTAAGATGTCAGCACTGCCTTTTTCATCTCAAGAATTTACAGTCCTCTTTTTCAAAATCAGATTTAATAAGGTCCACAGTTAGATCAGGTACAAAAGGTCATTCTTCCATGCTCAATAGAAATTACAGTACAAACAGAACTGCTGAGCCTTGAGTTCTTCCCTCCTCTCCCCCCACCCCTGGGAGACTCCACAGTTATTCACAGTGCCAGCAAACAGCCCTTCCCCTCCAAACTCTTAAATGAGCCTCACACCTTTCCCTGCTCTAACCATACACAGGCAAAGTGCACAAAAATCACTCAAAGAGAGGGCACCATCTCATCATGGTAGGAATTCTACAGATGAGGGCAGCTGAGGTGAGGCTGGTCTAAGCTTTTCTTCAGTAGGAAGGAGCTGGCTGTGGGTCTGCCCTTCCAGCAAGAACACAAGAAGTGGATGTCAGAATTAACAGATGATACCTGCACCCTGCTTCAGGTAAGAACTGATACCGAGCAGGCAACAGGAGGAAAATGGCTTTTAGAAGTGAGCTAGAACTGGTTGGTTTTAGGTTCTGTCAGTGGTTACAGGAGAAAGTACCAGTATGGGTGTAGCTAAACTGTATTCCACACCCATCTACACTGTTCCTGAGGAACTGTTAATGGTGGGTCGTTTGTGACAGATGGGAGCTGGGTACAGTGTTCTCTTTGTCTTCACAAAGTGACAACTACACCCAGCCTAAGAGGGGGTCATCTCTGCAAGACCACATCCATCACTCCAA
>VZTH01018931.1:0-11737 GCA_013397815.1 Aleadryas rufinucha
AGGTGCAGGACAAGGGGCTGTGGTTGCAGGAGGGAGAGCCACAGGCACAGGACAAGGGGCTGTGGGTGCAGAGCCGGGGTGGGCACAGCGGGCACGCTGCCACTGCCTGGCGGGAGCGCGGTGCCTCGCTGTCGGCTCCCATTTGCTCTGACATGGATCCATCCGTGTCCCGGCCGGCGCGCGACGCTTCGCCGCGTGTTGTGAAGCGATAACTCAGCCGCATTTGCAAAACAACTTTCCTCTTGTTTATTCCATAATGATCCATTGATTGTGGGTAATGTTGCATGCCCTGTGCCGCAGCGGGCGCGGAGCGCTCCCCTGGCACGCGGCAGGGGCTCCGGCAGACGCCGGCACCGCAACCTGAGAGCGGCTGTGGCTCCCGCGGCCAAGGCATCGTGCGGGCCCAGGCCGTGGGGCCGGGTGCCCCACATCCCACCCACATCCCACCTGCACCCCGCTCATCCCAGCCTCTCTCCCCACGCCCTCGCTCCCGGGGAGGGGGACCGGCTGCTTTTCTCTCATCCTCCCTGGTTGTGGCCAGGCCTGACATCATCCATAATGACAGTGTGAGGCCTCTGTTCCCGGGACGCCGGCGCTGCCGTGGCTTGTACAGGGGAGCACCTCCTGGGAACACCCCTGGCATCCCGGAGCTGGAGTGTGGCACGTGCAGGCCACGGGGATGGGTGCAGCCAGGTGGTGGTGGGAACCGATCCCATGGTCCCAGCATCGCCCTGGTACTGCCCCCTCCACATCAGGGACAGACTGTGCCTGGGGAAACCAAGGCAGGGAGCAGTGATGGGGGAGGGCTGGGCAGCCCCTGGTGCTCGAGCCTCGTGCTGGCCCTGCCAGGGGCGTAATGAGCCTCCTAGGGCACCATGCTGGATCCATTCTGTGGCACTGGCATGTGGTACCCGACTTCATTGTCCAAAGGGCTCCCCTGGCCCATCTGCCATGGCCCCAGCCCTGGAGCCGGGCCACCAGGACACAGGGAAGGGGCTGGGAGTGAGGCCACACGGACACACCAAGACCCATGCCTGGCCCACAGCACTGGTGGAGGAGCAGGAGTGGAAAGACAAGCGCATGTCCCCTGCTGGGGACAGTCTGAGGGACAAACTGCAGTTAGAGGTGCCCCATTACCTCCCTTGGGACACAACAGTGGGGCACAGGGTGGGCAGCATCCTGGGTAGGGTGGGTGCCCACCTGCAGCGGCACTGGGAGTGCCAGTGGCAGTGTGCACATCGTGCACATGGTCATGGCCACAGCACCTGGGAGCAGGTGACAACGGGCTGGGATCGGTGCCCAAGATGGCAGGACAAAGGTGAAGCCGTTTCATGCTGTAAACATCGCTGGTGCTCCGTGTGGGGCAGGTGGGGCTGGCCAGAGGCCGCTGAACTCGTGACAAACTGTTTATGGTTTCTCGGCTGGGGACACCCGGGAGTGCCCCGGCCCCTGACTGGGCTGACGTCACCGGAGCAAGGCTGGGGGAGGAAGAGGAGCCGTCCAGTTCGTGGCCGGGAGCGAAGGCCGTGGTGACGTGCGGTGCCAGCTGCGTGCAGCCCGGCAGGTAGGCATGGCAGGTAGGCATGGCCCAATGCCAGCCTGGTGGGGGCAGAGCTGCAGCCCCAGGGCTGTCCAGCTGTGCCAGGACCTCACGCCTTTGGGCAGAGAGCCCTGACTGGGCAGGGGAGCTGCCCTGAGGTGAGGCAGAGCCTCGTGCCACACGGCTGCTCCTGGCACACATCCCCTGCCTAGGTCTGCTGCCAAGGCTGTGGAACCCCAAAGTACCCAAGGGGCACCCAAACCTCAGCACTGAGGTCCCAACAAGGGCACCCCACTTGACTTGGGGCAGCTGGGCTTGGAATCCCCTCTGCCAGCACCCCAGAAAACTCCTGGTGGGTCTAGACAGTCCCGCTGTGCTCAGCCCTAGGGCATGAAGCAGACCTGAGCCAGGTGGCCGGTGCCCACCGAGCCATCGGTGGTGCCACGCATGCACAAAAAGCGGTGCCTGGGTCGGGGCAAGTGGCAGGAGGGATCCTGCAGGCAGAGCTCTCAGTGCCAGGGCGATGACTCCAGCTCTTGCACTCCCCAGGGCATTGGCCACCTGAGCTGTGCCAGGCTCACTGTGCCACGTGCCACCAGCATGGCACCGCACCGGGACAGGGGCTGTGGCCAGTCCCTGTCAATCTGCACCTGGCCGGATACGGCCCTTGGCAGTGGCGGTGGTGCTGCCCCAGCCACACCGTGCCCATCCAGCCCTGGGTCAGCAGACAGCTGCCAGCGGCACCTCAAGACCTCGGGAGGGAGCCCATGGCAGGGACTTCAGCCCCATGTCGGGCCCTGTCGGAGCCCGAGGGGGACGTGGGGAAGCCGGCGCCTGCTGGGAGCGCTCCCAGGACCCGTCTGACGGGTTCGTCGGCTCTTCCCGCACCCGGACAAGCCCGGGCCGGCGGGACACCCAGCCACCGCCCAGCAGCGCCGGCTGGGTGGGGGAGAGCGGCTGCCCTGCCGCCACGGGGCTGTGCGGACCCCCTTCCCCAGTAATCCACACCAGGAGCGGGGCCACAGCCCCTCATCCCATGCTGCCCTGTGGGGGGAGAGTGCCTGTCTCCTCCCTGGGGGCACTGGGCCCCCCCAGCCCCGCACGGTGCAGGGTCAGGAGCCCACGGCTACTCCTCTGTGCCTGTGGGGGCTGTGGGGGTCTGGATGCCCCAGCAACACCCCCCTTTAGATGCGACCCCGTCCCCAGGCACAACCCAGACCCCCACATCCCCTTGGCTGGAGGCACTGGGGGGGAGGTGAGGGCGTCCCCCATCCCGCAGGAGCCGCCAGCGCGTGCCAGATCCCCCCAAAACAGGCAGGAGCCGGCATGCCCGGCAGAGCCAGACGCGCCGGGGGGGTGATGCCGGAATTCCCATGGGGCTGCAGCACCCCATGTCTGCTCAGTCCGTGCAGCTGGTGAGGATGGCAAGGAAGGCTCTCCTGTCCCCGCTGCTTCCAAACACCACCCCAGCACCCCCAGGGCTGCGTGCCAAGGCCCCCCCGCGCTGCCCTTACCTGCAGGCGCTCCCGCTGTCCGTGCTGCATTCCTGTGGGAAGCACCGGGTCCCTGCCAGATGCTCCCTGTCGGCGCTGGGGGGTCGATGGGGAGCAGAGCCGGTGGTGGGGAGCACCCCGCATCCCCCTGCCAGCGGTACCGTGCCAGTGGCTGGAGCTGTTGTGCCTGGCAAGGCGGGTGGCACGGCGGAGGTCAGCCCTCTCCTGAACGCCTGTCCCGGCCGGAGCCCCCCCGGGAGGGCCAGAGCCCCTCCGGAGGCTGAAGTGCTGCACGCCACCGTGACAGGGGTCCGTTTTTTTATCCTTTTATTTTTTTTTTTTATAGACTAAGAGCAGAATATGAAAATCACCAGCCAAAGCACTTGAAAAAAAGATCGAGAATGTTTGTTTTTTTGTTTGTTTGTTTGTTTGTTTTGTTTTGTTTTTCCTTGAAAAGTGTCTGTGCGTTTGCATAGGTCGGGTCTTCACGGAAGACGAGGAAAATCCAACACGTTCGACTATGTACAAGCCAGCCCGGGGCCGGCGCCGCTGCCTATGGTACAGTATAGATATATCTCTGTAGTCGCTCTCTGTACAGTATGTATAGATCTATATGGGTATGTACAGACTGCCCGGCCCCGGGGGTCCCTGCTCTCACCGGGCTCCCCCGCCTGGCGCTGCCGCCCGGCCACGGGGCAGCCACGGGCACCGGGGGGGATGCGGGCAGGACCCCGCGCCCCGGGACGGTGTGGGCGGAAGGTGCAGCGCACCCAGCCGCATCCCTGCGGACGTGGCCGCAATCCGCTGGCGGGAGGGGAGGTGAGTCCAGCCGGATCGGTGCGTGCCGTGATCCCTGCCCCGCGGGGCAGCTCTGCGGGCGGCTCTCCGGGCAGGGGGTGGTGGTCCCGCGGTGGTTGCCCGCTGGCTCTCACGAGGGGCAGCAGGTCGGGGGGGCCGCACTCGGCAGAGCGGCGCTGGCCGGGCCCCCGCGGGCGCCGGGAGCTACGAGGCCAAGAGCGTCATGAGGAAGAGCGCGGCGGCCACGGCCAGGGGCAAGTGTTCCCGCTTGGGGCTGGTGCCGCTGATGCTCTTCTCCAGCTTCGGCATCTCCGGGTTGAAGTTTTCTGTGAGGAGGAGCGAGAGGGTGAGGAGGGCAGCGGGGCGGCCCCGAACCCCCACCCCGTAGCTGGGGCTGCCCCAGGGGCGGCGGCGGGGGGCGGGGACACGGCGCTGCGGGGCCGGGGGCTGTGCCTGACTCACCCAGGTCCTCGATCTTCACCTCGGGCCGCAGGGTGAACTGGGGCAGGGTGGGCGCCAGCTTCTCCCCGGAGTGCGACGCTGTGGAGGGAGAGAGGGGACGGGGGTCACGCTCCCTGGACGCCCTGCGCCGCGGCTTCCCCGAGGAGGGATGGGGGACCCGCCGGCCGGCCACGCCGCCCCCGCTCGCCCAAAGCCCCCGGGGTGGGCACGGGGGTACTTACTGGAGGCGCAGCAGACAAACACCTTCATCTTCAGGCAGGCCCGGCGGTGGTTGTGTGTCGGCGTGGCTGCAAGGCAAGAGCGGGCTGAGAGGGGCTCCATGGCAGTGACCCCAACCCCAGGCACCCCGAGGTTTGGTGGGTCTGGGCAGAGGGGGGTCTGGTCCTACGCAGGGGTGCGCCCTGGGCTGGGGGAATGCAGCAGCACCCCAAATGCTGCACCAGTGCCCTGTACTAGCACCCCAGTCCTGAATCATCAGCCCCAGCATCCCAACCTGGCACCAGTATCTGGCCCCAACACCGCAGTCCTGCAGCAGCAACCCCTGAACCCTGATCCTGCATCAGCATCCTGCATCCTACATCATCATCCCCCAGCACCCCATCATGCACCGGCATCCCCATCCACACCCTCGACCTTCCTTCCATCTTTCCCCACATCCCCATCTCTCCCTCGCATCATGTACCCCCACCCTTGCTCCTTCAACCCCTCCCAGATCTCCAGGTGCCCACTCTTGGAGGGAAACAGCTGCCCAATTTTGGGGAACCAGCCGAGGGGATCCTCCCTGGGGACGCAGAGGGGCCCAGCTGGGTGGGGAGCACCTGAGACGACCCATCTGGGGCTGGGGGGCTGTATGGGGGTCCCACCCCGGCGCCCCACGTACATATGTAGTAGTACTCCTGCCCCGCGCGGAACTCGTAGCCCAGTGAGAAGGCGCTGTAGCGCTGGAACTTCTCCGAGAACTTGATGGGGCTGTGGGGCGCGTGGGGCCGGTTGCACTCCCAGCGCTTGAAGCCCTGGCTGGTGTTGCAGGTGCGGTACCCCTCCGCGTTCACCATGTACAGCACGTACTGCTCCAGCCGGTGCTCGGGCACCGAGGCGTTGTAGTGCGGGCAGTAGATGTCCAGGTAGTCGTTGACATTCACTTGCACCGTGTAGCCCTCCCGCCGCAGGCTGCAAGGGAAAGCGGGGACGGGAGGTCAGGGACACGCCCTGCACCTCCCCAAACAGTGTTCCCCTCCTCCAAGGCGACCCAGAGGCTGGACAAGGGGCAGGTTGCAGCGAAGGTTGGAACTCTGGGAACGGTGATGCCCCCTGTTCAACCTCTGTCTGGAGCTCCTGACAGCAGTGGGACCTCTGCACAACATCAGCCTCACGGACCCGTGGGGCAGAATCACCATCCTGGAGGGCACGGGTGGATCGGCGGGGGGACAGGCGCTGCTGGGGACGGGCGTCAAGCCACATGCACAGAGCAAGAGCATGGGCATACGACACGGCGCTGCTGAGTCTGCCGGGAACGTGCCGACAGCTTCCAAGAGGAGACGGACACAGCACGACGGACCGACAGACCCAGCAGGGCAGCGGGGTCCCACAGGCACCAGGGTCTCCACGGGACACAGTCCCTGTGTGTGCGGGGACCCCGGCATTCCCTGGCATTCCCCGTTTCCAGCAGCCTGGAGCCGACCCACCGCTGCCGCCCACCACGGCCCTGGCACGCGCCGCAGCTCGGAGCCAGGATTTCTCACCCTGCTCTGGCTAATCCCGTTAGTTCGTTAATGCCGTAAAGGGTGGCCCTGGGGGAGCCTCATTTACATTGATTAGGAGCAGCAATCCCCTCAGATCCACTCAGGAGAGGCTCCGCTGGCTCCTAATCCGCGCCCGACGGAAATCCCGGCCGCGGTAATCCTCGCCGCCGCGCTGACCCGCTGCTCCTGCCAATTAATTACCACCCGGCGCTGGCTCGGCACGGAGCCGCCGCGGCGGCACCGGACCCTGACCGGACCACGCTCCGCCGCCCGCTTCAGCGCTGCCTCGGGAGTCCCTCGCCCGTATCCCGCAGGACACGGACCGCAGCATCCCGGCACACGCGGCCGGGCTCCCCTGTGGAGCTCCAGCTCGCGGCGCATCCCTCTGGATCACGGTCCTTTTCCCACCTCTCAGGGCAAACCCCAGACCGTGAGCCCCCAGCGCATCACTCCGGGTCCCCTCGGCCTTGGGGGGGTGTCCCGCCGCCCCTCCTGGAGCCGAGCGGCTCCCTGGGTCTCCCCGGCAGGGCTGGGCAGGCAGCGGGCAGGGCTGCGCGTGCAGACGCCCCACCCTGCACCATCGCCCCCGGCGCTGTTTGGGGAGCCCCGGCACCCTGCCAGCGCCCGCGGCACCCGGATCCAGAACCGGAGCCAGAACCATAGCCGGGACGCGGTGTCGGGCGGCAAAGGGGGCCCAGGAAGCGCCGCCTTCGGCACTGGGGGGCAACATGGGGGGGCTGACGGCAGAACTCATCACCCGTGGGACAGGGAGCGCAGCCCCACGCGGCCCCTCCCTCGCTGCGCAGCCGCTATTCCGCAGCCCATCCCGGCACCCGCCGGCAACTGCTCCGCCGGGAAGGTGCTGAGGCAGCCACCCTTGCTGAGCGGGCGCCGGGACCTTTCATCTTCCCCCTTTGATGTGGTGGGAAGGGGGGCGGGGGGAGAAAAAGGCTTGTTATTAAAGAAATGGCCCCAAGGAGAAAATTGCAATTAACTCCACGCGGGACGCAGAGCTGGGACGCCAGCGTACCCCAATACCAGCTGCCCCACACCGGGGCGGGCACCGGCAGGTGGGGCTCCCCGCGGCCGGGCTGCGGCTGTGCCGTGGGACAGAGGGACTAGAGGAAGCGTCACACGTGATACCCTGTCATGGGGTGCTGGGGAGCGGTAACCCCCCATTCCCTTGTGGCATCCAGCGTCGAGGCACAGTCCCCTGGGACCCCACGCTGGGGCTCGTTAAGCCACGGCTCATTAAGAAGTGTGGCTGCTGATAAACAGCCTCGCTAACGAGGCACCCGGGCTGGGGGACACCAGCACCCGCGGCAGGGCACAGGAGCCCCAGGTGGAGTGGCAAGGGCCCCATGGTAGCGAATCCCACGGACGCTGCCAGCTACCACGGCATGCCGGGAGCCCGCAGGCACCATCGTAAACTGGGAGCGGCTGGGGAATGGCCCCACACGGGGAGAGCCACAGGGCCACCACAGCCCGAGGCACATCCAGGGGACCCCAGCAGCAGCTTTGGCTGCAACACTGTGTCCCTGCTGCACTTGGCTCCTGCACAGTCACTGCAGAGCAGCTCCTCACGCAGCTGGATACCCCCAAACCCGGCAGCCCCCCAAGTGCCATGGTCCAAGTGCCCCAAGATCTGCTGACAGCACCATCCGGGGAGCCCGTGGGACTTGGTTTGGGGTGGAAGGGCAGGAACAGACACTCTTAGAGAGGGACTCTGCCTCCTTTCTCACCGGCACCCATCCCAGAGCAGGCATGGGCTACCTGATCCCTGCCAACTCCGCAGCCATCGGGAAGCACCTGCAACCTGGGTCGGGATGGACCCTCGATATCCCGGACTCCAGCAGCCATGGCATGGCCGATGGGGATGGTGGGCTCTGGCAGTGCCCGAAGGGTTAAGTGCGGGAGGAGAACGGGCAGCATCACTTCTGCACGACTGCGTTTGTAGAGCAGGGCTTGGTGAGGCAGTGGTACCTTCCAGCAGCCTGTCATGCTGGGCAGATGGATGTCCCCTGGCAGCACCGGTCCCGGGCTCCGTGCCCATCGGCCCTGCACCAGAGGGACCCTGGTAGGACCCTGGTAGGACCCTGGCTACCTGGCACGCCGCAGCCACCGGTGAGCTGGGCGGCCGCTCCGCTCCCATCTGCTGCCATAAATCCGGGCTGCGTGCCGCACACTGGCTCCCACACTGCTGGGGAGCGCCTGGTGCACTGCAGCACGCCCCGGCAGCAGTGGCACGGCGGGGACCAGACCCCTGTCTGGACCCCGACACTGCGGGGACTCATTCCCGTGGTGCTGGAGAGGCCCGGAGGGCGGCAGGGCCAGAGCTGGGCTCAGCACCCCACACTGGTGGTGCCCGCGGTAAGGAGCAGGGCAATGCGGAGTGTCCTCGATGTGGCGACGGCACGGTGCCCCCCAGCACTGGACAGCCCCCAGCACAGCCAGGCTCTTTGTTTGGCTCCAGCGGCTTCGTCCTTTTGGCGCATCCGGGGCCCATCCATCACCCAGGGAACAAAAAAGTGCCATTGATTTACGAGTCCCCTTCCCGTCACCCCGCACCACAGCGAGAGGCAAAGGCGCATCGACCACTGAGGCCGGTCCACCCCAACGGACGGAGGGACAGACAGACCGACCGTCCGCCTGCACCCACCGCTCCGCCGCGGGGGAGATGGGGGGCTCAGCGCGGCCCCCCCGTGCCAGCCCTCCCCACGCAGCCAGCGCTGCACAGTCACGGCGCCCAGACGGCCACGCACACGCGCGCTGGCTCGGCAGACAGCGCCTGCGACGCAGCCCACGCACGCGGGTGGCACCGAGCCACAGCACAGCCCCCCCGGCCTCGCCTGGCGCAGCCGCAAGGCGCGGGCGCTAACGGCATCGCCGGCACACGGTGTCCCCGGGGCCACCTCCCTGCGTGGGGAATTGGGGCTCCGAGGGGGGGAGGGGGAGGCAGGGGTTGCTCCCCACGTGGAGGGACCGCGGTACCACCGGGCGGCAGCGGGGTGACAGGCACAGCCCTCCCCGAGCACCCCGGGACTCCAGCACCATCCTACAGGTGCCCCCAAAACCGCCGTCGCTATCGACGGCCATACAATCCCTGTAATCCCGGCTAAAGCCGGCACCTTCCCGTGTTGCTAACAAGATCAATGAGGTTTCTAATTGGGTTTTAATTAAACCATCAATCTGCAACCGGTGACTCAATTACCAGCCCGGGCAGGAGCAGGTGGCCCCGGCCCTGTTGCACCCCGACACGGCGACCGCTTCTCCCACGGGAACGCCGGCCGCGCTGCCGGGGCTCGGTGCCGCCCAGCGCCGTGACTCACGGGGCACGGCACGCTCTGCCCATGGGCACCGGCTCCTGCCAGAGCCGCGGCGAGCACCCGTGGATGGGTGGGTGGCTGGGGTCTCCGGGTGTCCTGGGGACCAGCCTGGAGGGCAGAGCCGTGGGGTGGGGGCTGGCTGAGCCCCCCAGCCAGCCTAGGGATGCCAAAGGTGGTGTCATAGGCACTGTCCCTACATTCAGCCCCACACGCGGGCACTGAACTGCCCTTGCTTGGGCACGACTGCCCCGCCCCCCATAGCACCTCCCGCTGGATGCCCCCAGACCCGCTGGTCCCTCCTGCTGTGGGTGACTCCGTCCTCAGCTCTGTGGGTGCCAGAGGATGGGATGGGGGGATCCGGCCAGGCACAGCCCTGGTGCTGGGGTCCGGCTGCTGCAGAGGAGCCTGGGCCCCTCCAGACCTGCTCTGCAGGGACGTGGTTCCTCTCCTGCATGAGATGCTCCCCAGTGAGCCTGCTCCGTGCTGGGGCTTTCCAGAGCTCACTCCAGACCTCTCCAGAGCCCACTCCAAACCCTCTCCAGAGCCCACTCCAGCCCTCGCTGCCTGCGACACAGCCTCGGCCAGATAAAAGCCACCTTGAAGAGGTGAGTGTGGCGGCAGTGCCGGTGCTGGGGGGGCTGCATGAGCTGGGGGTCTGCACACAGCTCCAGATTAGATTAATTATGGGGGGATTACCTCCGTTACCTGCACACAGGTGGACTCTGACCCCCGCACCACCGCCAGGGCACCCTGTGTACCCCATCTCACAGCACCCCTCGCTCTGCCCACTTCATGGCACCCAATGCCCTCAGTATGAGTATCCTCAGTCCCCACACCAGAGCCAGTGGCATACCCTAACCTGCTCTGGGGTGTTTCTCGGAGTCCAGCAGTGTCGAGAGCGCTGGCCACGTCTGTGTCCATGAACAGGGACAAATTGCTGTCCCCATCTTGGCATCTGAGACACCCAGCAGGTAGGTAGCCTCCACCAGCACCAGTATGCCAGGGCCCAGCTTGGCTGGGGACACTCCAGGAACCCCTGACCCTGCTCAATGGGTCACCCCAGGGTCACAGACCCCCCCAAAAGCCAGTGCTGAGGGGACATGACTGTCCTGCATCTTTGTCCCATGCCACCAGGCCTGTTCCTGGCAGGACCAGGGAGTGGAGGGCAGGGACAACTCAAGGGTCATCCCACACCCCCAGGGCTCACTGGCTGCCACCAGTGGAGGTGATGGGACAGACGGATGGAATGCACAGCTGGACCAACAACCAGGCCGAGCAGGAGCAGGATCTGAGGATCCCACCTTCACACCTCCCCTGGGCTTTGCCAACACACCCCAAACCCACGGCACGAAGGGTGCTCTGCCAGCTTGGTGACCCTTCCTGGCCTCCTGGCACCCCCAGCCAATCCTCGTGTGGCCGGGGGTCTGAGCTGCCACCAGCCCCCTGCTTCCCAAGGCACCGTTGTGACCACCGTGGGCTCTATGGTTTGCTCCCTGGGTTGCCCCTCGTCCTGTCGTCCTGCCGAGGGCAGCAACAGGGGTACCCAGGGTGGCATGGCAGGAGACACAATAAATTTGTGGGGTGCCCGGCGCAGTCCCCAAGGAGCGACCACATCTAGCAACCCCCTCCTCCCCCGAGAGCCCCACAGGGCCGCGCTGGGCTTGTTTATGGCTCTGCTTGCAGCAGGGCTGCTGGGATTTGCAGGCTGCGGCCCAGGGAGCCTAATTCTCCCCATAATTTATCTAATCCAGACACTTTGCCGTGCGGCTATAATTGCGTCCGAGCTGCCGCACTGCCTAACAATAAATATCAGCTCCGGAGTCCCTGGGACACGGCTCTGCCGCAGCCGCCCCCACCGCGCCGCCCATGCCCTGAGCCGGACGCTCGCGGCCGCGCCAGACACGCCTGCGCAGGGGGTGCGGGCATCTGGCTGCGACACCCCCGGCTTGGCATGGCCCGGGCACCGCCGGCACCCCCTCCGCCCTGTCCCTCGAGAGGTGCCGGGGCAGCGGCAGGTCATGGTGGTGATGGGATGGGGACCCTCGTTCGTGGAGAGACGAGGGTGGGGGTGGTCCCACCCGCCAACGTCGTGGCAATGTCACAGTGTGGGGACGAGGCTGGGGGTGAGGGGGGGGTCCGGGCAGAGCAGGGGAGGTGCAGGGGGATGCCGAGCGTGGCGGGGCGAGCACAGCACCTCGCCATTGTGCTGCGCCTCGGCACGTCGCACACATGCACGATTTATGGGGCCCGAGCTTCCGCCTGGCGACACAATCTCAATGGCAGGGGAGGGGGCTGCCGGGGCTGCTCCTGCCCTGCACAAAGAGGTGTGGGATGGGGGGAGCCCAGGACAGCCCCTGCACCGGCGGGCACCAGGGG
>VZTH01018939.1:0-62366 GCA_013397815.1 Aleadryas rufinucha
GGGGCTCAGCCCAGGGCAGGGGGCAGTTTTTGGGATGGGGTATATCCACTTCTCACCCACCAGCTCCCCCAAATCCTTCTCCCAGGGCTGCTTTTGATATGTAAATCTTTTTATATTGCAAAGCTAAAACAGCAGCTTTCAATAGTAATCAGTTAAAAATGAATTATTTTTTAGGAGGAACATACTTCTTATCCCTAAAATACCCACTCGGAATTTCTCTGGAACCCCTGCTTCAACCTTTGATAGTTGATACTGTCAATCAGCACCCATTATCTCGTGGCCAACTTGGCTGACAAGCAGTTGTGCTCCATCTGACATGGTGTGACCCACTTCTCTCTGGCTTATGTGAAAAGAATACATTAGACATCTGCTCCCCCGTTGGATTGATTTATCATGCACTGTGAAAGTGCTTCAAAAACATGCTGAAACCCTTGGTAATGCACTGGGAAGTTAAACTTAGATCACCATTGTTCCTACCTTTCTGAATTACTGATTGGAAACAAACCGAACTGATTCAGGATATGAATTTTAAAGATATCCTGAAAAGGAATTATTTTATTATGTGCTTTATTACTCATTATTAATTTATAAAGGCTTGAATAGGACCATCGTGATGTGAGATGTGACTTCATGGTGAAAGCTCTGAAAGAAGGTTTGACACAGAACCCTTTGGCTTTTAAGGCAGCATTAGAAACTATATCACCTACCCCATTAATTCTGATGTGAGAAAGCACAGCTCTTGTGCTTCCAACATAAGAAGAACCTGGAACTGTTGGAGCGAGTCCAGAGGGGGCCACGGAGGTGCTGAGGGGACTGGAGCCCCTCCCTGTGGAGCCAGGCTGGGAGAGCTGGGGCTGCTCAGCCTGGAGAGGAGAAGGGTGTGTGGAGACCTCACAGCTCCTTCCAGGGTCTGAAGGGGCTGCAGGGAACCAGAGAGGGACAATTCCTCAGGGATGGAGTGACAGGACAGGGGGGAATGTCTTCAAACTGAAAAAAAGAGTAATTTTAATTTAGCAATAATCTTGCTTACACCTTTAGGCTAAAGAGAAAAAAAGCCAATGTACAAAGACGTGCTAAACCATCAGCCTGAGTTCCAATAAGCAGTATCTGTCCACTCTGCACTTCTGGAAATGAGACATCTAGAAAGCTAAATTAGCTCCAACATTGTAATTTTTACACAGTTTTTAACTGTCAGTACAACAAATGAAAGGCTTTAACATACTTTATTTTTCCTGACTGATGAAAACACAAGCAAATAAAGGAATCATTTCTTTAATGATCTGTTAGAATTAATAATGAATGGGTTTTTCAAGAGGTTTTTTTTGGCATGGCTGTTGTTTTGCAAAGCAATTTGCGTTCCTCCTATTTCTACTGTAAGTATTTCATCAATGATGTGATTTTAAAGTAGAGAATTTGGAAGAGTGTTAGTAATCTTCTCTAAGAACGTTATTCAGCTGCTAATACTTCTGCCAAATGGCTGCTTCTGTGTTGATGCTTTACACGAGTCACTAAAAATAAGAGCAATTAGCTTGTCTCTGAAACTATTTCCTATCAATATTTTCATATCATTTTTGCTACATAATAAGCAATAAAACTACCCCTGGGGTTCTTTTGTCACCACAGATGGGATGCTAGGATTTGGTCCAGCCAAAGGAGCACAACCCTACCAAAGCTACTGTTTTCTAGCACTTAAAGGAGAACGTGTAGATGTCTTTGACAAGGCACATGAGGGTGCAGTCACATGTTGTTTTTCTCCTCCATTTGGAGTGAAGAAGTATGCTACTGATCATTTTTGGGGGCTGTCTTCTGGCCATCAACTTTATTCCAATGAGAGATATAAAAGATTTGTCTGGTGGCTAATTATTCCTCAGGAGATTTCAGTTTAAGACCTTTTCTGGAATTCACTGATAAGATTTTGATAAATATCTAAGACAGTTTGTGGTTTTAAACACATAATCCTGCATTCATGCAGTGATGTCAAAAGAGAAGGTGTGAGATCACTTTTAATGACTAAATATCTGGGTGACTTTTAGAGTGCATTTATAACCCAGCTCATTGGTGGGAAGCTGACAGACAGTCTGACCTGCCAACAGATCGTGCTGGAGGAACAAACAGACCCTTGTGCAGAGTTCCACACTGTGAGGGCACACAGAGAGTGTGACACAGCACATAAATCACAGCCTCCATGGGAGGCATTGGCCAGCTCTTGCACCCGACTTTTGGTGATGTATTTAATCTCAAAGATCTTTTTGACATATTGTAAGATCGTGAGCTGTTGCTGAGATTTTGGAGTGGAAGGAGCGGAAGCTGAGACATGGAGGCGTGGTGGATCCTGCTCCAAGTGCTCGCTGTGGCAGTGGAAAAATAGGAGAAATTTACTGTCTCTAGGATGCAGCACATAACTGTATTTCTTAGCTGCAATCTGGTCTTTTCTGTTGATTAATGCCATCTCTGCAGCACTTGTTTTGCACTTGGTGTATCCAAGCCTCTCGTTCTTTGAATGCTGCTCCTGGATCTGCAGAGCTGGATTCTCTCCACTCGGGAGAAAGGCCCTGTTTCCATCATCTCCCAAGAGCTGTTCAGCCCCACTTTGTCAGGACCCTTTGGCACTGCAGTTCACTCCTTGTGTGGGCTCTGGAGAGCTGGAGGTGTTTTTGGGGGTGCTGAGCTCGGGGCTGTCCTGTGTCCCTGCAGCCTGAGAGGGTTGGGCCTCCTGGTTTAGATAAGGGAAGGGAAGATTAATTTGATTTCTGTCACATTTTATTGAATAGTGCTTCATGTGCACCTGGTAGAGAGGGGAAAATATGGGGCTGATTTGATTCTGGAATGATTTTTTCTTTTTATTTCAAGTGCTAGCAAGTGTGTTTAGATGCTTAGGGTTTTTATTTCCTTAAATAAAAGGTAAGTAAATACTTCTGGAGAGGACTTTACTAAATAAAGGCACTGAGATTTAAACCAAACAAACAAAGCCACAAACACCCAGTACAACCTCAGTGTTCTGTTTCAATCTACATCAGATGATAAATCTTTCAGGCTACATCAAAAACCAACAGCAAATAAACAGCTGCTCGTTGCTGCTGTCTTTTCAAATCCTTCTTCTCCTGTAACAGGCACAGGCTGATCCCTGATTCCTGCCCTTTTTTCAGCAGTGGGCTTTACAAATGTTGCTTGAACACACCTGACACAAATCCTTTTAAAAAAAAAAAATAAAATTCTTAGCAAATTGCCCTATACTGAGTATGCTGTTTGTTCAGCCTCTAAGTCAGTAAAAGAATATTCCTGACCTGCAATGGAAAGAAATAAAAAGGTGGGCAAATANGTACTTGAGACTTTCTTTCTATAAAGTTGACTATTCATTAAATGTTCATGAATATTTGAAAAAGTGAAATATTACTTATATGTAAAATCCAAGTCCAAAAGTTTCATATTATCTTCTAAGAATTCCTTAAAAAAGTTATTTGCATGCTTCAAATAACTTCTCATGAAGACATTGGCATTGAATGAATTTCAGCAATACCTGCCTGCAGCACTGTATTGCTACTTTCTTTTGCAGAAAATTTAGGGAGAACAGTAAAATCTTGTGGTAGCACAATTCTTAAAGCATTTCTTAAAGCGATTCTGAAAGCTTTTATTAACTACAGGGCTGACACACATCTACATTAGCAATAGAAACATGGCAATTTGTAACTTATAAACCTGTTGGAGTGTTGGTTTGGGTTTGGGTTTTTTTGGTTGTTTGGTTGGGTTTTTTGTTGTGAGATATTAGAGACAGAACCCTGAGATCTGTGGGAACCAGCTTCCCTGTTTTCCAGGTCATAATAGGAGGCAGGTCAACACAAGGCATAGGTTTGTAAAATATCATCAGATCAAGAGAGAGAGGTAAAGAGAGATGCTGTCTCTTTAAACACGTGATTTTTAGCCAGGTTAAAATCATTTACCTGGCCTCTGTGTGCACATCACTTTCATTTATAATTTTGTGGATAATAAAATGATAGAAACCTGATTGTATTTTACAAAATAAAGCCATTAAATACTCCTGACTGAGATATTATAGCCATGACTGTTTCTGAACCTCTTGTTTTGTTGTGTTTTGTTTTGTTTTATTTTATTTCAGGGGATGGTATAACAAAGAGCTAAAAATTGTACTAAAAATTTTATTGAGCAATAATGGAATATCAAAAATTTCATGTAGAAAAATATTTATTATATCTCAGAGGAGTGCCAGGGAGGATTGTACTATCATCACAAATGTGAACAAAGAGCCTGTGCCAAAATGTTTCTGACATGATATTTTTCTGTGGGGTATGTAAATGATATTTTTTTTAAATTAGCACTTGCAGTATCTTAAGTTGTCAAGGCTGAGGAAGACAACCTCACTGCAAAAAAACCCCGACAAGTTCCTCAATTCTTTTTGCTTGAGATATTATTTGAATTTAGACTTGTATGCAGGGTAAAGCAAACTGAGCTGTCCCTGAAATGCACTCAGATGCAACACTAAGGGAAGATTATTTAGGAGTAAAGGCTAAGGCAGTGTAGAGGAGGTAGAGGAAGTCAGGACATGGAAAGCTAATTAATTCCCTTCAATCCAGGCCCCCAGTGAGCCTTTCAGCCTTGCAGATGGACTGATGAGTTCTGTCACTTGGAAGAGAGGGCTATGAAACTCTCAGGAGTTTCAGGAGAAATTCCGTGTTATCCTGTGTTAGCAGGCTCGGGAATATCCTGCCTGAGGAGTGAGGGAGGCTGGGCATGTCCAAAGCTTTGGGCTCACTGCATTTCTGTGCTGCTGTGCCATATTCCAGGGACTCTCAGCATGCAGAGATTTCCAGCCCCACCCTGAGCTCAGAGGTTGTTTTCCCTGCGGTTCCCCTCACGCCGAGGTTTGATCAGAGCATCGCTTGGAGAAGGTAAACCCTGCCAGCAATCAATACATGGCAAAGGGGCCACGAAGGCACTGAAGGGGAAAATTGCCAAGCTGTGTTCCAAGAGCCTGTCAGGGAACACAATTAAACATTGGCAACTGTCCTGTGTGTAAGGTATTTATTTATTTATTTATTTATTTATTTATTTATTTATTTATTTATTTATTTTAGATGCAGATTATCAGTTGTACGAGTAGCAAAAATTAAAGCCAAAATATCCAGAGGTTTGCATAGGTAAATAAAGACAGTGATTTTCCCTTGTACAGTTCTACACTCAACACCCCTGCAGTAACAGCTTTTCCAAAGGCTTTTCACACCAGTTATGGATTAATTTTGTTATTCCTCCAAATGCAGCCAAACCAGTGGGATTTGCATCTCCAACAGATGAATATTTTCCTTAACAGGACCATACTTTTGGCTCTTTGCTAAGAGTTGTGTGGGATTTTTTCCTCTCTTTGCATGTTACCCCAGAGGCGGCACGAGTGTCACTGCTGGGCTTGGCCCTGGCCAGGTCCCTCTTGGAGCCAGCTGGGATTGGCTCTGCTGGACACGGGGGAAGGAGATTCTGGCAGTTTCTCACAGAAGCCACCCCTGCAGTCCCACCACCACCAAAACCTTGCCCCAGAAACACAATGCAGTTTGAATAATGAAAAATGTGGAAAGAAGGAAAAGCCTCTGAGAATATGTGGATATTATCTCCATCAAATATTTATTTACAAATGAATAACTCACGTTGCTAGTTTGTTAATTGGTATCAGTGGGCAAACTCAGGTGCTTCCACGTATGCTTTTTGTGTCCTTTTCAGGCCCTGTTCTTCATTTACCTTTATCTTTGGGGACTCTTTTAGAACATTTGTGTCTTCCTAACTTCTCTTTAGTACCAGGGGCATTCAGCAAATGCTCGGGACTCTTTCAGTCTCATTTAACTAAACTGTCTTTATTTGATCCATAGTTTTGGCAGTAGCATTATCAAGATGCTCAGCTGTGCCTGAATATTCAAGTATAATGTGCTATATGTGAGGAAAGGATATTTGTATATTCATCAGTGCCAATATAAGGGACAAATTAGAGTATCAACCTTCTATTGCCAATAAAATCAGTTATAAAAAGCTAAATACTTAAAAGCAGTATGTATTTCCCTTTATTAAATATTGGAAAGAGATCCTTTATTTACTTTTCACCTGTTTTGTTTAGCAATGCCAAATTATAGGTCCATGTGAAGTTTTCCAAGGACAAGGAGAGTGTAAATGTTGCATAAGTAATATATCTGTTTCTGGGCAGTTTTTCAAATAGATGGTTGGTTTTTTGTTGTTTATTTTTTTTTTTTTCCTTAAGAATATTTTCTTTTCTTACCATGAGGTTTTAGTGCCTCTGCTAATCTGTCTCTTTTTGATTTGAAAAACTCTTATCTGTCCAACAGACAAGGCGTTGCTGGGAGAATCAGACATTAGGGATTGGCAGCTCATTCCAGAGCATTCAGACAGAATCCTTACTTAGGACAGCATTTAGTATGAAAAGTTAGAATCTTTCAAGGCAGAAGTCAAGTGTGTTTAACTTGAAGCACAAAGTGAAGCATAAATGATTCTGGAGAGAATTCACTATGTGGCAAAAGAGGAATTGGGCCACTAAGAGGTATCCAAGTAAACTGCATTTGGAGATTGTTTTAGAAGAATCTATTAAACAAAAAACAACTACTGAATGAAACAATCAAACACACGAGAAAGAAAAAAAAAAACACAGAAAAATAAAACAAGCAAAATCTCAAACCCACAAAAAAAACCCAAGCCAGACAAAAAAAACCCCAAAACAAAACAAAACAAAACAAAAAAAACCAAACCAAACCAAAACAAAACAAAAACACAAAAAACCCCACTAAAACCCACAAAAAACCCAGAAGGGTCCTAAAATGAAGAGGGAGCAGGCAGAAACTCTTTGTCACTGCAACCAAGTATATCATAGGAGGGTTTCAGAAATATCTTCTGCAAGTGGAAATGCAGGTCTGGTTGAGCACATTAAGAAGTTACAAGTTTTAGCCACTGTAGTTTAAAAGCTGGGAATTAGGAGGGCTCTGATGGAATTATGTCCAAGAAGCAGTTAATGAGAAGTTAAATATTTCAGACACATGCAGTCTGTGAGAGAGCTGCTGGGTCTCTGGGCCGAGCAAAGAGTGAAAGGAGCACTTAAGGTGAAGAAGGTTTCTGCTGAAAAGCTAAGTGACTTGGAACTCTTTTCAAAAAATGTAAATTAAAATGTCACAGGAGGCACTTGAAAAACATTTAGCAGAAATAGAAGAGGTCCACAGAAGGGTGACAATATAATTAGAGACCTCGTATGGCTTTGTAAGAGGATAGATTTGGAATTATTAGAAGCCTCTTTGTGGAGCAGAGAGCAATGAAATAGGACATAAGGCTGAAAATAATGAATTTAAAAAACACATCGCTTTTATAGCTGAATATGTACTTTTTCACTAAAACATAGTCTGGGCAACTCACTGCCACAAGATGTTGAATATTGGGTAGTTTCTGTTTTGGGTGTTCTGTATAATGAAGGTCTTAAGATGCCATAGAAAAAGTCAGAGTTGCAGAAATTTCAGTGTATCAAATAGAGCAAGATAATAATGAAGTTTATTTTTAAAATGGCTTATTTTATTACAGAATTTATAGAAATTTCCCTGAAGTACCTACAAGTAATTCAGACAGAGGAACAGATTAGAAGCAATATTCTACCTAATGTGCAAATTCCATGTGGGAATCCAGAATTCAACATACAAGAGCCTGGCAATTCTGCTTCAGTTCAAACAAGCACTTTAAGAATGTATTTGTGTAGTTTGCTAATATGTTTTCCTAAACTGGCTTTCAATATTTTATTATGTATTTCCTTTTTTCCTACAATGCAGTTCTACAACAAAAACAAGGTTGAAATTCATTCTTTCACCTTAGCTTTTTATATGTGTGCTCTATTGGGTATAAATTTATATATAGACATTACTGTAAAAGAAAACAGCATTGGAATGACTGAGTTTTTAGCATTCTCCTCTTGTTGGCTTCCCTGGCATTATTGGTTTGTGGCCAAGTTTCATTAACTCATTTTGCATTCCATTAAAGTCTAGACTCTAAAGGCTAATGCTTTCCCCTCCCATGGAATACAAGTTAACGTGGAAGCAGAAATTACTAAATCTTAGGACTTGTGTGAAAATTCACTCCTTAGGAACTTAGATGAAAGTGAAATGCAGTGCACAGGAGTGGTGGGACCTCTTACAGTCTTAGGTGCGGTGGAACAAATACGAACACCTTCTAGATTTTTCCTTCTTGGCAAGAAATGATACTATTGCTGTGAATTTACCATGTGGAAGTCAAAATATCTCGGTTAGAATTTGTCCTTTAATAGGGCTTTTTTCAGTCTGGTTTGTGATCTAGGGGCATTTTAGTGTCCTGCTGGAAACATGCTGACCTTGCAATTAAATTATTTCCAGAGTAACTGAATGGTTTGGGTGGGAAGGGACCCTAAAGCTCATCCAGTGCCCCCCCTGCCATGGGCAGGGACACCTTCCACTGTCCCAGGCTGCTCCAAGCCCCAGTGGCCAACCTGGCCTTGGGCACTGCCAGGGATCCAGGGGCAGCCACAGCTTCTCTGGGCACCCTGTGCCAGGGCCTCCCCACCCTCCCAGGGAACAATTTCCTCCTAACATCCCATCTATCCCTGCCCTCTGTCAATTTGAAGTCATTCCCCCTTATTCTGTCACTTCCAGTTCCTGCAGCCCCTTCAGACCCTGGAAGGAGCTGTGAGTTCTCCACACAACCTTCTCCTCTCCAGGCTGAGCATTCCCAATTCCCTCAGCCTTACTTTTCCTTACAGCAAATTGCATATTGTCTATATCCATTCTGCTTCCTGAATCTAACTTTTAGGAAAAAAAAAAAAAGGAATACGAAATAAAATAAAAGTAAGAAAGAAATATTCAGGAATGTCTAATGAGCTGGTTTGGTTAATGAATTAAGTAATGTCCATTTCTTCATTTTAATACAGATAGGTAACTTCCAATAATTTTATTCCTCTTCAGTCCTGTATCTCATGGAGAGACTGATTAACTAAAACCTTATTTATCTCTGGATACTGTGTTTTTAGTTTCTGCAAGTTCTTCACAGGAGTTATTGTCTTAAGATTGATCACTGGATTGTTTTGTGATGTAAATGTGCAAATACAACTGTGAGTTTAGTCCTGGGCTGGTGACTTGGTTCACCTAATTCCTGGCAGTGAGAGATGCTGCAGCATAAACCCTTCACACACACTCTTAGGAAAGCACAATATTATTAACAGCTTACCCAGCCAGAAAGAATTGCTGAAAACCTGGAAAATATGGTTTAAGATGAAAAGAGAAAAAGCCAGTAAAAGTAAAAGTTGACATGTATGTCGAATTGTCTTGGAAAAGGTGAAGTCCCTTGGATGACTCTGGCTCTAAATGTAGCTCTAAAAGTGTTCTGGGGCAGGGCCATGGAATGATTTGCTCCTTAGAACAAACTGAAATAGACACAATTATGCAGAAGTGTATTTTCTTGATACCAATGGTGTTCTACTCCTTCAAAGACATGAGGTAAGAGTTACTGATATAAATAATGATGTTGAAATAACCAATCACTGCTTGCCAGAGATAGGGAATAGAGACATTTATAGCTTGGTTGGTTTGGGGGGAATTTTTTCTATTTGGAATAAAATCAGACATGAACCTAAAATCTTGTGGCTTCTGTTATGATGAGAGCTTTTAATCTAACATCTCTATTTTGGCTGGAATGTGCACTTTATACAGCTGGCTGAGGATTTAGGCGGGGGATTCCATTTGTGAATATCAGCACTTCCAAATAAAAGCCATCAACTTTTCCATCAGATCTTTCTGCCAAACCTTGTGCTCAATGGCTGCTGTCCATGTTCTGTTTCACATTTAGTGCTGACTCTAGAAGGGCATAAAATACTCCTGAAGACAATGAGAAATGTGCCCCTTTATTCCCCTAAGGTATATGCTATATATAGCTCCAGCTAAAACTAGTTTTATAAGGAGAGAGAAACTAAAAGTTAAACTTCAAGTGCAACAAGTTCTTTTTTTCTTTTTCAATTATTTTTTTAATAATTGATTTATTGCCTTTTAGTAGGTGCCCTCCAAATATTTATATATTGGGGCCATTGTGTTTTTAATAGAATAACTCATGAAAGAAAAAGGCAGCATCAGGTCCAGAGTGTTCTAGATGATCCTGTAACTAGCCTCACCCTAGAAAACAACCACTTGGAGGAATTTTGCATAGAGAAAATTAAATAAAATAAGTGTAGGCAAATTCAGCGTCAGAGACAGTTCTCCAACATGTATAAAATTGCAGCTCAGAAGTGCTCTTAGATCTGAGAATTTTCTGTAGGAACCCATTATCGTTTTTGGTTCATGACTGCCCCCAGCTCAGCTGCTAATGAGTAGAGTTGTATTTTTTTCTTTTCCTGTTCATCTAAAAGGTGAGTTCAGCCAGTTTGCCTTCCAGGTCACCTCCTTTTCTTCCTTTTTTTCTGGCTAAATCCACTTACTAATTCCTCTTAACAAAACTATTACATTTTCCAAATCACTGCCAGTCCTTGTTTCTTTGTCTCGTGTGCTTTGTACATTTTTAATCACACATAATGTGCCAAGAAGGCTCATGCTCTCAAACTCCACTTACAGATCTTCCTACTTCCATGGATTAGAGAGTACAGCTGTGAGTGGCTCAGGGATGGTGGGTTTTGATTCCTGCTCTTGTTCTGAGTTCATGAAATAGTGGCTGGCACTGGGTTCAGTGAATGAGGAATTTTTGTGTTGGGCCCCCTTCTTGTGTCCCAGTCCCCTCAAGTCTGGGGGAAATAACACCTGAGGTGGAAGGGATGGGAGCTAAAGAATGCCAGTAACATGGAATGTGTTTTCTTTCTCCTTACCTGATTTAGAGACTCCCAACTGGAGAATCTTGAGGGCAGAGATCTCATTTCTTTCTTACTGGACAGGACACAGATATTCAGATCAAGGCTGTCCTTGTTCTGGGGTTCTCAGCAGTGCTGATAAACAGAGATAAGACACAAAGGAGAATGATCAGATACCACTTCAGGAAATATTTCAGGCTCTGAAAATGAATATATTTCCTTGAAGGAACCCAAAAAACATTATTTCTTATATCTGTTTCCTGAGAAATGAAAATTGAAAGACTTCTCCCGAGAGAGTTTTTCTTCAAATACCCTGGAATTCTAAATGCTTTGGGGCTTATTTGAAAGCACCTTCTTTTGCATATCACTTCTAGATTTGTATTCAATAATTTGGCAGGACTAGTGAAAGAGTGTTTCTTTCTATCAGGCTCTAATCTGACTATGTTTCTTTTGTCTATTTATTCTCCCACTGTTTGGTGAGTTCATGATAAATCAAATCAGAGGGCAGAACAGGTGCTGGCTAGTCAAAATGGTGTTTCTGCCTTACAGTTTTGAGAATCACTTTTAAACTTTGTAATCAGCATGTATCCAGATAATTGGGTCAGGATAATGTTTGGCATTGTTTTCCACCTCAGTACTTCATATGAGCAACTGTTTGAATCAAGAAAGGTTTTAAGACCACGTTAACTTATTTTTCTAGTTGGGGTTTGGATTTTTTACCTGTCTTATGAATGCTTCAGTGGACTCTTAGAACAGGCTGGCATTGCTTCAGCACCAGATACTTTTTTGATGTTACTTATTTTCTTGCCAAACTTTTTTTTTTTTTCTATTTACTACTTGATTCTTCTTTTTTGTAAATCTTTGCTACTTTTCCTTGATAGGATATTATTGCTCATTTTCTACACTACTATAATTTTAGAGGTCAGGTAGCTTTGTTTCTTCTTCCCATAATATTTTTGTTCACCCAACTTCATATTGGTGGAGTCTTTATTTGCAAGAACTTCTAGTTTGATATAATCTGGTGCACAAAGCATTCTTGTGAACACCAATTATTCCAACATGAGGCCTCCCTGTTAAACATCCTGCCTTCCTTAATAGCACGTGAGAGACAGCAAAGGATGTAATTCCAGGGAGCTCGAAGGGAATGTGGGATGATCTGAATTAGCTGATCACTTCTTAGGTAAACCAACCTGATCCATGGAAGTCCCAGCATATCCAGTGTGCTTCCCCTTTATTGCTACATTTATCTCAAAAACTACCAGTGATTCCCTGGCACAATCCAGGCTAAAGAACCCACTTTGCTGAGAGCTCTTTCTCTCTGCTTTCACTTGAGTTTCCCCTCAATTACCAGCCAGTGTTGGAGCACTTTTGAGGCTGTCATCACTCAGATTTCTTTGAAGACTCCCAGATGAGGACTGTACACCATGCTGCGTCCCTGCTCCATAAATACAGCACAAAATAGAAGTTTAGCACTCAAAGAATGAAAGGAGGATTACATGTTTTGTATGGGAGATGGCAAACTAAGCATAGCAGCAACCTTCCTGAGGACACTGCAGTCATTAAGGCAGCCACTAAAAATAGCTTTTAAAAAGACCTGGGCTTTCCACAGTGAGGGGAGGGATGTCTCTTTTCAAAGGAAGAAAATCCCAGTGTGTTGAATTAATTTCTCACCCATGCTGAGAGTGGGAGATCTGCACAAGGTAAGCAGGAGGAGAAACAAAATGCTTGAAAACTGCATTGTGGTGTGGAGCCTGAAACTGGTTCATGCAGCAGTACAGGACTCTTCTAAATTTATTTGGGGTGAGGGCCTATCAAAGACTCTGATGGGTTGTGGCTGGAAGCAAGGAGAGCAAGAACACATAACCCAGCTGAGGCACCAGCTGAGCTGCCCTTTGTCCAGGCTCTGCAGACTTGGATTAAGCTGACAGTACCTCCAGAACTGAAGCCTTTGGAAAATTTGGCAGCTGTTCTACTAATTCCTTCATCCAGGAGTTAAAAGCCCTTCTTGAGGGAAACTGTAATTAATAGTGCCTTGACATCCAAGGGCACGGGCAGGATTTAGGATTTACTGTGTCAGACAGGATGTGTGGCACCAGTTTATCTGCACTGAAATAGGGCAATGTCAAATACCTGTTAGTTATTGATATATTTAATGTATCCTCTCATGGATGTTTTGTTTATATAGCTTTAGTCTCCACTTAACTAAAGAGGGGGGATGGCTTTCTTGGGCACTATGTTTCCTGTTAAAAATGATGAAAAAAGAGCAACATGAGTGTGTCCTGGTAACTGGTAGGCAAACTTGAAAAAGAAAATGAGAACCAGAAAGAACTAATGGAAAAAAACTTAGATTTTTATTTAGCTTTTAATTTTAATATTTCTTGGTAGATTTTTAATGGTATAGAAGAGAGAGAAAAGCCATTAAATCAATCAAGGAGACATAAATTAATCAGCAAATAGAAGTTTACTAAATCAACTAATTATTCTAAAAATATATGTTATGTGGTAAACATTGTTAAATGAACAGATATTTTGGTTTAATTGCAGTGCAGTTATTTCAGCATCCAGCACACCACTAATCTGGGGGCATGAATAACCTCAACATAACAAAGTACTTTGCAATATTCTTCAACTGCTCCAGTTTCCATACAGTCCATGTTTTATAGTCAAAGGAGTGACCTTGTTTCCAGGGGAATTCATGGGACAGGGAGAAAGCAGTGAGAGCCACAGATAATTTACTCTGATTCTAAGCCTGCTCAAATCAAAGGAGATTTTCCTCTTTACTTCAGTGAACTCAGGACCCACAAGGATTTTAAGAATCCTGCTGATATTTCTGGGGGCATGTGGTGTTTTCAGTCTCATTTTCTAGGAGAAGCTGAGTTTGAGCTCCCTGTAGCTGCATCTGCATGTTTCCATCAGACTGCTGAGTCATGAACATCTGAGAGGCAACATGTTAATAAAAATCAGGTGCTTTCTTTAACAGAAGGCACATGGAAGCCTTAATATCTACAGACATGCAAAGGCAAAACATGCACCCAAAGAATGAAAAAAACCAATATCCCTTAAAGTTAATTTAGGATTACACATTTCATGGAATAGAAAAAAAATCACTAACAGCAAGTGTTCTAAAATGACTGGTTCTGGTTAAATATATATGATGTGGTTCTCTGGAGATGCCACTAAGCTGAGACAGATTCACATCTCTGCCACTTGGGGAGCAGAGCCACAGGGCTGAGGAACTGGGTCAGTGCCTGCAGCTGATGGGATGTGACTGCAGCAGATGCTGTGCTGCCAAGGGTGCCACGGACACAGCCCTGCCAGGGAGGGCTCTGCTCCCAGCTGGAAGTGCAGGTCTCCAAAGCATTTACAATCAGAGGAACTTCTTCATCTTAGTGTTCTTTAAAGGAGTGGAGGGCAGGGAGAAGTCGTGGGGAGTTGATTCAGCTGACAAACAGCTACAGGAGGAAGAAATTACTCTTCCAGGCAGGCTCTGCCCTGACTCCTCTAGTCCTTTATGATCCTTATTGCTCATTCCTAAACTCCCTTCTGGATAGAAATCTTCAGTACAACTTACCTTGGCTCTCCAATGCATGAACTGTCATCTTCTCTCGTCACTCATCAGTTAAAATGAATTACTTGAAAAATAAAAATGTGTACAGATTAAGTTTACTTCTGAATTATTTAAATCAGCTACTTCTAAGGACTAGAATTATGTTAAAGTTGATGTTTATTTAGGGAATGATATTACCTGAAGTGTAAGTCACTGTGAGCAAAGTCAGAAAACAAGACTCCAAGCTTGCAGTATATATCCTTGGACCTGTAAAAGGAGGGGAAAAGAACCCTCAATTTTTATTTCTGAAAAAAAGGTCTCTAGTCCAGTATATGTCAAAGTTATTCTAATTTACCACTGAGGAGACTTAGAAGCAGTGTTTCCATGTAAAAATGCATCCCTGCTCTTCATGCTTACAGATCAGGTTTCTTTATATCAGCCACTTTAACATCTTTTGGTGAATAAAAGATTTCTTAGCATATAAAGTTTGAGAATTTGCTTCTAGATCCCAATGCTAACATTAGTGTGCTTGTCTGAAATACGGAGTATCATCATTGCATTTCTTTAATTTCCAGAAATTGCATTTGGAAGCAGTGCAGTTGGGATGTTCTGATCCACATCCTCACCTACTCTTGGTTAATTTTGTGGATGAGGGAGCGTTTGGACAGCGCTGCCAGGGATGCACAGGGTGGGATTGTTGTGGTGTCTGTGCAGGGACAGGAGCTAGACTGCATGATCCCTGTGGGTCCTTCCAGCTCAGAATATTCCAAGAGTATTTGCTAACACCCAAGGAGGATGTAGCTTTTCAATTCTGGCAGCAGCATCCTGAGAATGATATCACTGGGCTTCTCTGAAGGGTTCTGAGACAGCAGAAAAGTCGTACAACAGTGGTTTGTTTATTGAGCAAGAGTGAACCTCATCCAAGCAATCCTTGGAGAGAAGCACAGTAGAAGCCATATTTCAAGATCTAAAAGTTAGATGTGCTAAAAGTTGTCTTCATAAAAAGCATATTTTGGTAGCATGAGAAAAGAGAAGGAAAAAAAGGCGGCTGTGTGAAAGTTCTTTTGTCCTCAAGGGCGGGGGCTGTGTGTGTGCAGGGATACAGCATTTCCAGATTAGATAATTATTTTCTTTTTCCCTTCTTGCAGTTAACATTTTGCCTAAATTCATATTTAAGCAGGAGTTCTTCTGTCCACTTGGTGATAAATAGCAGGTTGTTCAACACACACAGCAACTTTGCCTTAATGAAAACAAACATTAACAGAAATAGGGAAATCTCTCGACTGCAGCAAATGTGCTCCTTCCTAATCCATCTCCCTTGTCTATAAAGTACACCCACATATTAGAAAAAGCTCATAAAGTGAGAGCTGGAAGACATCAATAATAATGTATTTTAGCTGCAGAATTCAGTGCAGAGCGAGTGTTGTGCACTGTTATCTGACCATTAAGCCCAGCCACAATCTGTGCTGATGCCAGAGCAATCAGGCCACTGTATTTCACCAGGACCACTTATGGAATACGTCATATTACTCAGCTGCGGCAAAGATGCCTCAGGTTTTACCCCTGCAGAACAAACTCTTGATGTGTAGGGCTTTTAAGCTGTTTTTTTAATGTCTTGATTCTCCGGGATGGTTCATAACACATAATAATAGCAATGCACGTAATGGTCAAAGTGGAAATGGATCGGTATTAAGCAACTCTCTGAATTGCTTGCAGGGTGAATCCAAGGCTTGTAGGGATATTCTCTTCACAGCACCTGCTTGTTGTTGTCATTTTCATTCTTGAAGACAGTGCCAGAGATAAGTGGCAATGAGCTACTCACAGATAAAACATAATAATAATAATAATAATAATAATAATAATAATAATAATAAGCATNCTCTTGATGTGTAGGGCTTTTAAGCTGTTTTTTTAATGTCTTGATTCTCCGGGATGGTTCATAACACATAATAATAGCAATGCACGTGATGGTCAAAGTGGAAATGGATCGGTATTAAGCAACTCTCTGAATTGCTTGCAGGGTGAATCCAAGGCTTGTAGGGATATTCTCTTCACAGCACCTGCTTGTTGTTGTCATTTTCATTCTTGAAGACAGTGCCAGAGATAAGTGGCAATGAGCTACTCACAGATAAAACATAATAATAATAATAATAATAATAATAATAATAAGCATAATGTAAGGCACAAACAGCACAGTACTTCAGCTTTTGTACTTTGATGCTGGAAGGTGACTTTTCCCACTCTAATCCACTTGGAGTTGATATTAATATGGCTTCTGCAAGTTAGGGGCAGAAATACCCGTTTGAAAAGAAAGATTAAGCTCACTTACATGCATCTCAGCGCTGACAAGGGGGTTTAAGATGGAAATTCATGTCAGATGTCCACCAAAGAGTTAAGAAACTGAGTCTTTCTGGATATTATGAAATTAAACCATCTGCTCTGCTGAGAAGTCCATGCAAGGTCCTTTGCTATGTAAAGCCAGCATCTGTTGGAAGCGTGCTGTATTGTATAGAGTGAAATCCAGGGGTTAGGGGAAGAGTAGCTGCTCCCTCAGCCCTTCTATCCATAACATTTGCTAAGATACCATGTGGATTATGGAGTGGAGAAGGGTCTCTCTCCTACACACTTGCCTGGGCTTTGGAACAGAGAGAAGTAAATTTCACTCAGAGCGAAAGGATTGAATAAATCCTGCCTTGATGAATCCTTGCCTAAAACAGGGCCTAAGTCTGTTCACTCCAATCATCCTCCCTAGCGTTCTGCATTTCTTGTCCTCCACGGTGGGAAAGGTCATTTGTCTCTTGTGGCACTCCCTTTGCCTTTCTTTCCCCCTGCTGTTTGTGCCCATGCTGTTCCTCCCTCGCTCCCAGCCTCCCGTTTGTCCCTGTTTGCTGTCCCTGGGACGAGGGGATCTGTGGGAGAGGCACCGTCTGCGAGTGCCAGCGGGTTGCTTTTCCCTCGTAGCACGGCTCGCTGCAGCTTCTGCCGCTCGATGTTTCCACATGACAAGTGCCTCCCAAACTGAGCCCTTCTGCTCCCAAGGCATAAGGAAAGAGGAAATCCTCCCCAAGTCCTGCACTTCCTTCTGGCAGTAATCTTGGGAAGTAGAACAGTTCCATGCTCAGGAATGCTGACTCCTGCTTGAGCAGCTGATGAGAGGAGATCCCATTCTGTTTAGCTTTTGGTAGGAAATGAGTATCCTACTATCCTTGTCCAGGGAAAGAGGAGGAAAAGAGCTTTGGATCTCTTTCTAAAATCAGTTTCTTGGAGGAAACAAAACCATCAATTTTTATTCCTGACAAAAGAAAATCTCTAGTCGAGTGATAATTATTATTAATCAGTTCTGTATTGCTTTTCACATTTTTCTGAGGAAAAGTCAGTTGAACTTACCTCTAACACGGACTAATCACTTGGGCTTTTTTCACTTTATATTAAATGTAAATCCAGTTTGTTTTGCAGGGAACTGGCAGGTGGAATTGACCTTGTTCTGGGCATTACTCAATGGCTGTGAGATGATCACTAATAAAAACAGGACAAATTATTCTCATTCCTGCCTATCTAAAGTTTGTCCAAATATGAGAAGCTACCTTGAGAAAGCAGTGCATGATCATGATCTACATTAAGAGTTATGAGAAAAGGGATGAGGGAGATGATGGAAAAGTCCTTATTAAAATTCTTCATCATGGGGGAATGTTATGCCCAGGTGCTTTTATCGAAACATCAGAATCAGTGCACACATCTGAGTAAACAGTGACTGTGAAGAGAGGGAATCTTCATTGTGGTGTAGTCATTCTAAAGCTTAGCATAAATTAAATGTATATTTTAATTTATTAATCTTTTTATATGAAATATAAATACCTAAATTTCAAGTACAAAGGAAAAGCAACACTGCAGAATGATAGAGCTGGATCAACCTTTTAGTTCAGGTATTGGTGTTTTTTTCAGTGTTGTGAATAATTAATTTTTTGGAGATTAAAAAACTGGTGAGGCAACCCTTGCCCTCCTTTTCCATAAGGCATATTAAAAAATCCTTTTGAGGACCTTTGGTTGGCTAATGTGGCTTGGAGCTAAATGTTTGCACAATGCAAGGTCAGCAGTGAGCCATAATTCATAAATCAGCAGTAACTGTAGGTATGGAAGGTAAGGCTTGTTACTTGACTCCATTTTAATGTATTTTTAAATACAGAAAGTTGGTCTCTTTACTACTGTGCTTGCTTTTAGTCCCCTAAATACGTATTAGTCGTTCTTTTTCTCCTGAACAAAAAGGAACTGAATAATTCTCACATAGGTTTCAGAGGGAGCAGCCACAATAACCTCAGAATGTGGGTTCATCTGGAATTTTAAATACAGCATTGTACAAGCTGATATTTTTAGTATGTTGTGCAGTATTAGTGTACTGAGGAAACAAATTATGATCATGGAAAGTGGTTGATTTGGGGGGAAATAGGATCTTGGTAAGAGGCTTGTGTCTGTACAGACAATTATTTCAGACAGATCAGTGTACTTTTAAATCCAAAACTAAAAATGGGATAAATAAGGATGTCATTCTAATTAAGATGGTTATTAACTTGTAGACCTGAACATGAGAAGTTCACTCCAGAAGATATTCTAACATGTTTAATTACAGCCTCATTAAATTTTCTTAAAGTTCTAATTAACTTGAATTAAATGAAACCTGGATGTTTTTGAAGAAATCCAGCGCTTAAATCAATACAAGAATATACTAAAACAGCTTAGGATTTTGGGGTTAAACGAATATATAACACAGCCAAGGACAAACAATGACTATTTCAGTGTGTGCTGTGCAGTTGCAGTGCTCTGGTGATGAATTTGCAGTATCATTCCCAACGCTCCCACCTGCAGCCACAATGGGGATGATGTGGTTGTTAATGACAGGGTTGTTAATGACAGGGAAGTGTCCTGGGCAGGAACAGTCTCACTGAAAACCCCTCTGCAAACCTGGGGCTGCCTCGTTAACAAGGGCAGCTTGTCTGGATCATTTCCCTTCCTTTTAGCCTGAGGAAAGCTGTCTGCCATGCAAGAGCTTAAGCAAAATACACTTTGCACCTAACTGAAAGATTTCAGATGAGATAATATTTGTAATTTAAAAGACAGGCAAATTTTGAGATTATTTTTACCATTTTTTTGAAAACTTTCAATAAAATTAAAACTTCAAGGTCCTCCTACAGTGAAAATCAAAGTAGTATTTTTTTTTTTACTTTTTGAAAAAAAATATTAAATATTTACCAGTTTTATTATAGCAGAGCTACTTGTGATTTTTTTGTAAACAAATGCACTCAGTGCCAAAAGTGTTCTCAAAAGATATGGGGCTGTGGTCATCTTACTCCTTATACATTCTCCCACCTGCCAAAGAATTTACCCCTAAAATGATGAGTTTCCTTCCCATTCTTTGCTGCACAGGTGTCTGTTGACAATTTTTCTGTAGGCCATGGAAGTCTCCTTTTTGTGTGAGGAGGTGCATTTCTTTAAAGCACCCCAAGACAAGAGCAGATGAAGCAAATGTTAGAATTAAAGCTTTGGAAGTACTGCTGCAGTTTTTCAAATCAGGAGAAGCAGAGTCAGACTGGGGATAGCTGGGCTCTCCTTCTGTGAGTTTTATCACAAACAGAACTATTTTCCTCCTGTGGATTAAGCTTCCAATTTCAGTTGTGTGGCTCTGCCTCACAGCAGTTTAACCTGTCATGGACATGCAGGTTCTTGCACACGTGTGAGAGGTGGAAAAAAAGGCAAATAAAAGTAAAAGTTCATTCATAATTCTGGAGAGCTGAGCAGAGACTGTTAAATTAAGTAGCAAAATTATTAGGAAAAGAAATTAGAGGGGAAAAGGCTACCCAAGGTGTTGCAAAGGATCTCAGGAGAGTCCAGCTGATTGTGTGATTTGGGCTGTTTTCACAGTCACAGAACCAAAGCTCTGGGCTGGGTGACAAGGTGAGGATTATCACAGGTGAGGATTTGATGGGCTTGGAGGGCATTCTCAACCTTAATGATTCCGTGATTTTGTTAAAAAATATGTCATTTGCAGATGTTCTGATTGACAGATTTATAGCATTTTTTCTCCTTGTGGATCAGGTTGTGCTGTTGGTGGTTTTACAGTGCAATTTCTTCCTCTTGGGTTCCTGTGCTATTGATATCCACAGCACAGTGCAATTGATAAGCACACACAAAAGGAACATATGTTTGTATATTTTAGCATAGTTTGGGAATGCCTGATTCCATGCAATCAAACCACTGCCTGCTCTTGGCAGTGGGTAACGGGGCTGGCTGTGGGTTTGGGGAGCTGTGTTTGTTTTTCCTTCTGACAAACCCATAAAACCACACTCGAGTTAGTGCCTCAGGCTCTCCACTGATCACCTGCCCAGGGAAAACAGTCTTGTTCATCCTGAGCCGGTTCTTGCTCCAGCTATGAGCACTCAGTGGGTTGGGACTGTTGTTTCCCCTTTCCTGCTCCCTGCAGAAGGGGAATCATCCCCGAGCTGTGGTGAGGAGCAGAGAGCATCCTCCCTTCCACCAGTGCTGCCCTCGGCCATGGGCAGGTTGCTGGCAGCTCCTGATGACCTCTTTCACAGCAATATTCACAGAACTCTAGCAGCACCACCATGTCACCAGGAATTTCACTTTCAGGCACAATCACTTCATTTGTCCAACTTTAACATTTCCCCTGCCTTTTTTTGCCCCCTTCCGTGGTTTGCTGCACTCTGGTGGAGAAATTCCTACTGGTAATTGATGGAACACCGGGGACTGCGGGTTTGTATGGATGAGATTCTGGGATGTAAACATCAGTAACAAGGAGAAACCATGTGCATAGCAGATAAAACTCTAATTTTCACTATTTACCTGTGCATTTTTAAAACTTTAAGGCAGAAAGGAGTTCCAAACAGGAACCTGAAGGAAAAAAAAAAAAAAGGCAAAAAAGCCAAAATAGCTGGAGGGCTTTTTCTGCTCACTTACAGCTCTTGTGCTCTGAGAGGCTGTCTTGCCTTCGTCCTTCAGTCAGCTGAGATGGCCACTGAACAGCAATTGCTGTTACAATCTGTTAAGGCATATCTCATAAAAAAGGTCCTAGACATCATTCCAAATGAAATGAATTTAACCAGCAGGACAGAAAGATTTTGACAGTGCTGCTCTACCAGATCTGCCCTTTGCAGGGGACAATCTCTTCTTGCAGATTTATGCTGTGCTGCACAGAATCTACTGACAGAAAACACTGACATCTTGTAGCCTGTTCTGTGCTGCTGCTTTGGATCAGCCACATGGCTGTGATGTGCTGCTGATAGTGGATTTAAATGGTGCAGGGACCAAAATTTGTCCAGCAGGGAGAGGAAGAACATCCCCTGTTGAATCAAGGTGTTATCCTTGGGCATCTTTCTCCTACAATTAAAGAGGGAGCGAGAAAAAAACCCTACAAATTTGGCCAATGGCATGAACTGACTTGTGGAAAGCAGCTGACAACATAAAGTTGGTAATTGTTGGTTAAAAAACACAGCACAGGTGAAAGTACATTCAGAAGTTTTAGGAGCTAAAGTGAAAATATGTGGAGAAAGACTTAACAAAACCATGAATTCCAGTTACTGGGGCTGTGTCCATCACTGTGCAATACTGACATCTTCAACAGTTCACAGAAAATTCTCTTTTCTTAGAAATTTGTAACAATTGGAGGGGTAATCTGCAGATAGCGCAGATAATGACACTACACTGCCCCGAGAACAGTTCGTATTTACAAGTTTCTTTCTCTTTCCCTTCATAAAATCTCTTATTTTATGTGAAGGCTAATAATCCAGTCTTACCAGGGCTCTGAATTCCTCCTTGAAATATCTTGAATACAGATGGCTCATGTACCTGTGTCAAGCAAAGTAGCACTTCACATATATAGAAAGAGGCAAAGAAAAATTATTGGATTGAGTTGATTTTATTTCTCTCTTGTTTAGTTCATATTCTGTTCAGAGTCTAACTCCATCAGAGATTCAACCCAGTGGTTATCAAATGCAGTACCTGTCACAAGACTAATTGTTCATCCACTTAAGTTTGGAATTGTTCTGTTTGTTCTTACTGAATATATTTGAAATTTGAATAACTTATGCAAAATATTATTGTCTTAAAACTCTGGATTATTGAAAATGATTTGAACAAATAGCTGAGGTTGTTTATTTGTGAGACTTTTACATTTAGCCTGTAACACTTGTCTCTTTCACAATCCAGTCATCTTTTCCCCACATCATCTATTTTTTAATTATGTATTTCCAGCAACATAAAAAGTTTCTTTTGATTTATAGGAGGGATTTGATGAATTTATAGAAAATGAATATAGAACATCAACCACCTGTGAAACTAAAATTTGTTCCCACTTGTGCATGCAGATTAAAATGCTGTATTCAGACAGATGTGCCCTTGGTGATCTATCTGGAGTAGCTTAAGAAATTAAATTGCAACAAATCTTTGTTTCCATCTTCCCATCATTTACTAGCTCTCTTTTCTTGTCACATCAAAATGAAATAGATTAGTGCAAAGCCACCCCCAAATAACTGTGTTGGAGAGGAAATGCTCAGGTGGTTTAAAGTGTCATTATTTTTGTATGTCTTTTATTAGGGCAGAGGAGAAGAAATTAGCTTACAGCTAATAAAGCTTCCAGCAGGTGTATGTCTAAAAGGAATGGAATATTCTGTTTGTATTGTTACTCTGTTATGAAGAAATAATTTTGCAGGTACATTTTTTCAGCCTTGTGCCAAAATAAAGGAAGAGAAAGAGTACAGAGAAATATGGCAAGATGGACTATTCATGCTGACTTCACCATCCCAACAAGAATCTGCAGTTCAAATCCCAGTTACAGTGAAATGTAAAGAAGTTAAAAATCTGTATTTCTTCATGACTTTGACTTGCTAAAGAGAGGGGGGAATGTATAAAGCACAGACTGACTGTATTTAGTGACTCAAATCACACACTCTGTTTCCCTTTTAAGCTAAAGACAGATAAGCAGATTTCTGAACTACTAAAACATCAAGTTTTTGTAAGTGTTGAGCAGCCTCACAGTGTATAAAGCAGCTCTGCAGACAGCTCTTGCTGCAAAGCTCCACCAGGATGCTGAAGGTTGATATCTCTGGTCACCTTACACTTGAGGAAGAGCAGAAACCAGCTGACTTTTGTGGGGTCACCTGCTCCTCTTTGGCTTCAGGGGCCTTGGTGTTGGCCAGGCTATTTTTACTTTGGATGCTAATCTCTGTCTGGGGTTATCAGGGGGAAAGGCTGAGTGTGCCAAGATGAGGTGACAGCTAAAACCAGTCACGTTCAGGGGCTGCCTTTTGGTGTCCTTAAGCTTGGTTTAGAATTAGGCAGTACATGCACCATGTCAGAGATTAGAAATCAGGCTGCAGTGAAGCAGCACCAGCAGACACATATCATATCCCTTTTCTCATTCCCTGGCCAACATCCAGTTCCTCTTTCCAGCTCCAAAAGCCAGGTTTCCCAGCCAGAAAGGAGAACTTAAGGACATTAATTGAAATGCATCCCAAGCTTATGATTTCACATCTTGAGACAAAGTGTGCTGAAGCTGAATGAAGTCAGAAGGGAATTAAACAGCGAATTTTGTAACCGTGGCCTCATTCAGGTAGAAGAAAAATGCTGAAATGGTTTGGAAAAACACCCTTGCCCTGGTGAGGAGAGCATACCTGACTCCAGCTGCAAGTGACCTGTCTCTCCCAGTTCACAGCTAATGGTTTGCCAAACAAAAAACATTTATTGGCTTGGCTTTGCTTTGCTTTGCTTTTAAGAGGACAAATGGCAAAGCAGTGCAATTCTAGGTAGTATTTATGTGCCTAATTTGAGTTCCCCACTCTTCTGCTTGTTTGGGCATGCATGCCTGGTTGTATTAGTAATTCCTAGATTGCCACAATTTGTCTGGAACACGCAGATCCTTTAGGATTTACAAGCAGAAAGCAAGTGCACTGCATTTTTTGAAATAGAGCTCACAGCATCATAGAGAATAAACTGGATTCTGAAAAAAATATGTTTGTAGTTGCCTGAACTGGAAGAGATTAAATAGGACAGATCTCTGTCAGATTCTACTGATATCAGCCAATATTAAATTATATTTGAATTTTTAGTTCACCTGCCTTGAGGTGAAATTAAGGCTAGAAAAAGAATAATCTCCCTTCTTTTTACTTCTGAAAATATTAGATTTGGAGGCACATCTAGAAAATGAACAGCATGCTGTATGAAGGACTGAAGACAGTATGACATGCATTTCTTTTAAACAGACATAAAAAATTATCTTTTCTTCTTTTTATTGTGCATTCAGTTACCAAGGAAGCATTTAGCTATTTTTTAAATAGATATTTCGAGCGGTTCCTGTTGAATGACTCTTGCATCTTTGTGTGTGACAGACCACCCAGATGATATCAATGCTTTTCATGTCAGTCTCTGCACAGCCAATCCCTTTTCTTCCTGAATCTAAATTTCAGCCAATTTTTAAGACTTTGGGATAAAAATCCTCCCCTGTACCACATTTTGATGTCACGAGCATAACTCATAAAATGCCCACCTGTCCTGCTGTGTCAGTGTTACAGCAGGGAATGTCTGTTTGCTTTATTGTATCAGGAAACTTCTGTAGGGCAGATTAAAAATCTCCCTCAGAAACATGAGGAAGATAAATCTGATTTTTGCATCATTTAGACAAGTTGTGCACCAGTTAAGTTAGCATTTAAAATCATTAGAGAAAGTGGAATTATCAGGAAATCTGGGATGTTTCAGCTTCTGTCATCCCCCTAAGTTTGGGGGTTTTTTGAGTAAACCAGGACATCTGTGCTGGTCACATAACCATCATCCAAACAATTGTAGATTTCAACAGTTTAAGAGGACTTTTCACTCTTTTAGAACCACAAAATAGCTTAAAAAAGAAAATATTGGCAACAAATAGAAGGTGATTAGGTGAGTTCCTTTGTTCAATACTAACATTTATAATTCTGACAGATGTTTCTTTCACAAAACTTTGTATTTTTTAGCAACTTTCATTTGCTTCTTTGTTTCTTTTTTTAAAATAAAGGATTGCACACCTTCACAGATGAACAATTTTGCCAATATTCAGTTATCCTGATACTGATGATTTTTTTCCCTAGTGTACACCCTTGTTCTTCCTTATTGTAATTTATGAGCATTGCAACTTCTCTGAAACCCAAAACTCAAGTTTATATATATATATTTTTTAGCTGTCTTAGAATTTAGATTTTCTTAATGTCTGATTTTCAATATTTGCTTCTCTGCATTAACAGGGTTATTATTTCAGTTCTTCCCTAGGATTAACAGATTATTATTTTCTAGACCTCCAACTACTCTGTCTCCTCTAGATCCCTTCCAGCTGATTGTCTTTTCACAGGATGGTGAGAGTGCTGAACAAAATAAAAGAATTGTTCCAATAGACCTGCATCAAATCTTACTGACCTAGTCAGATATTAACCTATTAAAAAAATAAAAAAAAGGATAATGCTTCTTTTCATTTAGCTGGTGGATTACTGCAAACCCACTTGCTATTCCTGCTGCTTAACCAGTTGTTCCTGGTGTTCTGTGCAGCAGATTATTTCTACCTAAATGTGATCTCTCACACTCTTCTATATTATATTGAACCTTGCTGGTTTATTCCTGTTCCTTCCGTTCATCGGGATCATCTTGCCCTCTGGAATGGCTGCAACCCTATATCATCTCATCATGTTTTAGGAGGAAGGAGTGCATTTTTTATACATATACTTGTTCAAAAACTTTACAAATCCTTCATGCCAGGGTTTATTGGTGCTCTCAGAAATGTGTCCACTCCATGAAGTTGTTCGCTGGGGAAGTATTTCACATCTGACAACGGCTCCTGTGGTTTTGCCATCCCCTCTTGATGTGTCAGGGGTGTTTGGCACAGTGGATTCTATAATGGAGCTTCCAGTGATTTGTAGGATGTTTCTTTACTGACCAATTTTGCCTTTTCTGTATTCATGAAAGTACTCAAAAGTTTTCATGGCTGCTTTTTCATCCTGAGTGCAGATTCTTGGGTTTCACTCAGCCCTTAAATATGCCACTGGTTTATCATCTTGCAGAAACGTAATTCCTAAAGGGTTTCATGATTAATCAACAAAGTCTTAGGATTCCTTTTTAGTGTCTCTCCTGTCAGGTCCTAAAAACTTTCTGGGAAATGTGCCAGTGCTCTTACATATTCTCCATAAAACCCCCCAAAACCTAAACTGATGGTTTACTTATAACAAACCAGAGTGTATTACTGCATGTGTAAATACAGCTATGAATTTTTTGTAGGAATCCTTTTAACAATTCTTTCCTCTCTATTTTAAACCCTTTTAGCTTTCACTAATTTTTCCCAAACAATGTGCATTTTCATGATGAACTCATATTCAACTGTCCTGCCTTGAGCACGTGGTTGTGTTGACTTCAGAATTAGACAACGTTTAATTAGAAAGCTGAACATCTTCCCATCATGCAAATTATTAAAGAAATTATTAAAGCAAATTATTAAAGAAATACTGCTTTTACTGCTGTGTTCCAAAGACCACAGTCATGGATTGGGTTGGGTTGGAAGGGAGCTTNACTCAGTGTAGACAATTCCAAACAGTATTGCACCAAAAAGGAGATGGATATGCACAAGTTCCTTTATTTTTTACCACAAGAAGGTGATACTTAAAAAAGAGCCAAGCATCTTAGACAGCAAGAGAAATGCTTGATTTGCAATGAAAACAAGGGCATTGCTTTGTTTTAAAATCCATCTTTTTTATCCATCTCTTCTAAAATGCACGTAAATATATTTTAAGAATAGAGGCAATACATATGGAGCAGAATATAATATTTTCAACTGTGAGTTTCAGTATTTTGATGATTTTATAAAACACCACCTTTATTCCAAATTTTACCTTGAGGTCTACGGTGCAATAGATCTGCCTGACCAGATTTACTGATGGATGGCAGGACTGATTTTTATTTGTGTCATTCTTAATTCTTAGCTATTCTCTAGTGATACATTGTCACTGATTTCTTTTTAGAACAACAAAGGATTGGCCATTTGGATAGTCGATTTGCAAGGCATGGACTGCAGGAGGCTGGAGATTCACTCCCTCACTTCAGTGACCTGTGCAGGTCGTGCCTTGTTAATGCAGGGAGAGGAGAAGCTTTAGTTTTGCAGATGATTAACTCTTTGTGTATATGCAAGGATGGATAGCTGGGAGCTGATCCAGTTCACAGCATGGTAGAAGTGAGTCCTGGGTAGTGAATAACTCACCCTGGAAGTGCTTCACTTTCAGGAATCTCCATGAAAAAACATTTCTCGTGTTCTAGGCTGCTTGAGGTGTGTTTGTGCTCTATGTAGGGATAGTCCATGGGTCTAAAGAGCGGTTAGAAAAGAATAAAGAAACAAGATGCTTCTCTCCTGGGTAGAAAAGGGCAGGGCAAGGCAAGGGAGGTTTGGGCAAAGCAAGTCACAGGAGCAGTAGAGGAGGAAAGGCAAAGCATAAGAAGGAAATCACTCTTTTCCAAGCTTTCATAATTTTCTTTAAAAGTATTTGATAGTAATCTCTTGCTGTTTCAAGTTTTCTGCCTCCTTTTCTCAGTTAGTTTTTCTGTATTCTCATAATCTTCTGTTGAGGCTTCCTTTATTTGAAGAGCCAGATGCAGCAGTCTCTGCACATTCAAACCCTGCAGTGCCAGCTCGGTGGTGTTCAGTCCAAGCTACTGGCACTGGAGGATGCAGAAAACTGATAATTGTCTTGTGTTCCTACTGATTCATCAAGGGTTAAAGCTCTCTAAGTCAATTATAATAATCAAAATGCTTCTCGTCTAAATGTTTTTAATGTTGTATGAGACTTAAGCAGGTGAGAAAGAGTTGTTATTGAATCAGCTTGAAAAGTATTTCATGAGGAAGGTTCAAGCCATGGGAGCTTTATTGTGGTGTCTGTGCAGTGACTGATGGTATTGGTTATTGTACCCAAAAAACAAAGGCTCTTGACAAAAATATTTCCTGAAGAAACCAAATTTCCAATAGAGTCAACTCCTTGTTTGAAGCTGATTCCAGAATCTGCTCAGTCCTGATTATAATTTGCCTTAAATCTTTTAGAATTAGGTAATTAAACCGAAGGTACTACAGAGCTCAGACAGGATTGCAAATAAATACTTGTTTGTGCTTGAGGATTTGGAACATGTTTTTGAGAACTGACATTGTGTCAGGACAGAAGAAGGCTGTAAAGGACTGGGTTATAAACTCTCTTGTTGTATTCTGATTTACTATAATGAGAGTTTTCAGTCCTACATTGTCACATTGCGTTAAGCATAATATTACATCCAATTTATGAAAATCAAGACAGTTTTGCAGTTAAACCAGCCAATAGGAACGGGCAATTTTTGGTAATAAAGCTGTGTAATATAGAAGATATAATCTCTTGATTGTATAGAAAATGGATTGAAATATACCTTGCAGGTATGTATATGAGATCTCAGGAAGACTGACATAAATGGATGAGTTTATTTCTTAAATTGAAAGAGGCCTTGTGAAAAAACACCAAAGAATGTAGTTTTAAGCTGAACTGTTCTGCTTATAATTCTCTGCCTTCAACAAAGTATTTGTTTTCCTGTCCACCCAGCTGTTATTTTACAGTTTGTTTTGTCTTCTGTCAAAAATAAAAAATATAATACATTTAATAAGGTAAAACAACCTTGAAAAGTTTGGCAAGCAAATGTGGCTTGCAGCAAATCAATTAATCTTGTTTTGTGCAACATAAAATCAATTGGTTCTGTGTTTTCCTGAGTACATTTAGAAGCTACCACACCTCCTGAGAAATGGAACAGGAGGAGGAAGAGGGAGGCTGGAGAATTTTCAGAGTTCAATTGACAGGCTTGTTTCTTGTGGTGGATAGACCATATCATGTAACAGCCCAGCTCCCTGCAAGCCTTGCAAACCAGAATTGTAGTTAACTCTCATCTAGAGGAGAAAAGCAGGAACACTGGAACACAAAGCAGATGTTTTCAGGAGAGCCAGCTTCTACACGAGGAGAATGTGAGTTAGAGCTGTCTTTGCCACTCTGGAATTATCCTGTCACTCGTGGTGCCCTCTCTGGTTTCCCATTTCCTTCATCCTCTGCTGTTGTTCCAACACATCCAAAAGAGGAAATGCTGCTGTGCCAGCTGGGACCCATCCCTTGGGAGGCAGGGGTTGGAGCAAAGGAGCAAGGCTGGGAAAATTCTGCACTACCACAGTCTCTCCATCTGAGGCTGCAAACCAATCCCAGCTGTGAGACTCTGCTCTCTCCCAGCACAAGCATAGCAAGCTTGTTATAATATAAAAGGTACTTCAGGCTTAATTTTAATTTTAAAAAACTACTAGCAATCTAATGTCAATTCTTCTTTCTCTTTTTTGCAATGCTTACTTTCTGATAAAAAGCAGCAATATGCTGTTTAATGCTGAGCTTTAAAAATTATGAAAACTAGAGTAGAGACTGTTCTAAATCCAGTTATGGTGTCTACATAAAATGAAACTCATAGCCCATCCCACATATTAAATGCCAAAAGATAAGGATCAGACAATTCGATAGTAGAATAAATTGCTTGATAGTGCCTGCATGGCTTGGAAGAAAATGAAATAAAAAGTAATAAGAGGGTTTTCTTTTCCTCCCTTTGAGAGATAACAGGCATTTACAGTAATGTTCACAGGACTCAGAGAGCCCACATAACCAAAGAGGTGGAATTTCCAGTTGTGGAAATTTCCAGTGGGTCTATACAGCAGGTTGCATATTGAAAGAGGACAGCTGGGCAAGTAGGACTGATTATATGACATATTCAGTTATACAGCACAATCATAGGATTAATTTTCACAAGGAGATAACATTTGTGCCAGAGCAGGAATGTCCAGTCAGCCACAAACACTTATACCCTGCAATCCCAAGGTATGGTTATATAACTCTGCATAAATAAAAATAAATAAATATTCCCAGTGCTTTATGATGTGGGAGGTCAATCTGATTTCCTTTTCAATGGCCATCAAGCAGCATTGACTGAAATTACAAATGAGACCCAAGAGAGGTACTTCTTACAGCAGCTTTGGAAGGGCCACCCTTGTATTTTAATGTCTCACTTCAGTGTATGTGGCCACTGCTTAGGAAGTCTCCCAAATGTGCTAAATAATGCTGCAGCTGGCTCTGTGTAAATAAACATTGCCTAATTGTTTTCTGTGCTGCTCTTGTTTTTCTTTAAACTTCCTTTAAAGGCAGAGAGGATTGGGATTGTTCAACCTGGAGAGGAGAAGCTTTAGGGTGAGCTCAGTGGGGCCTTGCAGGGCCTGAAGGAGCTGCAGGAGAGATGGAGAGAGACAATTGCCAAGGGCTGGAGGGCCAGGAGGCAGGGAATGGCTTCCCAGTGCCAGAGGGCAGGGCTGGATGGGATCTTGGGAAGGAATTGTTCCCTGGGAGGGTGGGGAGGCCCTGGCACAGGGTGCCCAGAGAAGCTGTGGCTGCCCCTGGATCCCTGGCAGTGCCCAAGGCCAGGTTGGCCACTGGGGCTTGGAGCAGCCTGGGACAGTGGAAGGTGTCCCTGCCCATGGCAGGGGTGGCACTGGATGGGCTTTAAGGTCCCTTCCAACACAAACCAATCCAAGATTCTACAACATCAAAGAGATATAATTGATAGCTTGTAGTTTCTAGTTTCATATCATCAGATACATGCAAGACTACATCTTGCAATGCCAAGCAAGCTGGAGGCTGCTGCTTAGCACCAACCTAGCAGACTCATCTGCTTCTTGGAGCATTCATCAGGAATCCCTGGAGCTGACCTGGGTCCTGGATTTCTGAGCTCTCACTTCATGGAAAGGCAGCCATGCAGCCTCTGCCAGTCATTGGCAATTATGATCAATGATTTCTCAGGAGTGGCATAATTTAGTCTAAATCCAAGTTACTGCTAGAGGGACTTGGTTTGCTCCCTGTTGCCCGTGACAGCATGGAGCAGATGCAAGTGTTTGTGTGGATGGTGAGTGCATCCCAAAAACTCAGTTTCACATTATGCTCGACTCAGTGTAGCTGTGGGCTGCAGCTCTCTCCACATCCCTTATTTCCACCACACTGCATTCACTGATTGTGCAGCACAAGGTGGAGTTGGACCCATTGGCTGGTACAGCTGTAAACTAACCTGCCAAAAAAATGGGAATGGCTTGCTGTCATCTCAGCAATCTGATTGTGACTGTGAAACCAAAATGATATTGAAGGGAAGAAGCAGAATACAGGAGGACAAACAGGATAAGAGGGCTTCTCCTCCTCTGCAGCAGCCTGTCCTCACACCACAGAAGGTACAGAATGCACTGGAACACCACCCAGAATTTCAGACATGGTCATTACTGCAGCACCACACTTTTGGTTGAACACTCCACATCTCCTGGGATTTGCATCTCGGTATCCTGGCCCACTCTGTTCTCCTGAACCTTGTATGGGAGTGCCAGGAGCTCTTTTCACACAAAGGCTGCCAGCAAGGAAGTGAAGTGGGGTAAACAATAAGGGGAAGGGTTTGGTAACTCTGTGTGCAAATGACTCAGAGAACACTCTTAAGGGTAGTCAGGCTGCTGCACCAGCTGTGTTCAGCTTTGTGGAGTCATTTCTGACACTTCAGAGCTGGGGAGAAAAAAAGGATTTCCCCGTAATAACTGTCTTTGGGAAGTTACTGCACGAGCAGAGGGCTGTGGAAGTTTATCATCCCAACTTCTGTCCTGCTTTTAGAAGTCATCTGAAATCGTGGTTAGAAAATTCAATAGAAACAAGCAGAGAAGCACATTTTTCTATCTGCCCTAACTAAACGAGGTGCCTAATGCTGACCAGAGGTCATTAGCTGTGCAGATCACAGAAAGCACTGCAGAGCCATTATTACAAATTTAGCACGACAGAACTGAAGTATTCTGACAAGCTGAAAGCTGCATCCAACATTTACTGCCATTGCCCCCAGGCAGCCAAATACCAGCCCCCTGCCATGACATTGGAAAGTCATCTTTAACCTCAAAATATCAGTGTAGAAGAGGAAGCCCAGACCACAAAAATGGTGAGATTTTCACTATTTCCTAGTGCTTGTGCTGCAGAAAAAGTCTGTGTTGAAACCACCTACTAATGTCAAACCATACCTGAACACACCTAAGAATATACAAAGAGGATATGTTGGGGGGAAGAATGAGGTTAAGGAAGAGAGCAGTCATTTGGAGGCAGCCCCATTTATTTATTTATTTATTTATTTATTTATTTATTTATTTATTTATTTACCTCCCCTGGGTGTTCTAGCAGGAAAGAGCATGTGAGTCAACTATATCCAGAGGGAACCGAGCTGGAAGTCTCCCGTGAAAGTGCTGCTTGCACAGAGGGTAAATGTTATTTTAGCTTTTCCTCTACAGTATTTGAGTGGTGCTATCCATGACACCTGCTGAGGAGTTTATAGATGTATTTTAATGTAACATCCTTTACTACACTTTAATCTAGATCTTGCAAAACAAACAGACAAACAAACAAACACAAATCCTGGGGTCAATCTTTCCATAAAGAGTATGTCTGGTGTTGGTGTGGCCCTTTTTGCCTTTGAATTGACCCATTAATTAGCTCCAAAGCATGAATTTCATGCAGTGCTCTCTCTCTCTCATGGTCATCTGTGAATGCACTGGTTCTTCCTTTCCTTCAGAGTGAAGGCCAGACTATTCTGATATTCTGTTCTTGGAACAACACATGAACTGAGAATTAAGGATCTTCTTCATTTTCAGATTTTCATGGCTCTATCATAATCTTGCCCTTTATTTTGACTTCAACAGGTAGTAAAATGCAAAATAATAATCCTGTCTTATGCATCAGTGTTTATTATGCTGGAGGAAAGATCACAGCCTGTGGCAGTCCAGGAGAGCTCAAGGGGTCTCATTTAGGACTGCTGTTTGCAGGATCACAAAAGAGTGGGCTGTAGTCATAATTTTCCAGCCTGGCCATGATTTGGGGGTATCTTTCTCTGCAGGTTTGATAACAAAACCATTGTTCCCCTGGGGTTGTTATTCAGGCAAGTGTCCAAGGCTGTTTGTTGGGAAAGAGGAGCTCACTGCCAGCAGCTGTTCCTGGGAGCAGGGTCTCTGACGAGCTCAAGCAGCTCAGCCCACGAGCTCTTCGCTGACGCCTAAGGAGCATTTCTGAGCTCCAAGCCCTGCCTGAGGATGGGTGGGAGATGCATCTTCACAACCTGCCCAGAAACACTGGATAGTTTGAAAGGTGGAACTAAATGGAATTCACTTAAATCAAGTGCCAAAACTCTGTTTACTTTTTCCTTCAGTGCCCTTATGTGGCCAGAGGAAAGTCATTTTGTGCTGCCAGTTGTGCACATCTGTCTCCACCTGTTAGTGTGACTGTTCAGGTTTATCAAAATATCAGCTTCACACTGTAAGCTCCACTTTGTTTTGAGCCCTGCAGTTAAGGCTGTGGGGTCTGGTTTTTCATTACTCCTGTGCTTTCTGAAGGATGATGAGCAGGCAGGGAAAGGTCAGACCGTACCTGGTTGAACCATGCAGTGGTTATTTCTTTGGTCTACCGGTGACTCTTCAAAAATGTTTAGAAGCAGCAGGGAAGTGCAGGCACATGAAATAAGCCCCTTGATGTCTTAATTCAGCTGCGACCTGACCCCTAACACCCTCTGTGTATCATAATCAACAGGGCTGACAAACAGGAGACTGTAGAAAAATCGTGGCTTTGGGGTTTATCTATTCAGCAAAAAGAGTCTGGTTAAAAAAGGGGGAGCAAAAAGTGGATTTCAGTCCAAAGTAATGAGAATTTGCTCTATGCATTAGGTGAGAAAGTTATAGTAGACTGGCTGAAATAAGTGTTAGATATAAGTAACACTGAAGGAGTAGAAAATGGGATAGCAATTAAAGTGGAATTTAGTGTAGAAGGTCTGGCTGCAATCCCAGTGATGATCACTGGTCATTGATCATTGATGTAGTTTAAAAAATATCAACAGAATCTTTAAATACATTGAGGAAGGATCATTTCCTCCCCCTGTTTTGGAGAAAATCAGTGAATCAAGCCCAGAATAGTGTCTCAGTTTAATAAATGTATTTATATTTTTTTCTGTTTCACACACAGAGATGCATCAGTACTAACATATTCTCTGGTTTTCTCTCCTGCTGCTGTATGTATAATTAAATGAATGGTGGGGTTATGTATTCAGTGGCAAGAGCAAGGTTTCACCGAGTCGATTTAAATTCACTGGAGAGAACGACAAAGATATAAAATGATATTTGTTGGAATGATGCACTGGGCTATGGTGGACTCAAGCAGTGCTTGCAGCCAGCACAGCCAAGCAGGCTCTGGGAATATCTTTTTTAAATTGAAGAGCACATTCTGGCAGCCTTTGCTGTGGAATTTCGCCCTAAATTACTGGTAATTTTCTGCACTCTCAGAGAGCTGTATAATCATACACAGCCAAATCATTGTACTGGGAAGCCTAATGGAAAATGGATTCAACAAAACCATGTCTGCATGAACCCGAAACTGTAGCATGAGGTCAGGAATGAAAATGGCAAATTTATGAGGTAATATTCAGCTGATATTGGAAGAAAGGAAGTTTCTTATTTATATTTAAAAGTGGCTGATAATAAACTGGTTTGTTTAATGTCTGGAAGGTGCCTGTTTTGCCATAGAGATTAAGGGCTTGATCTCCTGGTTTGCTTCTTATTCTTTTTTATATTACAAATAAAGAACAAACTCCTGAGAGCACAAGAAGGGTGAATTTGCATCTGTGTTCTGCAGCTCTGTCTCCATTTTGAACAGGTGATTCCTAAATAGTCCCTTATCTGAAAAGCTTCTCCGTGACATTGTTCTGGCTCTGCAAAGGATAAGTTATCTTTAAGTCTCATTTTTGTCATTGTCATTATATCTTAGAGAGAGAAACAGACATTTTGGGATGTTTCTGAGGCTTTTGTCGATGCAAGAAGAGAGACTTATTGTTTCTTTTTTTTGCATACAGGAAATAATTACAGCTCATTAAAAATCAGCCAAGGATCTTAAGATGCAAAGACATTTTCTAAATGCCTTTATCTCTAATTCTTATGTGTATATGGCATTTTATAGAATTACAGAACAATGCTTTAAAACTGACAAGAGTTCCTGAAAATGTAATTTTAACAAAGCTGAAAAATGTGAAAAATCACCTGCAGGAAACCCAGAATCTATTTACAGGATTTTTTAATGTGTTTTTTTTTTTTTTTCTTTCAGAGTAGTAGTTCATTTCAAAAGGCATTTACTGCTTCTAAAGGTCCATAAAATAGAGCAGAATTTTTGTACAGCTATTTTATTTTGTTTCCTTCAAATCTAGAATGTCTTAACTCTAAGTATTTTTTAAATAAAATTTATTCTTGTTGTGGTTTCGTTTGTTTTGTAGCCATTATAATTGAAGCATTTTCCCATTATCCTTGGAGCTTGAAAATGGAAAATATTTACGATTCATGGTGAGACCAAAAAAACCCAAATGATCTAAAGTGATGCCAGTTTTATTTTAAGATGCCTAATTTTCAGTTAAATAATTACATTTAAAGGGGTATTAAAGGTGGCCTAAGGTTGGGAATGCCTGTTTTAAGCATGTTTTGTATTTTGTGAAAGGCTTCTTCTACACTTGGTAAATTGCATCATCTAAGCATTTTTTTTAGTGAATAAAAAACAGATTAAAGCAACATATTGAGAAGTGGCTGTTCATCTGCTGTGCTCTTGTGTTCTTGCATGCAATGAGTCATGAGCTGTTGAGAAAAAATCACAAATTATTTCACTTTATTAAAATATTAGAAGTTAATTTATTCTAGTGCTAGTTGACAGCAGATTCAGAGAAGTCCTTCAGAAATCAATGTTTTCCATTTTCCTCCTGACTTGTCAAGGTGTCATTAAGATGAGAGCAATGATAGCCACATTGAAGAAGATTTTGATTGCTTTCAGCTAGATAAAAAACTGTAGAAGCTCACAAATCACACAGTCATTTGAATTTTGGTATCTGCTACGTCTTCCTCTGTGGCTTTTAGGTAAACACAAATCCTTGCATTTTAAAAAATATTTTTTTAGACTTTTATGTTTAAAATTTCAAAGACTAAAGTAGATGTATTTAGAGGAGTGAGATTAAAAGCAGGTGCAATAAGCACCCAGCGAATTCCAAGCCTGCTGTGAGAAGGTGCAGTAAGTGAAATGGCATCCCAGGATCTATGAAAACAAAGCTGACACGAGCCATTGTGGGGAAGATTTCACTCCAGTGCACTCAATTTGTGTGGCTGTGGTGTGCCAATTTATGTCTAATCTGTAAGCTTGATGCATTTCCCCAATTCCTTTGTCTCCCCTGGAGAATCTGTGGTTTGGGTTTAGGAATTCCTGCACCAGGCTGATCATTCAGAGTATTCCAGAAGGTGTCTTGGATTTCATGACACATTTTCTGTTTGGCTCCTCATGGAAGTCTCACCCTGTCCAAGCCTGAAGCAGATCATTGTGGAGGATGAGGTGTGACAACATTTTGTCCCAAACATTCTGTTGGGAGAGGAAAGGTGGGATGGAAGCTTGGGTTAACCCCAACTCTCTGCCTGGAGGGCTGAAGGGAGCTCAAAGGGATCTCAAAGGGGTCTCAAAGGGGTTTAAGGGGGCTGAATTTTCGCCTAGATAATATATAAAATAGGACTATTCAAATGTAATCCTTCTATATCACCTTTCCAAGGAGGAATACGTAAAGGTGGAGGAGATTCATTCCCCTGTCATCTTCTAAAATCACTGAGGATTCACGATATTTTATGCAAATGGATTAAGATCTGCTCTTTTCTAAAGTAAAAGGCTCCTTTAGAACAACTGAAATATTGATTTTTGAGGGTTTTTTTGATCAGCTTTTCTCAATAGCATCCATTTAATGAGTGGAAGAAGTAGTCTGAATATTAAGTGTTCCAAAAAGTTTTGCCTTAATCAGTTGGAAGCAGCATCAGTCGAGCTTGAAACTGTAGTATTATTAGTGCTATTTAAATCCATATAAAAATATTTGCAGTAGTGGTTCCTTTTTTTGTGTAATTACCAAAGAAGGGAACTATATTTGTTTGTTCAATAAAGGTCTGATTTCAACCAAATTCTGGGAAGGATTTTGTGGCACAAAATCGTAGCTACAGTGGTCAGGCCATGGTGAGTGGTTCTGGCTACAAAAGGAGCTAAATAGTGAGAGGAATGGCAAAAATACCCCACCCAAAATTAGGACAGCTTGTCCAAAGCCCAAGTGATGTGAAATAAAATGACAATATTAAGAATCTTCACACATCAAGAGTAGATGCTTGAATGTGGGGCAGGAACACCTGGAATTGTGGAAGTTCTTTCTTGGACAGACAAGAAGGGGACACTGGATTAAGGGTTCAGTCATTAATAGCTTTTACTGCCCATAAAAACAAGGGAGACTGAGAGTGTTTGAAGTGATTGCTTCATTGTTTAGGACAGACAAGGATAGGGCAGGACATCAAGCTTCAAACATCATTCCTGATTGGAAAATGATGACAAAGGGCAAGGACAAATGAGAAAAGTTTAGGCAGCCAAAATCCCTTCAGCTCTAAACAAGCACGAAGCAGCTCAATGGGTGTTAATGTTTTTCATGTAATCACATGTATTTATAAATAATGCACTGTGTTTGCAGGTGGATTTCTCAGCCTCAGCCTGCTGGAGAGCGAGGCTGGTGATGTTTGGTGTAACAGTCCCCAAACTGTCACACAAGGAGAAATAGCTTCGATTAATGAGCAGCTTGGGGGCCTGGGGCTCATTCCTGAGCACCTTCTCTAATGCAGAGCCCTAAGACTGGGCTTGCTGAGTAACCAGGCCATGGAGCTTGGGATATATTCTGGAGAGTGGCAGTGTAGTGGGACACTGGAATGTTTTCCAGCTGGTGGAATACGCCAGGCTCTCTGCAGCTGTGGGAATCTGAGTTAGAATTTCTCTTTACCTCTTCCCCTTCTTCTGTAGATTTGGTAGTTTCTCAAATTGGATCTCATGCTTAAAAATTAATAAATGGATACTGTTCTTTTGATCTCCCTCTTTCCTGGTATATTTATTCAGGATGCAGAATTGCCTATGAGTTAGTTGGGTTTTGTAAAACCTCCTGAGCTCCCTTCTATTTATTCAAGCATCCAAGTGTGAGAAATGATGGTTGGCTGAAGAAATTACCTTAGCCAGGCCTAGGTGCTGCGTTTGGGCTTGAATTCAGGAATCTAAACTCCTCTTAACCTTTTGTGCCTTTCTTTGGATTAACTAACCTGCCCTTGTATGTTCTTGGCTGATTAATAATATGAAAAGGGATGGGGAATTCTTCAGTGATGCAAATCCAAATGGGAATAATGAAGAGTGAAATCATAGCACATTTTGAACTTCATAGGAATATATTTACTTATGCTGGAGCAATAATGTATAGTTTCTGTAAAACGTCCATTAAAATAAATTGGATCTTGGAAAGAAGTCCTCAAGCAGCACTTTTCCCAGGCCATTCTTTAGGCTGTTACATATGAATGTCATGGCAAAGAAAAACATGAAACTGGATCACTTACCTTCAGTGAGAAAATAAATCAAAATTTTTAGGGAGCAAATTTGAAAATGCTTTTGAATTGCAGAAAAATCAATTCAGCTCTAATTGATCAGGGACTTGATGCCCTTGTTTCAAACTAACTCACTGATGCACCCAAAGAACTCTTAGAAATCAGTAAAATTAATTAGCAGGGCTGATTAATAATTTTCTTTTGATTTTGATGTTAAACTTGAGGCCATTTTTATTGAAAGATGGCTAGAGAAGGGGGAGTGTTGCTACTCTTTGTTGTGGAAGGCACAAATTCATTTCATCATTTAAATAAAAGAGCTTTTCAAACTTAAAGACAAACTCCAAATGTATGGCAAGGGACAGGGACAGATGAACATAGTAAATGGAGAGGATAAATGTAGTAAACACCAATTTAGGAATTATAATAAAGCTGAATATCATGGGTCAGCATGTTGTGACTTATAGGGGGAGGAAAAGTAGAAAAAATAGAGAGTTTTATGGATTTGAAATTTTAAAACATTGTCAGATATTGAAGAAAGACATCACCTGAACTTCCACTTTTATAAGTAAGAGCACTCAAATTTGTGAAGGATAAATAATTTCTTAACCCAGCTTGGAACTGTGGGATGGTCTTTGAATGTTTCAAGTCAAATCTAAAAAATAAATGGAAATTTATGTGGAATTATGATAAAAACTGTCAGGTATCCTCACTCACAAAATTTGAGGGAAGACTTTATCAGCATCTCTGTGCAGCATTTTGTGTGAGAGAGCACAGTGGGGTCTGTTGGCACTGCCTACAACTGTCATTGTTTTATATCAGGGATTTATTTTTGGCAGCAATGTTGTGACTGTCCCTGTTTGCTACAGTTTAACTTTCTTAGAGACTCATTTCAAGACTGGATTTACTTTTTTGGAACACTTTTGATGTTCACTTTTGATGCCAAGTGCATTTTTTGTCATTTGTACAAACACCAAAGCCTGGGACTCGAACCTCTGGGTTGATGCTCATTTGCTCTGTGTAATTAGCTGCAAAATGTGAGCTGAACTTGAGACAGAAGTAAAGTAATTAAAAAATAAGACTCATGCTATGACCTAGAAAACAGATGTAGCTGTGATTTACCTTTAAATTTTAATTTTGTTTAAAACAATCCCAGAGTTTTCCAGATGAAGGTATTTTTTTTCTTGGAGAGTGGAATAAATTGAAATAAATTGATATGTGAGAAAAAGCAATTCCCAAACGAGTAACACTGAAAACAAAGAAAAATATCTCCCAGGAGCAAGGAAAGTGACCTGGAATGCTTTTATATTGATCTTGATTAAGTTTTTAAACTTGTGGGCATTGTTACAGCAGTGAAGATCATTTTCAGAATGACCCAAAGCTCCTGGCAGAGAAGCAGCAGATTGGACCATCACTCATTCTCAACAGCAGACAGACACTAAGCTGGATTTGGGTTCCCTTAAGCCATGTGTTTCTTTCCTTTGCATTTTATTATAAGCTTTAATATTTTAACTTTCAGTTTGGTCTCATAATCTGGAAAATGGTTTTGGTTAGTGCTTCATTAGATTGAGATAAACTGGCTTGTTGGTACACCCCAAAGAAAATGTCCACTGTGGTGAAGGTGTCTCCTGAACTACATGAAATTAGGAGATGAAAGTTGGCATCATAAATGCAGGTCACAAGACTGATGAGACACCATCTTCTTCTCAGCTTGCTTCTCCTCTCCATTTTAATAAAGCTATTCCCAGGTTACTGCCAGCGAGGAAGGAAGGAAGGCCACAAAATCTTTCAACAAATAGTTTAACATTTTAAATTGTTAGTGGATCAAATTCATTCCATCTTGCTTCTCTTAGAAGAACAAGGCCTGTTAATGTTAATTTTTAATATTAATCCTTTCTATCAGTAATTTTCTTTACCCATTTAAGATCTGATGGTGTCAGAGTGGGGAAATATAGTGCTTAGGTATATTTTTGTATAAAAGTATTCCATTATTTTCTTTGGTGTATAGACATCCAATAAAAACAAATCATTGTACCTCTGTTTAAGAACTCAGGTTCAGGGTACTTGCTAACTCCAGGCATGAATCTAGGTAGCAACAGGATAATTACTTGCTAATTGGTATGTGATTACATTTACATTGGCCTGTCACAACTATAAAAGAGATCCTAATTGCATCTCTAAATAGTGGTGATACTCCATCATGGTACCTCCTGCTTAACTGAATGGAACATAAAACTATTTACTTACTTTCAAATATGATTTTCACATTCTGGACATTAGAGTTTTTTTGGCATGGCAGTTTCTGAGGAAACTATTCCATTCCAAACTAAGTTTGAAGAAATACCTTATGGTGTAATGAGAGTCTGAAATTAAGCTCCTAATTGCAGGATATTTCTGAACTCTTCATTGTGTACCATCAGACTATTAAGGGTAATATATTTTACATAATGATAGCAATTTAGGGAACATTTATCACTGAACACTTCAATTTACCATGTTTTAAGCTACACTACCAGTCAATTTTAGGATCTAAAAACAGTGCTTTGTAGCCCTGGGGAAAGCACTTCAGTTCCCCTGATGACAGACAGGGGCACCCTGGGGAGGCTCCAAGGTGTGCACGGCTTCGCTCGTGCCCTGCACCCAAAGAGGCAACTTGGAAAGACAAATAATCCCCAAAATCCAACCTTCAGAGCTGCTTCCTTCTCTGGACTCAAGACTAATGGACTTCTGAATTCCAAACACTGCCAGGCAACACCTGTTTTGCAAAAACCTAGACACAGCGATGTGCAGAGATTTTAAAGCTGAAGCTGAGACCCTGCAAAGGCTCCTGAAGGCCCATGTGTGGGAATGATGGTTTTGGTTCCAGCCCCAAACTGTGGGAGACATTCAAATGGCAATCGTAAAAAAATTAGTAAGAGTGTAGTCCTATAAAAAAATTATACAGTTGGGTCAGAGAAAAACCCATGTTTTTTTGTATTCTTATGCCACATAAGAATGTAGAAATAATTAACTTGTCTTTCATGTTACTAAATGCAGCACAGGCTGCCAGGCTAGAACTGGGTCTCAGAGATCACAGAAGAAAAGCTGAAGTACATGGGTAAGATTGGGTTAACATCTGCTAGATCCAAGAACTTTTACAGAGTACGAAATCAGTGCTGCTGTTTAAGTAATCTTTTAGTCCCTATCATTGAAAATAAATATAGAAAGAACAAAAATGCCTTTTTCTTTTTAATTTCTTTCAAATTACATTCACATTTACAGCCTGATAGCTGCTCCATGCATGTTCTGTTTGGGCACAGGCTTGCTTGGAGCAATAGAGATTATGTTTGATTAATCTCAGTAACTGAGAAAGAATAAAAGCATTAGCACCATGTGTCTTATTTCTGCTTCATTCATTAGTTCATAAATCATATTTGCAATATAAATATCTGCCATGATAAGAGCTCATGTTTGTACAAACTTTACAAATTCTTAGGAATTTCTAAATTGCTCAGGAATCAATTTGTTTAAAATTCATTTAGTTAAACAGAGAAAGAACCAAAGTGTGTTCCATTTAAAAAATATATTCAAAGCATGATTTTCATTAATCTGGGTCAGCTCTTATTTAGACAGGACATGTTATGAGATACTTAAAGGCAGGACTTGATTAGCATCAGCAGTGCTTACATGATGTATGAGTTATTTTTCTCTGAAATAACAATAAGCAGATGTTTTTCACATCCCAATGTATTATAGAGAAACATACATAAAAATCTGCTTTTATTGGAATGAAGGCAGATATTTGATGGGGATTGCTGCAAGATCTTGGACTGATAACCCTGTGCTCAAGAAGAGGCACAAGTCCATTGGGATTTTTGCTGCTGCCAGTGTTCACAAAGCGGAATTTCTGTACATTTTCCCTGTGGCCTGTGTGTGCTACAGCTTCCTGATAATCCAGAGTGTACAGGATAAAGGGAATGCTGGAAGGGTACAGAATAACACTGAAGAACTTGATGCAAAGGAGCCTCTGAGGTTTTCCAAAATCTGGACTCCATCACGAGTGGATCGAGTTCCACCGAGGCATCACTTGGGATCGCAGCCGGGTTGTGGCACTGATGAACTGCCTTGCTGTCCTCCAGGACACATCCCAGTAAGAAATCCTGGAGTGATTTTCCCTGCCTTCCTGCTGGACTTCTCCTGCCAATTAACTTTGTCTTCGTTTGTCTCTCCACTGCATCTCTGTGTTCACTCGAGGCTCTTCAGGAACTTTGTCCTTCGTTATCTGTAAACACGGGGAGAAACTTTTTCACTCTTCCAGCCACAGCCAGAGCCATTGTTTCACTTTGCAGGGTATTTGCAACTCTGAGGTAGGGTATGAGAACATTGTTTTTGTTTTTCATTGTTTTTTTCACTCTTTTAATCCACTTTTCATTTTGATTAGAAAACATTTAATTTTGAGCCATGGATCACAACCTTGGATCCAATCATCAATTAATAGCTTAAAATGGGTGTAGTGAAAAGCACATGAAACCTTAAGCATCACTATGAAGTCTTATTTATCTACAAAAATGTTGGAATTGCTGAATCTGATGCTTAGTTCAAACTTCACTATATCGAGGAATCTTTTTGAACAATTTGAACTTTTTTTTTAGATAATAGCTTTAGAAGTTTTCAGCCTTCTTTTGTTTTTAAATCTGCTGCTGAAACACATATTTCTCTCTCATCTGTTCTGACTCACCTCTTTCCAATCCCTAATGGCTCCCCCCTGCCTGCCCTTGAGTTACAGACCATTTCTGAAATGCTGCATGACAGCACATTCTTGCAGTGTTTTCAAAAAACAAAAATTGGCTGTTTATCTCTCAAAGTCCTGAAAAAGAACTTTCACTCTTAGCATTTTCATGAGGTAGAGGGCCAAGGTTGGTTTCTCATTCCATAATATCAGATGGGAAGCAGGGAAAAGTAACATAGAGAACTCTTTAATCATGGGCTCTGTCTTGCTAAGCACTAACCTTTGCTCAGGGGATTAAATATTCTGAGCTCCCACAGAAGGCAGAATATGCCAAGCACACTCATCTGTATCCTCAAAATCCAAAATTCAATGGTGTTTAGTCTGGACCAGTACATCAATATTTAAAAATCCTAATCACCATATGGAAATCAAGCCAGCAGGAAGGTGTAGGTGATCCAGCTCGGTGACTTGCACTAATAATTAATAACTTCCCTGGTTTCTTACATGCACAATAAAGTAGATCTTGTGTCTTTTCACTGCTGATTGGAAAGTCTTTGGTAACAATTTCTCTCTGTGAAAGGAAATGACTGAATTAGTGCAAGCTAGTCACCTTTGATCTTCTCAGTGTGAGCTCAACTCAGTGACCCGTGGAAGCCATCACTATTAAGATATTTCCTGTCTCCAATTTATACATTTTTACTGTCTTTAGCATGAGATCTTTTGAAATATATGCCTTAGAAACTGCACTGTTGTTGTAAGAGTGATATCAGGCAAAGCTCCCTGCTGTTCCCAAATGGTTTAGTTTAAAAAGCCAAGGATATTGATTTTTATTATTGAGCCACAATAATATTGGTTTGGGGGATACCTACTGAACAACTCTCAGTTCTTTTAAGCTTTGTCTTTTATGTACCATTTGTTGTAGAAATGGAAAGGGATGACATATTTCTTGAACTTCCTGTTGGGAGGAATGTTCAGCGATAGCACCCCTGAAGGTACCATTCAAAACATGCACAAAAAGCCTGTTTGCCTGTTGTTCCTTTTCTGGGTTTTTCCTGCACCCACTCTTTGCCCTTCAGCCTTTTAGGATTCCTACATTATCATTTGATGCCCACCTTTTGTTATCACAGGGAATTTTCACGTGGCTGGTGCTAAAACTCACTCTACAATTCCAGTCTCACTGTATGAACTGTTTGCTCTGCATTATTCTGGTCTCCTATTTGTGACTTTCAAACACAGAATAACCAAGGCTGGAAAAGCCCTCCCAGCCCATCGAGTCCCAGCTGTGCCCCATCCCCACCTTGTCCTCAGCCCAGAGCTCTGAGTGCCACCTCCAGCCCTTCCTGGGACACCTCTAGGGATGGGCACTCCAAACCTCCCTGGGCAGCCCCTGCCAAGGCCTGAGCACCCTTTCCATGCAGAAATTCCTGCTCATGTCCACCCTGAGCCTCCCCTGGCCCAGCCTGAGGCCGTTCCCTCTCCTCCTGTCCCTGTTCCCTGCCAGCACAGCCCGACCCCCTCCGGCTGCCCCCTCCTGTCAGGGACTTGTGCAGAGCCACAAGGTCCCCCCTGAGCCTCCTTTTCATTTTTTCTTTTCAATTGCACTTTACTGAACTTAATTTTTTGTAGGCCTATATTAATATCTAATTGTTCATTTACAAGTAATGACTTGTAAAGGAGTTACCTATTTCACTCTTCCCTTGAAATTTGCCATCACAGTATTACCATAGTCTCTTTGTGGGAAAAACATCTCAGAATGAAACTTCCACTCCTTTACCCTCTTTCAGGCGTGTCATTACTTGCATGCTTTTTCTTGTTTCCTCTCAAGTAATTTTTTTTTTTCATTAGCAAGTCCTTGACTGAACTATGCAGAGCAGGAGAGATGAAAGAGCATGTGAATAATAAGTGATACATATTTACAGAGTGGGTACAGGTGTGCTGTTCTTTGCAGGTTTTTGTGTTCAGTGACGTTCAAGGCAACTCAACAGCACAGAAAACTGTCAGCTCCCCTCCTCCAGTGCAGTTGTGGTCTCTAACACTGGCAGAGCACAATGTGCAGTATTTTTTCACTAATTTCCCATCCCTTCAGCCATAGGCCAGCTCTGTCTAGTGCCTGTATCTCTCAGATCCTTCTGAAAGAAGTTCTGAATCTGAGCGGAGAGACGCAAGCTGTGTTTTACTGAGTGAGAGGTAAAGGGATGAAAACAAGCTGGGTTAGGGAGAAAAAAGGGGAATGTGAAGAGGATGAGAAAAACACTCCTTTAGTGCCTCTTAATCAGGCTTTGCAGAGGCTCTGGGAGCTCTGCAGGGAAGGAAATGCTGCTGTCTGGAAAGCTGAGTCACAAAGGGGACGGGAGTAGGGGCTGCGAGTGAAGCCTGCAGCCAGTGCATGCCACAGACAAAAACAGCGGCTCCAATAGCACAGCCTGCCAGGGCTGGTTTTGTGGGCTTAATCTGTAGGTTCCAAATTCTCTTTTTACAAGAAGACCCACTGAGAAAACAGAGATGAGAGAGGGAAGCTATGAAAAGGGCTTGGAATTAAAGCTCAAAGCTTCTCTCACATGGCACTGGCAGAAGCAGAGGGCTCTTGCTGCCTCACATTAAGAGTTGGGACAGTGCATCTCAGGTAATCGTTCCTTTTACACAGATCCCAGAGATAAAGCTGCCTCTTGGCTAAACCAAGGCAGAGGGTGTCACTTCTGGGGGTGATTTCATCACCCAACAAATAATCAGGGACCCCATCAGCATTCCAGCCCTTTCTGTAAGGTGCTGCACAGAGAAGTGCTTTGCTTTCTGTCTGTTCCTGTAACTCCTGAAGTTTCTAACAGAGAGAACAGAGTTTCTGCAGTAAAAAGCCAGTCATTTCCTTCAGGAGCTTTGGTTTATGTAGATCTGAAGTGTTTTGCCTTTACAAAGTTCCATAAGTACTGGGAGAGCTGTGTGTAACAATGAAGGGACTGGTTCCTGGAGTAGTTCTGCTTCCAAGTTATTCAAATATCTTCTTTTTTAGTGCCCTAGTAACGATGGAAACTCAGTAATTATAACATCCAACATGTTTTTTTGAAGAAAATCTTGAAGTGTTTTCTCAAAGAAAGATGCAGCTGTGTCCAGTGTAAGCATAAAATAAAACCTTCTTTAATAGGTAGTGAAAAACCTTGTTGATTAATCTCCCCACAGACACTGGCTTAAACATGGCATAACTGCACATTTCTTCAGAAGGAAATATTTAAAAATAAGATAAAAATATTAGAAGTATTGTTTATCTATAATTACACCTTCAGCAAAAAGTTCTTGATCTTTGATTTGTTGTTTGAATGCTGACCCAACCATTCCTTGCTTTCAAATGAATTACTGGTACTTGGTCTACAACTTGCAGTTTAAGCATCTACTAAATATTTGATGTGCATCCCAAACAGCCATAGGTAGTGCTTAGGCATTCATTTTCCAAAATGTACCTTTAAGACACAGTATAGTAAATTCAAAGTGGAACAGTGACCATAAAAGCTGCATTCTACTCAGAGTGTGCAGTTGGGTATTTTATGGCTAAAGCTGTTACTTCTTTAAGACTTGATGTTTATCATTGCACAAGGGAGAAAATAACCTCCAAAACCAAAAAAGAACAAAACAAAACAAAACAAAATAAAACAAAACAAAAAAACCAAAAAACCCCAAAAAACAAAATCAAAAAACCAACCAACAAACCAACCAACCCAACAAAAAACCAAGAAAACCAACCAAAAAACCCCCATGACCAAAAAACCACCAAACCCCCAAAAACCAAACAAAAAGCCCAACCCAAAAAGCAAACATACAAATTAATTAATCTAAACCACCCACTTTAAAACTATAACTATATCAAAATTGTTTTATATAGGAGAGAAACTGTGAGTGCAAAAGTTATTGGTGCTAGATCTAAAAAAATCTTTAAACATACCATCAAATTTACAATAAATAAATAAATAAATGGGAGTTAGTTTATTACTAGCTATTTTTATTTTAGTATGGAAATTTTCCTGCTGCAATCTCAAATGAGTGCTGGTACAGGGAAATACACCCTTGTAAAGTACCTTATGAAGTTTTATTTACAATCTGTTCGAGAAATATGGATTTTAGCAAGTACTCTGGACTTGCATTTTTATAATCTAGAGCAAATTCCTTCCCTCCAACACCTCAGATGAGAGTCCAGATGCCAAACTTCTGCCATAAAACTTTTTTATACCCTTGTAAAAGCATTGTAGACCCAGAGAGCTTTTCCTCCCATCACTGTGTTTTCCCTGGGGGAGAGAGGGAAAAACTTTTTCCGTTCTTATTGTGTCAGACTCAAACAGACAATGAAGGCAAATACAAAGTTGGAGTGATTGAGTATGACCAGTAATAAATACCAGGGTGTACGAGGTTTTTGTGGCTTTGTATCATTCCTGTACTGTCTGTGTGCTAAAAATGGTTTATTTCAGGATCATCTTGCATTAAAACTTCCCCGTTTTATTATGCTGTAGTGGTCACAGATGTGTCAACACAGGGAAGTAAGCTGGTGTTTGTAAATCCAGCTGTTCTGGTTTGTAAATGATCTAATAAAATCAACTAAAAAATTCTTTATTGTAGCAGATACCACAGATCACATTCCTGTTATTTAAATAATCATAACCACTTCCACTCTTTACTAAACAAATAGGAGCAGACTTGAAGTTTATTTACTGAAGGTAATCTGGTTCTAATCTGCTTTGCTTTGGTTTTATGACAACTTTGGACACTTTGGGGCATCTTCCTCTTGCAGGTAAACAAATTTCTCACCTGCTCTCTGTGAGAGAGCTGCCGGTGTTGCCTGGATACAGCTGGAGCTGTTTGGATGGAGCTGCGCTGCTGTCAGCAGGGCCAGGGTGTTACATTGATTTATAAATGCATTATCTGCCACAGCAGCCCAGCCTTGTACATCAGCAAAGCACAGGAGCCAGTGCAGGGTTATTTAGTCAGCTTTTTACAAGATATTTTGGCTTCCCAATGACTTCCAAGAAAGCTGAGTGCTAGCTGTGTTTATTTACCTTTTTAGCATTACCGTCCTAGGAGGCATCTTTATCTGCATCATTCACTAATTTAAGTTCTGCAAGTTAAAAATGCCAAAGGAATGGTCAAATCAGCTGAGAGGTGTTGCTATTTTGTAGATGCCATTTTTGCAAATCTTCTATAAGTTTTCCTAGCTCCTTCCATGTAAATACATGAGATTTTCAGTCTCTCATGACAATACTCTGAGTGTTTTGGACTTTCTGTGCACATTACTAAAACAACCTAAATCACAGTGACCCAAATTGTCTCCATATACCATTTTAATATCTGTGTGAGAGGTGAAAATTAAAACCTTAAAATTGTTATCTTCACTTCTAGAAAATACACCTGTCAGCTGTTCCACTGTCCAACTGCTGCACTTTAATAAAAAATATCTGAGAGTGTCACTGTCAGAAGCATCAATGAATGGCCATGTGTGGGTGGACACCTAGTAAAGATATTATCATAAGGTGAGCATCATACAGGACTGAGAAATAAATCAAAAGTCCCAGTGGCAGGCACAGCAAACCTTGCAGCAGCACATACGAGCTGCATTATTCAGTCTTTAGCAGGATGTAATTAACACACGAAAGTCACCATTGAAAAGAATTTGTGGGGCTGAGAATGAGATTTTTATATATCAGTGTTTGGTGATTTGTTCTTTGAAGCATCTGGTCCTCATCATGGTTTGAGGCAGGATTTTAGTGGTGCCTCAGTCTGCCTTACAATAGCCAGAGCATAATTAATAATTTACCATGGAATTCCTGAAGAGAGCTCACGTTCCAAGCCCTGCATTATTTACAGGGCTGCAGCAGGGGCTGACACCAGGGACAAGGTGTTGGAGCAGATTTGCAGGTGTCACATGGTCATTCACTACCAGGAATCAGTCAAGGCACTTCCAGGCTGTCTGTTGAGGTAAGAGGTGGTGCGAGGGCTCTGCCTGCCCAGCACCAGGTGAGCACTGATGAACTGGGATCAGCTTCTCCCTGGTTTGTACTGGAGAATTGAGATCCTGAAACCAGAACTGTAATTTTACTGTGAGTTTTCCTTGAGTTAAAGAAATTGTTCCATGAATTCTGCAAGGGAATGTGGCCTCATAGGGGCAATCCCTGTTACCAGGTGTTGGGACTTTCTTCTCTGAAAGTGTGGTCAAGCATTGGAATGGACTCCCTGGGGAAGTGGTGAAGTCACCACCCCTGGAAGTGTTCAAAAAGCGAGCAGATGTGGTATTTCATGATATGGTTTAGTGTGCATGGCAGGGATTGGTCAAAGGCTGAACTTGATGAGCTTCATGAACTTTTCCAACCCAAATAATTCTGTGGCTCTTGTGTTCACTGGTGTTTCTAGAAATGGCAGCTGGGTGTTTGGAATCTTAAAAATAAAATATTCTTAGTAATGAGGGTGAATGACAGCAAGGTGAACAAAATTTCAGCCCAACAGCCTTGCTGCTGGAATCTGGTGAGGGGTTACTGGAAAAGAGAGAGGTTGTTAATGCCACTTGTTTCATTGAACAGTAGTGACACCTGCTATTTATGAAACGCAGGCATTTTTCCTGACAGTGTCTCACAAGGCATTGCACATTAACAAAACAGAGAGTGTTTGTTTGTTCTTATATTGGGCTGGGTTTATTTAGTCACTGGAGCTGCCCAGAAAAGACAAGGATTGTCCTGTGCAGAGCAAGAAAGCCAGATATAAATGCATACTGTGCATAGGTGTGTATTTTAGATTATCATACCACATTTTGCACCAAATTCTACACTACAATCTACCTTTAAACCAAGCTGCACTTCAATTCTCTGTAGACATCTGCAGGTGAGTGATTTGAGGCAGGGGCTGTATTTGTGTTCTGTGTTCAATTCATGCCACAGTGGGGCCCTCAGCTCCCAGCCTGATCATCTAGGTGCTGTTGCAATATAAAAGTAATAATGATGATAATAAAATTAACAGCTCTAGTTAGCTGTGACAAGCTGAGTGGATTTTTTTTCACCTCCAGCTGGTAGGAAATTGCAGTACATATTTTCCTCCAGACGTAGGCTGGTACTTAGGCTTTCCATTACGCAGGGAATTATCCCTGCATTTTCTTGCTCACTTTCTCTGTTCATCTGCTTCAGTGACCTTACTGATATGGAACCTTGTAAAGTGGTGAGCTAACAGTGACAGACACAGGAGGTGAGACACATGGATGGGCTTTAATGAGAGATGCCTATATGCTCACATTAGCATCAGTGCTCCTTCCAGACTGTTACATAAACAGGTATCAGGGTTGAGCTTGCCACTGGCACTGGAGCTGCTTGCATGGCTCTGCTTTTTCTGGCTGTGTCACTGCAGAAATGTCAAACAATCCTTATACTTCATTGCTTTCAATTCTGGATCTTGGATTGAAGCAAAGTACAAATTCTCGAAATTTCTTTCTCTGATAGAAGTGTTTTATCTGACTCCTCACCACACATTGCTGCAGCACAGCTGTGCTGAGTGCTCTGGCTCTGCTGCTCCTGGAGCTGAGAGTCTTTTTTATCACAGACAAGGTAACTTCTGACTGTCACTGCTGCTGTGTGTTCATTTAAAAAGACAGGTATCTCTGCCTGCAAAATTAGAATTCAAATCTTTGACATTTCAGGAGCTGCTGTACATAGAAACACAAGGAGTGTGGTTTTTAGCATGCAGACAAGAGGCCATGAGCTCTGCAAAAACAACTCCATAGAGGAGCAAATTGAATCTCCTGAGAGCTGAAGATGGTCCGTGTCAACAGAGAGCAACAATTTATGAGTGACAGAATAAAAGACATGGAGCAAGTATGAAATTATTGTTTCTGTTAAACAAACTGGATTCTAAAAATTGGCAATGAAGGGACTCAGCTAAGGGACATGGCATGGGAGCCACCAGTGCATGTATATTTTATTGAGCACCTTCCTCCATCCATTTATAGCAGTGTCTGTGGCTTCTTGTGACATGATGCCCCAGACTTGGGGAGAAAAAAAGAAAACTTTAAACTTCAAACTCTTTTGAAATTACACTGTCTCATTTTATTGGTTGATTTCCAGCTCATATAGTGTAAGAAATTCTAAATAATCTTCAGATTTCTATGTCACTCTAATTCTATATAGGCCATTTTCTTACCCTCTTTCAGACACTTATTTTCCAAGCTGAAGAGGCTTCACACAACCCATCTCTCCTTGCATGAAAGCCACACTATAGCTCTGATGATCCTTGTCCTTCTTTGGGTCATTCCTAATTCAACCATATCCTTTTTTCAGGTTGCATAAATATAATCTACATTTTGGAGTGTAGAATTCTGCAGCTCTGAAGGGAAAGGGAATTTAGATTATTCCCCTCTGAGTTTAATTTTTCCTTCCATTGAATGTGTCATTCTGTTTTGTACATCCTTTCCTCATGATTCTTTGCAATTATTTTTTTTATATTGTTCATTGTTTACATTTTATACTCTTTATTGTGTCCCCATCATCTGCAAACCCTGTCAGTGCACTCCTCCTTGCCAGGTCATTTCTGAACTTCCATGAAGATTTTGTGGCAATTTTCTTATCTTCAGATATCAGCTTGGTGTGATTTTCTCCATATTAGGACCAAGCTGTTCATAAAAGTAAACCACTGGAATTCAGGGGAAAGGGCCCTTGAGATGGTAATTCTAAATAAAACAGAGCAGCCAGAAAATTTATAGAGGGGAGGATTTTGATTAAACTGATTGCAAAGCAATCAATAAAATAGTCTTCAGTTTAGTGGAAGTTATAATTTACCACAGAGAAGAATGATTTCTTTAGAATTCTCAAAGTTTTCACCTTGTACAAAGTAGACATTGTACAAAAAATGTCAAGCACAATGTGAAAATGGGAAACCAAGTAACAGCAAAAAGAAGTGAAGGAAGTAAGGCGAAGAGTAGCAGAGCTACAGTATATTTTTTGTACCCTAAACTCTGTAAAGAATACAACATTTATCATTTATGATGCCCAAAGCAAGTTATGGGCAGAAGAAAGCAACGTTAGAGTTTACGTCAATGATTTCCCAGACATATCAGGAATTTAAGAAAAACAATAAATTCTTCCTATGTACATCAGTATTTTATGCAATATTTTTCAGGCCCAACATGTAGCTATGTAAATCAACATGAAAACAAATACAAAGCCTAAGAATTAAAAGTATGGAAATTCAGAAAAAATCCAAACTATTTTTAAGTTGCAAGTTTCAATTCTCAAAAGACTGGAATAAAATTAAGGGAATATAAGGTCAATCACTCAGTACTGTGCAGATATAATTAAAAACTACCCTACTGCTAACAAAACTATTTTGTTTTCTTTTCACCATCCTCGGGAAAAAAAAAAAACAAAACACAATAATTTTCTTATCTCCCAGTATTTAAGGATTTTTTCTGCTTTTTCAAATAAGGATAATTGGAATATGGTTGTTTTGAAATGTATTTTAAATATTTTGAGTATACATTAAAAATATATTTTTGTCTGTTAAATATTTAGTATTTTCAGGGTAAGTAGTAAAGATAAACCAGTATCTAATAATCTCAGAACCATTATAAGTGTGGCCCTCCTGTTTTCAGTGATATCTGGGGTCCCAAACAGGCTGCCCTGGCTGCTCTGTGGGCACTCACCCATTTTTATCAGTTTTATCAGAATGGGTTGATTAGAACAATGTGTCAAGGAGGGATTAACGAGGAGTTTGCTGGCAGTAATGTGGAGGCAGCAAATTCCAGCAGGGATAACAAGGAGCTGGGGACAATATTCTCCTCAGCAGCGTGTTTGTAGCCAGAACAGGACAGATGTCTGCAGCCCAATTCACTCGGAAATTTCCCTCAGCCTGCAATAAATAGTTAATACATGACTGCTTTGCCTCTGGCCTCTCAGCCTGAACTGAGCGTTCCCAAACTACCTGAGTGGCTTGCAAGCTTTTTGGTTTTGGGGTTTTTTTTCCAGCTCACTCACATCCTTCCCTGACTTCTATGTGTGCAGGATCACCTCACCTCACAGCTCTCAATGACTGGCAAAGCCAGTGCTGCCCTCCTGCTGTGCCACCCAGCCCTCTCCCTTTCTCCTCCAGACATCCTGGACCAACAGCTCCGAGCCCAGCTGGGAGCTCCTCATTTGGGATTTTGTAATAGCATCAAGTGTTTTCTTCATTCCTGCTTCGTACTTAGCTGAGAGATGTTAATTTGTAAATAATAATAATGATTAGAAAAAAAAAAATTAAACAGTGAAAGCAAGAAGGAGAAGCCACTGCCAGCTGAAAACATGAGGGAATTAGAGAGCGAGCTGAGCTTGGGCATTGATCCATGCAATCCAATTGATTGATTCCATGAGGAGCTCTGACTCCAGAGTCAGGTGTTACTCACTGGGCTCTTCTCATGTTATCACTTACACCACCCACCCCTCTTGGGACCAGGTTCATCAATATTGCATTACCTGAGGAGCTGGAGGTAGAAATGAGGAGTTTTCAGTCCTGATGACCTGCCCAGGTGAGACCACTGAGACCCTTCCTGCTTGGAACCTCAGGTGTGATTGTGAACTCTGTCACTTTATAAAAAATTTTCAGAGTTTTTCTCTCCCTTATTTGGTTCCTTGGAGACTTGCAGAGTTTTGCTGAAATTTCCTCAGCTCAGTCCACATAACTAATCCAAACACTGGTTGCAAAGCCAGATAATTGTGGGGATTTCGTGGATTTGGAGTAGCTCTTACTTGGTAAAACTCTACTTGACTCAACAGAAAAATTGTCACATTGAATCTGCTAAATGAAACAGGCAGCACCATGTTGTGTCATTATTCCATAATAAATGGTTTCTCTATTGGGAATATTCCATTATAACCCCTGTACAGGCAGCCTGAGACTGAAGTATGGGTCCATCAGTAGGAGTTTGTGAGTACTTTTCTAACTGTTTATATTCTCTAATAGAATAATGTTACTCTGATATGCTGAAAAACTTGAACCTTGTAAAATTTAAAAATACTTTATAACATATAAAATTGCTCCATTTTGAAAAATAACAGAGATACAAGTCTAAGAAAAAGCAGATTAGATAGAAACAGCAGTTATATTCTGAATAACTTGTTTTAAATATGCTTACAACTGCATCTGATTCTGCTTTATGTAAGCTAAAGAATTGAAACTTTCATGTCACCGCTGATGGGAAAGTCCTAATAGTCTAAAAATATGTAGTTATATTCTTTCAGGCATATACATGTACATGTAATATAATATAATATAATAAATATAATATAATATAGTGCTCTGGTAACTATAATGATTTTGATGCATCTTTTCTGAATAGGAAATAATAACACCTGAATATGACTTGAATATTGGTGTTTAAATATTTTAAATATTTCTTTTCTCAGGGAAATAATCATTCAAAAAACTATTTGGGTTATTTTCTCTGAAGGTTTATAATTAATTTAGTATGCAGTGACATGTAAGATTTGCAAGTGGTTTCCTTCAGATTGCATTATCCCATGTTTTTAAATTCTTTCAAGGCAAGCTTCCTGTAGGAATAGGGGTTTAACAATACTTCTAGGTTTGTACAGTGCATACTTTTACACTCTAGCTTTAACAACATTGCAGAATTAATGTCAAATTAATTTCCCTCCACTTTATGGTAAGGAAAGAAGTTTCATGTGAAGCCAGTGTTCAGTACAGTGTTCAAGAACTTCATTTCTGATTTGGGTTATAAAATGAGATCTAAAATCAGGTGTGATTTAAGTGGTTTGAGGCTTCCTTTACAAATCCCTGGTGCTGAGCAGAGGTCTGGGAAGGGCTTTGCACACGTTGTCTGAGTGCCTGAGGTCAGTCAGCGCTGAGCAGCCTTGCATGAGCACACCCCTATGGGTTAGCTGGCTCTCCTTCTGCACTACCCAGTGGTGTACTTGAAACAGCAGGAACCTGCATGTGAGAGGGACATGGAACTCCAGGTGGAACCATCATATCAAGGCATTCAGTATTTACTACACATTTGACAAAATATCATTTACCCATATGTGAACAATCTAAAGAACTGAGTCATTAAGGTTGGAAAAGTCCTCCAAGGCCATCAGGTCTGGCCTGTGACTGATCCCCACCTTGTCCCCAGCCCAGGGCACTGAGTGCCACCTCCAGCCCTTCCTTGGACACCTCCAGGGATGAGGACAGAGAAAGTCATAGAATAAATTTAGGAAATTGTTCAAGTCACAGACATAATAACAGTTCTCCTGACCTCAGTAGAACTGCCTAAGTATTTACATTTAATACCAACTGCATTTTTTCTTTGTTTATTTTAACTTTCTCTAATATTTTGGCTAAAACTTTAGAGTGGGCTACAACATGCATGAGTAAAGCCAGGCTGCTGATGTATTCAGTAAATACACCCCTTCTGCTCTTTGGGGCATGCTGGTTTTAAAGAACAGCCTCACCTATAAGAAGGGAAGCAGTGAGCCAGGACCCTTAAGAGCTGAGTTTTATTTCCATTTGTGCCCCAGATTTCTCAAATCTTTGATGAAAATCACTGCTTCTCTCTGACTCAGTCTCACCAGTAATAAAACTGTGATTATGGTATTTGTATTCTTTGGAGTGCTTGGAGAACTGCTGATTAAATGAACTGTGAAGAGACACATGTTGATGTCACCATTCTGTTCCTGTTGAGAAATATCCCCTGATGTTTGCATCCCCAGTTTTACACCCAAACTGAACAGGTTGTTGATTGGTTCTGGTGGTTCAGAGTTCTTGTTGTTTATGAGATGTTCTCCACATATCAGAGCATTTACTACCTCGTGGCAAATATCAGGAAAGATTTCCTCCCTGGGAGGGTGGGCAGGCCCTGGCACAGGGTGCCCAGAGCAGCTGTGGCTGCCCCTGGATCCCTGGCAGTGCCCAAGGCCAGGTTGGCCACTGGGGCTTGGAGCAGCCTGGGACAGTGGAAGGTGTCCCTGCCCATGGCAGGGGTGGCACTGGGAGCAGCCTGGGACAGTGGAAGGTGTCCCTGCCCACGGCAGGGGTGGCACTGAATGGGCTTCAAGGTCACTTCCAGCCCAATCCACTCTGGGATTCTATGAAATACGTCTGGATTCTGCCTTTGGCTCTTCAAGTGAGAGAAGATTTGGTTGGGATTGCACTGTCCTGTCTCCTGTAATCCAGGAATTCTGCTGAGCTCTGTCTGCCTCATGCTTGGGATTGCTGACAGTCTAACCCTCTCCATATATTTTATATCCTGTTTTGTTCAATTCTACCAATATCTGAAACGATTGGGATATGCAATGCAGGACCAGAAACACCTCAGCTGTTGCATTAATATTCATTTGTTAGTTTGTTTTAGTTCTACTGTTACGAACACTGAAAGAAACTGTGAAGGCATTGTACATAAACAGGCAGAAATGCAATGGCAGTCATTTATGTGTCCCAATTATTTGTTTGATCATTTCTTTCAAGTACAGAGGTCTTTAACAAATCAGAGGACAGAGCCTATAGTAGCAGAAAGAAAAAAAAAATATTTCTAGGCACTAGAGAAAGGATCTGGAGGCCTTTAAACAAGTTTTCAATTTTCAGGTGTAATCTTATCTGGAAATGAAAAAGAGAAAGCAAAGAGCCTTGCAATAGCTAGAAGAGCTGGAAATGGAGGATTTAATGAAATAAAAGTGGTAATGCCAGATCTGTATTACACGCAATTTTAATAAAAGTCCATGTTGTGGAGAGCCCAAGGCTGCAGCACAGCATGAGTTTCAGGGATTTATATAAAGAATCCATGTAGGTATCTAAGTTATCTGAGCCAGACAAGCCAGTAGAACTGATTCCTACCCCTGCTAAAAGCTCTTCACATTCCACATGGTAGCTGGAAGGGGACATAATTACATTTGCATGTATTTTAAGGCCTCTCTCTTTTTCTGAGGACACTTGCTATGTATTTATATTTTCATGGAACATAAAGTCCCACCAATATTTCACACAAGTGAAAGGACAGAACAAGAAAAGAAATGCCAGACATTTAAAGAACATTCTCTTTATATAATCAATTTACACTCCATGTGCCCACATTTTTGCATGCAGCTACAGCTTTGTCTGTTTGACATCAGAAACTTCAGCTGCTGACTTTTCTTTGGAAATTATATTGCTTTTGGAGAAAACCCCAGATTGTTCCAAAGCCAAAATGGGCCTTCCACATTAAAGACCAGATTTCACTGGAGAAGAAAAAAATATTCCAGATACTTCAACATAATTGTTCAACTTTCTATTTATGGGTTTATTTCTATTTATAAATATACCCCACCTGCAGAGCTGCCCCAGCCCTGGGGCCAGCACAGGAACGAGCTGGAGCTGCTGCACAGAGCCCAGAGGAGGCACCAGCATGAGCAGAGGGATGGAGCAGCTCTGCTGGGAGCAAAGGCTGCCAGAGCTGCCATTGTTCAGCCTGGAGAGGAGAAGCTTTGGGGTGAGCTCAGTGGGGCCTTGCAGGGCCTGAAGGAGCTGCAGGAGAGATGGAGAGAGACAATTGCCAAGGGCTGGAGGGCCAGGAGCCAGGGAATGGCTTCCCAGTGCCAGAGGGCAGGGCTGGATGGGATCTTGGGAAGGAATTGTTCCCTGGGAGGGTGGGCAGGCCCTGGCACAGGGTGCCCAGAGAAGCTGTGGCTGCCCCTGGATCCCTGGCAGTGCCCAAGGCCAGGTTGGCCACTGGGGCTTGGAGCAGCCTGGGACAGTGGAAGGTGTCCCTGCCCATGGCAGGAGTGTAATTAAATGAGCTTTAAGGCCCCTTCCTGCCCAAACCTCTGTATGATAACTCTGATAAATATTCTGGGTAGGCAAAGAATGTTTCTTTTTCACTGAAGGTGAAAATGCAGTTGAAGTAAAATTTCCAGAATAGTTCAAGTTGGAATGGAGCTCTGGAGATTGGACCAACCTCTCCATGCTCGAATCAGGGGCAGAGCATTGTTCAGGGCTGAATGCATCTTTAGGATCTTTAATAATGGAGATTCCACAGCTTCTCCGGGAAGCCTTTTCCAAAGTTTGACCATCCCCACAATAAAGTTGGTTTTCCTCATTTAGGTGGAATTTCCTTAATTTCTGTTTGTGTCCATGGCCTGCTCTCCTGTCACTGGGCATCACCAGGTATAGATGGGCTCCATCCCAGCCTCACTGGTTATTTTTACATCTTGATAACTTTTTTGTGCATCCGAGCCTTCTCTTTCCTATGCTAAGCTCCTTCAACAGGATGCAGTGTGACCCAGTTATCTTGACAGAAAAAAACCGAGAACATCACGAGAAAATGTTAAACCATGAGGAAAAAAAGTTGGCTTAAGTTGTTAATTTTTTGATTTGTTCTACATTTGTTTAATATTGTCTGCCCTTTGTGCTATATTTTAAAAAAAATTGTAATTTTTCAATCAACATTCAGACAGAAAAATTACCCTCTATTCTCTCAATAGGAGACTGTAAATAACAAATTATAGTACGGATATGTATTCAAATTTTCAATAATATGTAAAAATCAATTCAACTCAAGCTCTAAATAGGTTAATTTAGAAAATCAATATTCGTAATTGTTTATAGAAGCATCTACTGGCTCACTGATTTCTCCCAATACCTAAGTATTGATCTATATTTACATAACTATATCCATTTCTAGCTTAAAAGAAATATTTTTTTCCCTTTTCCTTTACCATGGATTATCACTAATAATTCTTTTTCCATAAAGTTATAAATGCATTTCCTTTGGCTTGCTTGTAACACTTCCTCTATTTTCGTTGGTTAGAAGGGCACAAAACCAGAAATTCAATGTTATTTATCCTTTAAGCTGTTTTAGTCCATACCTTTGTTGTTTTTGTCTTCCTAGAGAAAAACTGACCAAGAGACCCTTTCTTCTGGGGGTTCATTACCCGTATGTTACTGATTTCAGAATTCCTTGAAGTTTTTCTTCATATATATGACTTTAATCATTGGTATGAAAGGACTAGAAATGTTCATCACTACTAATGAACAACGTTTATTGCATGTAGTACTGAAAAGAGTGCTGGAAAATAGGAGATTGCATAACTGATTCCTCTTTTTGGTTGAAAAGCTGAAATTGTGGCCATTTCTGATGACAGAACATCCAAGCTGGATACAAGAGTGAACTGAAATGAACCTTTCAGTCAGGGGTGAAATCCTGGCCCCCATTCAAATTAATTCAAAGCTCATTGGAGCAAGTTTTTAATGAAGATGTCTGGTGTTATCAGGGAGATCACTGTGCTCATTTGCATTGACTTTTAGCAGACCCAGCCAAGTGTCTGAAGACATCCCAAGCTCTTTCAGTGCACAGATTTGTGCCAGAGGAGGGTTAGATTGTATATTAGGGAAAACAAAATCACTGAGGGAGAAGCCCTGGCACAGCTGCCCTGGGCAGGGGTGGAATCCCCATCCCTGGAGGGATTGAAAATCCCTGTGGATGTGGCACTGGGGGACATGTGAGCTTGGCTTGGCAGTGCTGGGGAATGGATGGACTCAATGATCTCAAGGGTATTTTCCAACCTAAATTATTTGATTCTGTGAAAGTAAGTATGAAATCAGATCAAGAAGAAGATGCCATGGCATTGCCATTCCTGTCTTTTTAGCCACCACAGTAATGAATCCAACCCAAAACACCCCATGTCTCCTCAAAAAAGAGATCACATATTGCTTCTTCTTTGAAAGTGAGTTTCAACCTGATGCTTACAGTTCCTAAACAAGACCTACTTTTGAAAGACCAAGGTGCTGAAAATTAAGTATATGGCTCATATCCCTCAGTAGAACAATGTTATCCCTTTTAAACTTCCTGCTGGCAGAGAAACATTTAATCCTTCTGACTGGGAAGCATCTTGGAAAATGAATCTTTTTTAATTTGGGGAATTCAAATTAAATTGCAAAGAAGGCAACAACAATGGCATTGCTTATGTAATTGCTTAACCAGGAACCTCAGAGAGAAATATGTGCTGAAGATTCGATCTCCAGAGTCTGATTCCCAGGAGATAAGGAATCTTCCCTGTTACCACGTATTTCTTCTGACTGCTGACTCTGAATGACTTAAAGTGGAAGCAGTGTTTCCAAAAGGACACTGAACCCTCTTGAATTACACAGAGCAGATTTAGGAAAAAAAGGAAGAGTTGCAGTGCTACAAATTACTGAAACTTAGATCCCTTCTCATAAATGTTGCTTGCACTACTTCCCACAATAAAAAGGCTGAACATGCCCTCCAGTATCAGTCTCACTAAAGCTTGTGCAATAATAGTTGTGGCACTAATAATGTTTTCATTTCTCTCACTTTTTGTGTTGCTACAGCTGCACTGGTTATAGAATTCATTAGTGATTATTCTGAAATAAAAATATGCATAGGCTTAATTTACACAGTCTTTAAGCTATCATTCTCTGCACTAGCTTGTAATATGAAATAAAAAAGGTAGAGATGACATTTACAGCTGATTTGTAAAATGGGGGAGATCTCTGATGAAATCCACTTTGAATAATTGTAGTTTTTGCCCCTATTAGGAAGGTGGATTTTGAATGAATGGTGAATTATTCCGTACACCTGGGCTCCAGTGCTCTACAGATTGATGGCCCTTTAACAGGTAGAACAATTCAGTGGTGTAAGAAACAGGGCCTCTGTGGAAAGAAATTAAATATAATTGAAGTGACAAATTGGACTTTACTGGGAGACCACCAGCTCTGGCCACACAGAGGAGAGCACCAGGAATGCAGCAGTGCCACAGCCAGGGGTGGGAATTCTGCCCTTCGGGAGGGCAGGGTGGGGCTGCTTGAAATGGATTCTCACGGGCTTGGAGTGTGTTGCATGTGCTATTATTAGATACTTAATACAACACAGCTTTGGGAGTTATTGTAATAAAGACACATACATCCCACAACTGAGCAAATTCTGACCATGCTGGGTATTCAGTGGGGGGAAAATATGAAACTGAGTTAGGTACTCAGTCTCTGTGTAAGAAACACAAACATAATTCCCCAGTCAGGGCTCTCCTGGGACTTTGTCTCTTCCTCTTGAAAATGACTCGATGATTTTGAGCTCCTTCACCTCTCCCAGGTTTAATTTATATGTGAATCTTCCCAGGGTAGGAACCATAGAATTACAGAATGGTTTGGGTAGGAAGGGACCTCAAAGCCCATCCAGTGCCACCCCTGCCATGGGCAGGGACACCTTCCACTGTCCCAGGCTGCTCCAAGCCCCAGTGGCCAACCTGGCCTTGGGCACTGCCAGGGATCCAGGGGCAGCCACAGCTTCTCTGGGCACCCTGTGCCAGGGCCTCCCCACCCTCCCAGGGAACAATTCCTTCCCAAGATCCCATCCAGCCCTGCCCTCTGGCACTGGGAAGCCATTCCCTGGCTCCTGGCCCTCCAGCCCTTGGCAATTGTCTCTCTCCATCTCTCCTGCAGCTCCTTCAGGCCCTGCAAGGCCCCACTGAGGTCAGCCCAAAGCTTCTCCTCTCCAGGCTGAACAATGGCAGCTCTGGCAGCCTTTGCTCCCAGCAGAGCTGCTCCATCCCTCTGCTCATGCTGGTGCCTCCTCTGGGCTCTGTGCAGCAGCTCCAGCTCGTTCCTGTGCTGGCCCCAGGGCTGGGGCAGCTCTGCAGGTGGGCTNGGACTTTGTCTCTTCCTCTTGAAAATGACTCGATGATTTTGAGCTCCTTCACCTCTCCCAGGTTTAATTTATATGTGAATCTTCCCAGGGTAGGAACCATAGAAT
>VZTH01018943.1:0-98799 GCA_013397815.1 Aleadryas rufinucha
GGCGCGGCAGGCGGCGCGGAGCGCAGGTGAGGTGAGGGCGCCGCACGGGCGGGACGGGGTTCAGCGTCACTCCGCCTCTCCCCCGTTTCTTCCCCGCCTCCGGTACTTGCTGCCCGCTCCCCCCCGGGTCCGGAGCCCCCGGCAGCCGCCCCCCGTCCATGGCTCCCTCTCTGGCCCGTGCAGGCCGCTGCGGCGGGAGGCTGGCTGGGAGCGTTCGCAGGCCTCCTTGTGGGCCCTCCTGAGGCTCCTCGGAAGCTGCTCCTGTCAATAACCCGCGCTAACGCAGCGGGGCCGGCTGTGGGTGCGCGAGGAGGAGTCTCTTTCCGAGCGGGTTTGTGCTGCTCGGCAGTGCTAATCCCGGGTGTAGAAGGGGAGTTTAGTGTTTAAACGAAGCGCCATGCTGGTGCTTCAGGAAGCAGAAGTTCGTTGTCTGGGAAGGTTTCAGGAGAGCGGGTTTGTGTATGTGTGGGGTTTGGTGTCTGTTTCAGATTCTGTGTATGGGGGTCGTTCTTCACCGCTGTGGGCGTACTGGTTGGTTCCTAGGAATTATAGAATGTTAACGGGTTGGAAGGGACTTTAAAGCTTGTCCCCTACCATGGGCGGGGACACCTGCTACACCAGATTTCTCAAGGTATTATCCAGCCTGGCTTGGACACTGCCAGGGATGGGACAGCCACAACCTCCATGGGCAACCTGTGCCATTGCCTCACCACCCTCACAGTAAAGAATTTCTTCCTAAATCTGAATTTCCCCCTTCTCAGTGTTTATCTATTAATCCTTATCCTATCACTACAGTTCCTGACAAAGAGTCCCTCTCTGACTTTGCTGTAGGGCCCCTTCAGATACTGGAAGGTTTTTATGAAGGAAATGTCACCTGCTGTCAGGTGTGTGGTGGTGGTCACTCATGAAAGGCACAGTGCTTGCAGCCCTGCCCTGGCTCAACTGCTGTTTCACAGCAGGTTTTGGTAAGCTTGTGCCTCCTTGTAGTTCATAGAATCATAGAATATCCTGAGTTGGAAGGGATCCACAAGGATCATCGAATCCAGCTCCTGGCCCTGTGCTTGACAGCCCCAAGAAACACGCCATAAAACAACCACAAAGTTGCCAAGCGTTGCTTTCATATGTGCCTGGCAGGGTGCAGAATGTAAACCATTTATGATGTTTGGGGCTCTGGTCTTTTTCAGATCGGTAAGTTTGATGCAGGAGAGGATAGGTGTCTTTAAGCACTTCACATGGACCGTTCAGACTATCCTTGAATGAGATTGTGAACAGGCCTTGCCCACTACCGCGGGTCACAAGTCCTTTCTACCAACAGCAATACTGACTTCTCATGCAAAACAATGAAAATCACTTTAAGGACTTCTTACAGCACACCTTGGCTGCAGAATTCTGTTCCTGAACCTAAAGAATGCTATTTGTTTATGGTTTTCCCGGAGTCATTATAAAGTGTACAGAGTGTACAGAGTAACTTCCTTTTGCTGTTTGGTCCCAGCTGCAGACAACAGCCAGACTTCTGTGAAGTGGTGTTGAACTGCCTTTGTGTTAAACCTTAAGCTGTGGATGCACTTAGTATTTGGTATCTGATGAGCAATTGCTGTGGAGTATCAGGTGCCATCTGTGTTCCAGCATAATTCGAACCCAGAATATATGAACAGTGAGTAGAAGGGCTTGAATTAAAGTCCAGGTGTAAAGAAGGGCTGCTTCTCTTCTGCGATTTGGTCATGTTGTTTTAGGGACAGTAGTTACAGCATGGAGAGCTAAGGTGGTGGTGACAACGGAACACCAGCTCCTGTGTGCTTTACTGCTGTTTCACTTATATTGTGTCTTAAAAAGTTTTCCTGCCCCTTGGGAAAACTTACAAATAGAAAAAGCTTAAAATTGCTTGGAAGAATGTATGTGATTCTGTCATCTAAATCCATAATGTTTCTGTGGTGCTGCTATGACAGGAAATTCCATGAGGGAGGAGGATATGGGTTTTCATGTATGGAACTTAAAATACTAAACCAATTGCTCTATCTAATGAGGGTCAGTTTGCCCCGCTGTGGAGGTTAGTGCCCTGCTGAGTTGGGTGCTTAAAATAAAGACTAAATGTTTGGAAAACAGGGAAAGTGGTAAGATGGCAAAACTGCCAGCTGAGTCAGTTACTCAGAACAGTGGGGACTTGAGACCACTATGAGAAACTTAGGGTAGATAAAAGGAAGTGTTGACAAATGTGTGATACTGTGTGTTGGTAGAAATCACTTCAAATGCCTACTCTTCAAGTCCAGTTTAAATAGTGAACTGTGCAGAGAAGCATCATGTGCCCTTTCTTGTCCTTTCTCACAGTGCGAGTAACTCAACGTTACTGCCTTTAAAACTTTGAAAAAAACCATTTTTGTTCAACATACCTACTGTAAGGCCTCTCTGGGGTCATAAGAAGATTGGACTTTTGCATATCTACCTACAGATGAGATGAAGAAGAAAATATGCGGGACTGAAAGCCTTTTTATAGGAGGCAGAGGAGCATTAATTGATCGGTGGTAGAAGAAACAATAGGTTTGGAAGGTTGTTGTGTGGTCTGTTCAGGATTTTCCTGCATCTGCCTTTTGTTGCAGGGGGAACAGGCTGTTGTGCCAGATGGGGTACCAAATATAGCTTGAAGCTTTTAGGTATTTGGTTTTAAGCTGGCCTATTGTAATTTTATCTGGGTTTAGTGTAGTTAGGGTATGGAAGTTTTCCCTCTGTTAAGTTTGATAAATATAATTGTGTTTTATAGACAATAGGATGATGTGCTGAAAATGTGCAGCAGATATTTGGGTTGTACATTTGTCCACCTGCTCTTTGATTTTCATCTCTGTGTTTCTTAATCAGTTCCCCTGTCTGTAACATGGGGATTATGTTGCTGACTTCTTCTCTGAAATGTCTGGATGTCTGCTTATGCCAAGTGCTGTGCGAGAGCTGGGTGTTATTGTTGCTGCTCAGACAGAATTCTCTAGGCCTGCAAAATGGACCTTTTACTTATTCATGTTTAGCTTAGTAGACAGAAGCTGCTCCACTCTCTGTTGCAGCCCAGGCTTGGAGCCTGTCAGAAAAGCACTTTTACATCAGGTTTTGGCTGTAGGAAGGAGAGCATTGCTGGCTTGCTCTTACTACTTGTGCTCTTGTGTTTTCTTTCCACAAGAAGCTGATCCTGATCATCAGACTGGGTCTCTTGAGCACTTTGAGGTGGGAGCCTCTTTGAGAAGCCAACACTGGATTTCTTCCTTTTTGTTTCCTGTTTTGAAGAATCTTTCTGCAACTTGTGGAACTCTTGGTTCATCAGCTACTCTGAATGTAGTGGGTGATGCTTTCTTTCTCCTTCTCCCCTGTGACATGTTCTTCCTTTCTTTTTCCTAGAGCACTGGAAAAATCTAATTTTTTTACTGTTTCTCAAAGTTAATTGGTTAGTTGGCACAAACCCTGTCAATGTGTGAAGTACAACAGATACTTGCACATGCATTGGAGTATTTCAGCTTTGTCTCTTTCTGAATCTAGTACAGTAAAATGTTCATCATGGCCGTATTTGGAGTAGAATAGCTACAGTAGAATAGCTACAGTTTTCTTCCTTAGATAGCATTGTAGTGCTCTTGAGGATTTTTTTGGTGTTTTTTAGATAAGAAATCATCAATTATAATCAGTCTGAATAGACTTAAGAAACCTGACATCTTTTTTGTTTTCTTTCTGGCTTAAACTTAGTCAACTTGTACAATATATATACAATATATAGTGCTTATGTGTGGTTTTAAATGTTGGGGAAATGAAACTGAGGTTTAATGGAGTCGTAGCCTAATGCAGCAGCTTCTATTGATAAGTCATCAAAGTTGTTTTATAGAAGAGCCTTTTCAGTCCTGGCTTTTAGCCCAAGGTCAGTCTGGTTTCACCGAAGTTAATTTAATTTCTGACATATTTTCTTTCCCTTAGGTGTCAGTTGTTGCTCCTTCCCCAGCCAGACGTGAAAATCTGCCATCGCTGTGCTCGTTACTGTGGTAGCAGTTTCCACCTTGCACAGCAGCATGAAGAGTCAGACTGCAGTCTCTTGAATGCAGTAAATTCTGTCAGGGTGGAGACAAAGTTGTTTGTGCTGTTACGAATATTCAGTCTAAATGTTTGAATTCTGTCACTTAGAAAAAGCTGTTTAGTGTTGGCTCTCTAAGCTTTGAGATGTTGCTTCCAGTGCTTGGTTATAATCACAGGTACTTTAACTTGCTCCAAAATAACCAGTTTATTCCATATTTGCTGAATTGGGTTCAGTCTCACAGAGCTGTTGGAACTGTCCTACACAGGCAAACTTACGTGACAGACCTTACATGGTATTAACGTGGTGTCTGCAGCTCAAAAGTGCAGGTTTGGGAGCAATTGTGTAGCTCTGATTTTTCACTGTTTAGGTTTCAGCACACTGAGAAGTTGGTGCTTCTTACACTCCCAGCTTTTTATCTTGGTAATGAAAAGAGGAAGTGGACCGGATCGGATCAAATCAAGCTGATGTCTGTGTTGTTCTTGCAGTCACTGCTCCTGGAGGATCTGATCAGTTCTTAAATGTGCAGGAGTGTGGCTGTTCTGGTCAGTGTCTGCCAACAGAGGCTGTTCCTGGCAGGGGTGCATCTGAGTTATTGCAAGTAAACACTGGAAAGATGTTCTGTACTGCATTGCAGGGCATGAAACTGCTTATTTCCACCCTCCTCCCTGTTCCACTCCGTCTCGGTGGCACGCTAATCTGTTCAAACAGATCCGGTCTCTGCTATCTCACCTGATTAACAAGTCATTGCAAATACGATCATTCCCTCCCCCAGCTTTACAGAAGTGTGTGGGGAGTGCTTGTGAAATTCTCCATTCCTGGATGCTGCTGTAAGGGTTTGTCCTGGCACCCAGGCAGGAGGGATCGGTTTCTCTCTCAGACTGCATATGTCTGAATGAATCATCATGCAGTGCTTTTAAATAATTTGTCCAGACAGAGGAAAGCACTGCTACTCATGCTGGGTAGTTGTACTTGGGAATGGTGGTGAGACTGAGAACGTGAGGAATGTTCAAATTCTACTGTAAAATTGCTTTGGTATGGTTGAGGGGTACCAAGAAATACTTGAATTGCAGGCTATTGTTGATTTGTAAAAATCCCTGTTTTCTTCTTAGGGGGCTCCCTTGAACAAGATAGCCTCCACTGATTTTACTTTTGAGTAAATGATAAACGGCTGGAGTTAATGCTTGAGATCTGGTTTGACTTTTTTCATCCCAGGCCCTCTGGACTTGGGTGCAAAAGCTGCGAGAGGGGGATTGTACTGAAGATTTCCATCTCTGTAGCACCATTCAGCACCACAGATTTCTGTGATCATCTGTGGCTTTACAGATGCTTATTGCTTGTAGCTGGTTTAGCTGCAAACCATGATTTGGTGTGTGAAACTGAGGTTTTGGGTTTCGTATTTCATTACTGTGGACACCATTGCAGCTACATGCCTTTTTCCATAGTGATCCCAAGCACGTATGCTTTTGTCCTTTCTGTAAAAACAACAGGCTCCATTCTGAATTTAGAACTGCATGATGCATTTAATGCCTCTTCTGTTACAGCCCTTGCCTTGTGCTTTAATTTCTTTAATTATTCTGTCATTGAGTCAATGCAAGGAATTCTCACTCTGGTAAAACTTTCTGCAGGCATTGAATTTAGACACGGGTCTTCTACACTGGAACAACATGCACTTATTTCTTTTGGCTGGGGTTTAATGACATATGGAGTAACACATTTTAATAGATAGCTAGTTATGGCTGTCTGTGTGCATCTATAGCTCAACTGTTTTGCTGTTAATTTAACTTCATGTTTATTTGTGTTTTCAGCCCTCATATATTCCTATGCATACACATGTATGCATTTTTCTTTATAATATATAAAAATACAGAATCATAGAATGGGAAGGGACCCATAAGGATCATGAAGTCCAGCTCTCCAAGCACTATATTTATATGTGTATGCAAGTAGTTTATAGCTAAATTAACACCAAATTCTTCACAGGGACTTGTCTGCTTTCACCCCCTTTGTATCAAGGCAAAATATGAACTGTGATATGGCATCTGCATTCCACTTCTGACAGGTCCATAGATTGTAGTCCTGCAAGGGAAAGCTCTCTGAGACCACGTGAAAGGATTTCCTTGATGTTTGATGCCTGGGGAGGATAGACAATGTATCCCGTTCTGTAAGACCTGCTCTTGCTGGTCTGTCTGTGACCCCACAAGTGTAGCAACTGTTTATAGCTGAGCAAGGATTTTCCCTTTTTCTCTGAAGGTTTCTGTGTGTCTTGAGCGAAACCTGCAGCAGAGATGGACACGGAAGGCTTTGGAGAGCTGCTGCAGCAGGCAGAGCAGCTGGCAGCCGAGACAGAAGGGATCTCCGAGCTCCCGCACGTAGAACGCAACCTGCAGGAGATCCAGCAGGCCGGGGAGCGGCTGCGTTCCCGCACCCTGACCCGCACCTCCCAGGAGACTGCGGATGTGAAAGCGTAAGTACGGAGCACTGACACTGGAGACTCTGCACACAGGGCGGAAGCTGTTTACGGATTTGGTTTCCAGCGTGGGGGGAGCCCTGCTGGGAGAAACAGAATGACTGCAAAGCTGTTTTAAAGAATGACTGCAAAGCTTATGTTTTGGGTTTTTTTCCTCCATCCCTTCTCCTGCTTGCAAAAACAATAGGATACTTGAAGGATTTATCTGAGGAGCTACTGTTCTTGAGTTTGGACACCAAAGACAAAAAGTGCAGTACCTTGTTCTGGCTGCTGCTGAAGATGTTTACCAATATGGTGTACATTTTTTTCTGTTTGGAATGACTTGGCAGCTGTGCAGCATTGCAGTGCAACAGCAGAAAGAGTTCAGCAGGGCTGAGGTGTTTACATAGACACGTAGGGCTGTTCAAAGTTTGGTTCTGTGCAGTTTTTGTAACACGTCTGGGAGCACTGTCTGTACATGGCTAGCTGCTGACCTAAATATTGCCAATGAGTCTGGGTTTAGAGTTCTGTCTGTTCAATACTAATTTCATATCTGTTCAATTTCTTTCTTATAGATCTGTTCTTCTTGGGTCTAGAGGGCTTGATATATCCCACATTTCACAGCGACTTGAGAGTCTAAGTGCAGCCACTACATTTGAGCCTCTTGAACCTGTGAAGGACACTGACATCCAGGTAGGGACATTTCTGACATGTGAATTACACTGCCCTTGCCACTGCCATTCCTGTGTTGTGGTTCAGAGCTGTTCTAAGGCTTCTGGGGAGATAGTCTTGCTCTCTGTTTAATTCACTGGCTAGAGAAGTGCAGAGGAGAGATGCTGCTTTCAATACTGAAAGATGTTTGAATTAGCCATGAGAAGCAGCATTAAGTACCAAGATAACAGAAGTACTTTAAGTTCCAAATTCTTGCTGAAGTCAAGAGGAACTAGGTACATACTCACTCCCTTTGTGAACCTGTCTTTGTTGGCTTTGCAAGCCTAAATTGCCCAGGGATACCTCTCCCTCATAGTTCTGAAACCTTTTTTTATGTCTGATTGGAAAAACACATGTGGAACCACTTTTGAGACAATTTTGAGGTGTTGGAATAGGGGGCATTTAAGTCAACAAGCAAAAGAGGTGAGTATAGCTGTTTTCTTTCACTGTATCTCAGATATCATAACCTTGTCTTGGTGGTAGACTGAATTTGCTATGGTTCAAATGCTTTACCAGATGATTTTATCTTGTAAAGTTTCCTGTAAATTTTCCCTGGGTGTCTTATTGTGACCCATCTAGTTTTGCTTTCCGATTGTTGCCTGCCCTCGTAGAATATCTTTATGATGAAACCTGCAATATTCATTACTCAGTTAAGAGCTGGTAATGGAATTGATGTTGTGTTTTGCATTGAAGGTAACAGTCTGAATTACTGGTTAGTAATTTTGAAGCTTATCTTTTCTCTCCTTTCTGGCAGATGGCTCACTTAGGAGGGTCAAAAGAGTTGTAAACTCTTCTTTCTTTTTTTGCCGAACTACTTAACTGCAGGAGGGGAAGGGAGGCACGTGAAATTACCCCATTTTATCTAATGTATGTTTTATTTTAGCATTTGGTGCCATCCATTTTGGGTGGAGGGCCCTTAGTTTAATCTCATGCTAGTGTTAGGAGCCCTGTGGTCGCCTGTCTTCAGGCAGACTTATTTAAGCCCAGTTTTCTAAGGCCTCTCTTTTGCTAAAGATTAGTGCTCTCTGGAGACTTTATCTATTGCCTGATCATAGAGTGAGAGCTTTAAACCACTGGCATTGTTCACTTTCTGTCTTTTCTCATTTTATCCCTTTGTTCCAATTTCTGATGTTGTTGTCTTTCTAATTGGTAATGTTAAACTTGGTACATGTCTTTCTTGACCTCATTCTGTCTAGATTTTTTTTTCCCAACAACTCTTGCCTCTTTTTTCTTTCTTTTTTTTTTAGGTTTACTACTGCTGTTAATTCTTTGATTTCTACTGTTTTTCCTTTCTGCTGTAAGAAGAATTTTAGTGTAGATTCTCAAGCCCAGAAGCAGTAGAGCGCTTGACTCTTTGGAGCTGAGATTTGTGGTGTATAAGAAATGGATGTGATTGCATAATAATCACATTTTATATGATTGCTGGTTACCTAATTAAAATGTGGAGATTTTCTTCTTTCTTAATTATACCAGATCTCAAGGCCTTATTTGAAATGGTGATTCTGGTATATTCTGGTGGTAATCTTGGTATGTCTTCTTATCTCCAGTATCTTTTTTTAATCACCTTTGTCAATATTTGAATGTATCCTCCTGTTCAGGAAAAGCTCCAAATTTAACATAAAACCAGTGGTTAATTGCAAATCAATGTGTTTAAATGGCCAATTCAGCCAATGAGATTCAGCCCTTTCTTCAGGAAAACAGCTAAAAAGTACAAATGAGAAACAGGATTAAAATCAATCATTTAAATCAAAGTTCCCTGTTTGCTGCTTTGAATCATGATTAAGACTAGTGATTTAATCACTGATCACTTTAACAACTCATCTCTGAGGCCTAATACTTGTGTGCTTTGAATCTTAAAGTTTTGTTGCAGGCCATGTGCAGAAAACATTCGTAGTCAATTAGCTAAAAGTGATTTGCAGGGGGAAGCATGGCAAGGGACTCCACTTTAGATATCGTGGAGGCACATGAGCACAGTTTCAGTTTTAAACGTTTTGTCCCTGCTTGTTTTTGCAGTTAGCGGGTGCAAGGATTTTATGTTGTCTTGCAGAACATCATCCTCTGCTCTGTCTGAGGATATTTGCAGTCACATCTCAAGCTGTCTGGCTGGTGTCAGCTGTGGTCTGTACCTGAAAGTTACTTGCTTAGAATACAAGCAAGTACAGAGACTTGCTTGTATTCTAAGCTTGCTTACAGGGACAAGTCTCTGTACCCATCTGCAGATTCTGGTATGCAGTCACCAACACTTTTAGAATAGTTTTTATTAAGTTTTTGATAGTTACGTAAGAGGACCTTTGTATTAGACACTGCTGATAGCCCTCTAGTTACCTCTGTTAATCAAGAAGGTCTGAAAATTACTTTATGCCTTAGATAAAGATGTGCAAGTTCTTTCTATGTTACTTTTTCTTAATACTCCTGATGATTGTTGGGATTTGTTTTCCTTGTTCCTAGATAGATTCTTAAGGCTTTTTCAGATGTGTTGTGTTTGTTTTGGGCCAGATGAAGCTGTCCCTGTGCACTGTGTAGAATCCTTCCTCCATAAGCTGTTCTCATTTTATCTGGAAGGCAGTGTGCAGATTTACATGAGGGAGGGGTCTGGTTTCTTTACAGGACTTTATTGTTCCTCTGCTGTTACTCAGTATTTACACAGACATACTGGTAAACTTTAATTCTGTGGATTGGCAAGGTCTGTTCTGTTCTGCATCAAGCCCTCAGCCTGTGCCTTCTGACATTACCATTACTCTTTAACCAGCAAAAAATTCTTCACATATCTTAATGAACTTTGTTCACACTTTATCATCAGTGTTGTAGACTCAACTGTCCTTTGTCAGACCTGTCTTTTCCTGATGCTCCACACAGACTCACAACCCTGTGTAGTTTGCAGCAAGTTTATTTAGCCTTAAATGCCATCTGAAACTTGTCATTTGTAGATTCTTTAGTTATTCTTGTATGTGTGGTTCCTCATGCATGTCCCTTAAGCTTCAGTTTGAGCACGTATCAGTACATGAATACTTTGCCGCATCATTTGCCAAAGAGACTGAAACTTTTTTGAGGTAAACACCTGAGACTGCAGGGCTATGCCCTCTTCCCTCTGAAGCAGCAGTCGGACTGCATTGGTGTAGCCTCTGTGCACCACAACACGAGATGGTGGTGAATATGGGCACTTGTGCCAGAGGCACAGACCTAATGCACAGCCTGTGCTGACTGTTGCAGTTGTGTGAAGGCTACAGATATGATTAAATCTTTACTGTATGAATTTTAACATTCTGCTGATTTTTAAATTCTATCAAAGCTCTTACAGCATGAAAATACTCATGACTTCCTGCCATGTGTTCCCACATCACTCCTTTGCTTCTAGAGATTTCTCTGGCAGTTTGCTTGAGCTCTTCCTGCATTCTTACCTAAAGCGTTTGTGTATTGTCTCTGTTCTTTCTTCCAGTGCAGTCTGTTCTAGCAGCCTGTGGGAGGCCAGCACAGAGAAATATGCTAGAATCTAATCTCTCAAATGATGGCAATCAGCACTGCAGAAGGAGAATGCCAGGAAATATCCTATTTCTTATATAGAGAGTAAAACACAGCAAGAAAAATCAGAGGGGAGCATCCTAGGGCATGAAGTCCCAGGATGCTGGTGCGAGATATTCGGAAAGTGTTAAGAGAATCTAGGAATTCACCTTAATAGAAGTCTCAGCTTGGGTTAATAAGCAGGAGGGACTTTCTGTACAGAACCTCTTTAAATGGTACTCTATAGTGCTGACTAAAAAGTGCACCAAATTGCAGCTCAATTAATTATCTGAATTATTTATCAGTTGTAAAATGTAGATTGCTTGCACATAAAAGGGTTGTGAGTCCAGGAAATGTCTCCCACTAGAGCAGTAGGCCGGGAAGATTATGTAAAAGATTCTAGGCTTGCCATTAAATTATAGGAATTTGTATTTTTCCTCTCTCATTTCAAAGTTTGTGTTATTGAATTGCATGCTGAACAACAAACACTTCTTGCAGTAAGTCCATTTTATAATAATACTTATGTCAGGAAAAAAATCAAGATTTTTCTAAATTGTCAAAATGCCCTATTTTGGCAAAATCTTTTCAAAATTTATTATGTTAGTCAAGTGGTTCTTGATCTCATATTTAGTGTGTATTTATGTGCTTGGGTCTTTTTGTTTGTTGCTTTTTGCCTTTTAAAAATCCAAGGTAAGACTTGATCATGCAAATGTGTATCCCAGAGATGGGGTATGTGCACATAAACGTAACATTGACATTCTGTTCAGAAAAGGTATTTCTTCACTCTTCCAAAGATGCAAACTAGGACATCCTCTTCTAATGAGCACTGTCATAGCAGATCCTCTCTCAGATCACAGTAATGGCAGCCAGAGGAGGAATTATTCCAAGACTATGGGAAGGCTGTGCTATTGTTACGTGTGAGGTGGGACCTGGCCCCTGCACTTGTGCTGTTTGGTTTATGTATGGAGGTCAGAGAGAGATTCAGTGCTGCCCTGTCACACTGATTTTTGGGGTAGCAGGTAGGTGGTGTCTAGTTGCTAGATCAAGGCCTGATTTATTCCTGCTAAGATCATTTGACTGGTTACAGTGTATGTTATGCTTTACTGTGGGCTTTCTATTTTGAACATGTCACTTGGCTTGATCCTAGATTTGGTCCCCTTTATGCTTGTTTTGAAAAATCTAAGCCCAAAGTCATGGTGGTAACTTTAAAAGATGGTTTTGCTCTCATTTTTCAGGCTCAGTCCAGCTCTGTGCCGATTTGTGAAATGAATGCTAGAAGCAGACACAAGCTCTCCTTGCGTGCATTGCTTATCTGCTTGGAAAGTTTGAGGTGAAGGTCTAGCTCCATTACACTGAAGGAAAATTTTGTTGAATTATCTCATTTGTAGAAGCTTCACCTTGGCCTTCTGACCTAGGCAGAACTGAAATGAAAGGTTGCATACTAGGGTTTGGTTTTGATTTCTGGGTGTGGATATTCAGAGTATTGACTGAGTAGCTCTCTGGAGGTCCAGATACAGAAATAAGAGCTTTTATCTAAATGAGGGCAGAGGGTTAGACTGAAATCTCTCCAAGTGACAAGAGAGACAGACTGAAATTAAGTATCTGGGATATTTTGAAATTTTTCAAAGTACTGTAAACAGATTTTGTATTAAAGGTAGCTTTGACTTCTCTTTCAGTGTTGGTAGATTCTGGGTTCCAGGATGCTCCCCCCTGCCTTGTGTGCTCTGTTTGTGTGTATGTATGTATATATATGACTCGTAATTTAAAAATTCTTACTCTGACATCAGGTACAGAAAGGGTGCATTATACAACAACTGAGCTCTTATTGCTATTTTATGTTACCATTGTGATATACTTTGTGGTATCTGCTAGAATAATACCAAAGCCTGTGGTAATCTACTAGAGTGTAACTAAAATCAGAGTTTATAAATGGAAATGCTGACATAACCTTAAAGGGCCAACCTCAAGTGCTGTTCACCATCCATTGTTTGCATTAGCTTAGCCTGAAAATGCATTTTTCCTTTTGCAGATTTTGTCCTTTCTCATTTGCCAAACATTGATTTCTCCCCCCGCCCCCAAGTCCTTCAGTTCTAATGGAGCTTGAAATTAAGGTGGCTTTATTTTTCTGTCGCTTCCTTGTTCACCCTAATCGATGATGCCAGCACAGCTGTGGGGACCTTTTAACCATTGCAGAGCCACGATGGTGAATGCAAGAGGACAACCTTTGACCTTGGTTTTTTTGGGGTTGGTCATTAGCTGTTGGTTTCTTTGTATTGCTGCAGTCCAAATGAAAAATACTATTTGTGGTCATAGTTGGGAATTTTTCAAAAACTATAGAAATGTTTGGCTTCAAAAATAACTCTCTTCAAATGTTCTTAGAAGTAATTTTTTTTGTCCTCCCTTTACTTGTGCATGCTGATATCAAACCCTGCTGTCTTCTTTGCCTAGGTTGTCTCACTGATTGCATTCAGGATTTGAGCCTTAATGTACACATTAGGCACGTAAATTAAGAATATAAATATCCTGGTAATTAAATGTGGCCAAAGTCAGTTTGCACACAATTGAAGAAAGCAGTGGTGGGGAATGAATGAGTATTTTGACATGCAGCAAATGGAGCTAAGGGATGTGGAACTTGGAAATAAAAATTACAGAAACTTCCTCAGCTCATCTCTGATGTGTTTGATGTCTCTTTCTTCTAAGTAACGTGTAACAATTTTGCATAAACTGCAGCCTGCCTGTGCTCTCTGCTGAGTGATGAGGCTTGCAGGGCCTTGGGCAGCTCGCAGCCCTGGCAAAGCAGCCAGGGGATCAGTGGCCTGTCTGCCACCTTCCTGACACTGACAGTCTCCCAGGGCCGCTCTGAACGGACAGGCTGGCTCAGAGCCTCCCAAGGCCTGTGCTGATTAAAGGATGCCCTGGGGAGTACCAAGGTGTGTGTAGATTGGGATGTGACAAGGATTTAAGAGTGTAGGCTTCTCTGTTTCATAGCCAGCATGGGGTTTTGGGGTCTGTTTTGGTTTTAAGTTAAAAGGAATAAAACCCAACAAAACCAAAACACTCCCTTCTTTTTGGCATCATGTAGATGAGTGAATAACACTATAGAAAAAAACAGGAGGAAAGGAGGAGGAAAAAAAAAGCCCAAAACATTGGGAATTTTTTGGTTTTTTACTTGTCACTTTCCCCCCTCACATTTGTGATTTACATCTAAGCAGCAATGTTCTCTAGTTTTCATTACTGCTGTATTGGCATGGTTTAGTGCAGTTTTAAATTACCCTGGCCTAATTAACTTTAAAAACAAACATGCACACCCTCAAAAAACCCACACCATGGTACCTTTAATGTAGAATACTCAGCTGTTTCATTAGTTGGCCATATTACAGTCACTCAGTAAATACTCTGATACTGAACTATTTTAAATTTCATTTGTTTGCTTGGTTGCATGCTAATTGGAGTAATTATGTGGTGATCTTCCAGTTCACCATGGTTCTGATCATGGATTCCTAAGCCTAAGGAGTTGGGAACAAGGAGAGAAGATACATGATCTGTCTCTTTCTCTTTCATCACGGGTAAATAAGAGGGTAGGAAAGATATTTCAGAACTTTATGCTAATGCAAGGTCATGAGATGGAAAAATTGGGAGCTCTTGTTCTAGTCGCTGTATTTATTGATCTATTTAAATTCTGCTATGTCCTGGCACATTTCACATTTCCTGTCTGCTTAATCTAGATATGTTCTTTGCATCTCAAATCAGGACAACCATAGACTTCTAATAAATGTTTTTGTAATAGATACTTCAAACACCTTAAAACATACCAGATTTTGAGTCAAAATGCTTGACTTCATTCCCCCTCCCCTGTTTTTCTTCTTTTGCTGTGTAGCTCTGCCCTTGTTTGAAAAGAATTCCAATTTCTAATTGAATGTTAACTCATATTTCTGTGAAGGAGCAAATACAGTATAAAAGGCAGTTTGGACATCGCATACCAAAATGCAGCCTCTCCTGTGCTGAGGTGTAAACATCTCTGCTCTCTTGGTAGCAGTGCAGGATCCTTTCATAACTGAAACTCAGGAGCAAACCTGGATGTGAGGATCTGAGCCAGAATTTCCCCAAGACCCTGCTTGTAGCAATGTTACTATTGCAAGAAGTACTGTGGGATCATTAATGACTTTCAGGATCTGTGTTGCATCTAACCAGGAGGACGTCATTTCTGGCAGTGTGGTACCTCTTAGTGTCACGCTGTCCCATTAATTTAGTGCTCGCTGAGGTCTTGTATTGACTACTGACCTAGACAGTGTGTGCTCAGCATGTGCAAATGAACTGTTGGGATTGGTGTTTTCATGGTGCTGGAAAAATTTAGTAGAATGGTTTCATCTCTGCATTTATACAGATTGGTGAGAAGAAACAATGCTGAGATGCAACCTGGCAATTTGCCTCCTCCACATATCATATGATAGAGCACTTACTTGGATTAAAGAAATGGTTTTATTTATTTATTTGAGGCTCAAATGTAGCTTTTGCAAAGCATAACTCTTGTTTTGTTTTGCAACATTTTTTTAAACCATTACAAATAAAGCATAGGCCTTATAGGAGAGGATTTGGAGTTTTCCAGTACCTTGATTATAGCTCTGAAATAAAAGATTTGCAGGCCTGTGCTGGAATTTCACAGTGGAACTGATTATACACAGAAGTCAATGCAGTTCACCTGTGTTGAATTTAAGGAGAGAAAAAGTTGTCAAAAATTAGCAAGAAGGTAAATGAGATTTCTAATACATGAACAGCATTTTGTGTAGTAGCAGTATAAGACCATAATTTGGAGGGAGGGGGGTATTATTTTTTATATATATATTTTTAAAGCAATCCAGTTTTCTCAGTGGATCTTGTTATGACTTTCTAGTGCCTCTGTGGAAATTGGAAATGGAAGCTCTTTGCTTTGGGAAGCCCTGCTTCACAGCCACACAGAGCTCTTGTTGAGGGGACTTCTCACCGATGGCAGAAGCTTTCAGTCCCAGTGTTGCAGTGGGTTAATGGAACTAAGCCATAGGTGTGGGATCAAAAAATTAACATTTACCTATTTAAAGCAATATGGCTTTTTAGCTCTTCCGAAAAAGAGGAGTAAAGAAAGTTTCCCAACTGCAGTAGGAAAAGAAGAATTCTGATCTTCAGCAAACTTGTCTGAAATGAGACAGAGGTGCTTGGAGCTGACCTATAAGAGAGGTGCATTTGTTACCTTTACTGGAGCTATTGTTTTTGTGTATTTTTTTGCTAGTCTTTATTACATGAGCATTGTCTTGACCATCTTTCTCAACTAATCCCTCATGGTGGTGTGAGCAAATCACTCTTCCACAAGGGAGATGTGTAATGTGAGTAAGCCAGACTGTCTCACTGAACTCCTGTGGTCACAACAGCATAAAACCCTGGACACTCTGTTTTCAGTGAGGCAGTTCATCAGATTTATTTAGAAAAGCAGCAGCTGCTGCAGCTCTCAACTCCCTCCCCTCCTCTCAAGCACCCCTCATTTACTCAAGCCTCTTGAAAGTGTTACTCGACTGATGAATTCCACTGGGGTTTATTACTGAACCATTTGCGTAATTTAGCACTCTGGGAAAGGCCACAGGTATATTGTTGTGCATGCCCTCCTCTCCCCCGTCGTAATTAGTCAGTTTGACTCCACATCCAAAATCTTAATTGTTGGCATTATTAAGCTTTGGTTTAAAACAGTCACTAAGAAGTGTGTCAGCTGTTTATCAATGACTGGGCATCAAACTGTGGAGGTACTTAAGCTTCCCCATGCAAAACAGCAGCCTGAAAATCTGGCAGTTTGCAGAAGAAATGTTTGGGTTGTGTGCAGGGATGTTTTTTAACTTTCCTTTTTGAAGTCAAAATGAAATTCTTATTCCTGCCAAGATATGTTCCTGAGAGAAAGTTGCAGCCTTTTGAGGTAGAAATAAGGATACATGCATTTGTTTCGCTTATTTAGATTTTTGGCACAACTTCTGTTCTCACTGTCTCCTGTTTTCTTTCCTATCCTTTACTTCTCATCTTTCTTCCACTCTCATTTTTTTTTCTTAACTCCAGTTGTATTAATTCCCTTTGCTTTTCTGCTCTGAATTCATGTATTACCTCCTCCCCACACTTTACTCAAGTCTCTGCTTTGACACTATTTGGGGTGCAAAAGAGTTATTTGTTTACTTTGAGCTAAAAAATTAAACTGCTCAAACAAAAAGCAGTTTTGATGTCTCACTGGTTTCCCATGCATGTGGAAATGACTGAAAGAAGCTTAAGGAGATGAGTTGGAAATTTTCTATACCATTCCATTATTTGTACCTCAGTAGGCATGTAAGGTGCATGGCACTTCCACCAGAAGTACCAATATGCTTGTGCAGCATTATAAGCCACAGCTAACAGATAATTTTTTAACTTAATTGAAACAGCATGCTTAATTGTTGCTTGGTAAAAACGGCTTGAGAAGGTTGGAGAGATTTAGTTTTAAAATAACTTTATAGAGGAATGAAACATCATGTTGCTAGGTGGTGTGACTGCAGTGGAAGTCTCTGTGGACTATACTTTTCAAGCATCAATTTTTGGATTATGTGTTATCTTCAGTGTCTACCGTGGGATGGAGGTGGGGAAGGGGGGAGAGGTTTTGTCACACGTGGTATTTTTGAGGGAGCAAAGGGAAGGTTTGCCAGTGTCGCACGAGTGCTGTTCAAAGGCTGATGAATGAGGAAAGGCAGTGGTAAACACCTCAGTGCTTATTTTCAGTTTCAGCAGCTTTATTAAACCTTTCTGAATCCTTCAGTTGGCTATCCTAGGCTGGATTCAGGGATATGGGATTAGCTGATACTAAAGTTGTCATAGTTGATTTCTTAAATTGCTTTTGGGACGCATCTGTTTGGTTGCCTTTACATGCTTTCAGTCAGCACCAGATAACCCAGAGGAGAAACACTGACAACAATGTTCATGAGGATATCTACTTGCTTTATTTGGCTTCACCTTGCTCCTTAGTGGTTAGAGACTGGTTATCCTGAAGCATGAGGAATCATATTTCTTTCCACAGTTTCAGTGTTAAACTCAGCTCTAGGTACTGTCAATATCCATATACATACTGAGTCAGGTTTTAATCCCATTATGGTTTTGGCCTTGCCATCTTCCTGTGGCAGTAAATTCCACAATCCAATTAGAGATTATGTTAAAATTTATTTCCTTTTGTTGGTTTTGAGCTTGGCATCAGGTACACAGACATTGTTTCCTTTTTGTTTAGACCTGTACGAACTGGATTTCAAAATCTGCCCTTTCTAGAACACTTATTTCACTCAAAGTACCAGCTCTTACTTGGTTCCATTTTTTTAATGTTATTCATCCCAAAAGTGTTCCCAGACCATGTCATATGCTTTTGACAATTCCCCAAGTGTGTCCTGCAGTTTCTCTTTTGAGGGTGTCTGTCCATCTTACACAGTGTTGTTGATAATGCTGGTTTGTTTGGTTTTTCTGATGATGTTGTTTGGTGTAGCCAAACTCAGTGTGAAAGGCAGAAGTAGTAATCTGTGAAGGATTTGATTTTAATCTCGGATAAATGGGAGTGCATAGGTGGGAATACTGGACAGTGCCATGACAAATCCTTATCTCTAAACACAAGTCAGTAGGATTCTTTGGGCCAGATTCTACTGTATGAGAAAAGAAATTTCTGAAGAGAATGGGGGAGGAAATGCAGAGGGGAAAAAAAACAAACCACATTTCAAATAGATGATAAAAGCTGTGTGTTATCTCCAGATCCTCTGAGCAGTAATTGATTTTGCCTGCTATGGTTACCATACAGTAACTCTAAAACATTCATTATTTCTTTCCTGCCCCAAGGCTTGTAGCAGAAAATGGCATATTTAAATCCTTTTACTCTGTCTGTTAAGTAGATACAAAAACTTGAAGGTTTTAATGAATGTGAAATAAGTGCTAATGCAGTAGTCAAAAGACTCGCCATTGTTTTGACTAAATGAGACCGTGACCATCTTTAGGTCCTAGTGAAAGCTAAATGCTGGAAGCTGGAGGCAGAGATCCATCTCACTGTGGAATTACACATTTGGTTTGTTTGTTTTCATTTGTTTTTCATAGATCTAACCCTGCTATATTTCTTTTAGTCCCCCTCTATGTTGATTTAATTTTTCCAAGGTTTAAAAATGGCTTACCCAGAAGATTTGCAGCTCATTGCTAATGGTAAGAATCTTGATTACTCAACAGATACAGTGAATCAATATCACTTCTTATTTTTGTTTTGCTCTTTGACTTGAGGTTAATGTTTTGGCTTCATATTTCCTGGTAAGATGAAGTGCATGACATTGCTGTGCGTAATTAGTTAAAGTTAACACTAAATGTTTTGTTGTTTGTCTGTGACTTCGTATTCTTGGATGCCTTATTCTCTACCTTTTCTAATGTCCTCTTGTTTTTTTGTTTTCCTCTTCTGAGGAAAACTTTGGGTTTGTTTTTTTGGGGGTTTTTAAGTGGATTATGAAAATAAGTACTCAAGGTGGACAACCTCCTCTGGCTTGTTGCTGGAGCCAGGCGGGAAGCTGAGCGGGGAATGATTCCCATCTAATAGTGTGAAATCTTTGGCTGAGAGTTGATGGTAACTTGTTACTCAGTTATATCCCTGTTAGTCACTATAGCAGAATTGTTAGCTTTTTCTCTTCCTTTTTCCTTATTTCCTCTGAGTTACTGTATTTGCTTTTGTCTTGCTTTGGCATTTTCTCTCAGAGGAATCTCTCCAGTGTGTAAGGGGTGTTACACTGTGTCTCTTGAAAGCTGTCAGAAGGCAGCTGGGAATGTCCAGGCCTTCCTGTACCCTGGTGTATGCTGGGTCCACCAGTCAGCAGGGCAATCCTGTGTGTGAAAAGAGTCTGGGGCTTGTTTTTGAAGGCTGGATAGTTCTTGCTGATATTTAGGGATGCTGGATTTGGGGAGGAAACATCACATATGAGTCCATCTATCCCCAGGAGTGCCAGAAATGGAATGCCTTTTGCAAAGCATCACCAGGAAAAGAGAAGCGAGTCTTGCTCATCAGTCAGAAGTTATTCCTATAATAAATACCCAAAGCTAAACTTTGAGAAATAATATTCTTCTGCAGCAGAACAGCAGAACAGATCTCCTTCCTGCAGGGGGTTGAATCTGCAGTGTGTCTTAAAAGGGCAGGATTTAGTTGTTTGTCTCCACTAGATCTGTCTTCTCTTGGTTGTAAGTTTGCTCTGTTTGTCTTAGAGGAAGAAATTATCTTCAGCATGCATTGCCTCTGAAGAAGTGCCTGTAACATTTTGTCTGTCTGAGATGAAATACTCATTTCCAGCCAATATATTATGTATTAGCAATGCATCCTGGCAACAAATGTTGCTTGAAACCACATATTCCGAGAGGAAGGTGGGAAGCGCAATTCAAAGACTCATGTTGCAGAGACAGCTCAGCAGAACATGTTGCATGTGGGAAGTGCCCCTGTGGATCCAGAGAAGGTTCATGTTGCCATCTTGGAGGAGTTTCTAAATCGTTTCATTTTATGCAGACCTCTGAGGTGGATCCTTTTGCCTTCAGCACCCCTGGTTGGTGTCATCTACAGGAAAGAACACACTTTGGTACTGGGCATTTGCAAACCAGTGTTTGTCTTGTGGCAAGCGTGCTGGATGGTTATGCTCATCCAGAAAAAACAGGTTTTTTTCTGCTACTTTACATGAACCTTACCGTGGAAACTTTGAAACTGGAAGATCAGATGCTGAAGGAGGAGAAAGATGGTCACTGGTTAAAATGCAAATGGCTTTTGCTGGAGCTCTTTTATATGCTGATTAATTGACTTTAAGCAGTTTATACGGGCAAAGACTTGCTGTTGCACTGCACCTGGTGCAGGAGTTACAGTCTGGTTGTCCATGCCACTGCAGGCTGTGCCTTCCCATTAGTGAGGCCCTTTCTAGTGTCAAAGGCAATGGCTTGCTGATCTCATCCTCTTCCTAACTGAAGTTCCAGAGCGATAAGTTAAAAACTATCATGACCAGTATCCTGTACCTCTGCTTTATGGAAAATGCATGCAGTAGTCAGTGAAATTGAGTATCTTATCACGTGCGACTAAAGAAAAGGTCTTTTTGTGTATTTCAGAATTTCTTTTTCAGAGAGTGTTGCCATTTGTTTTTGTAAGCTGGGTGTGTAGTTAATGCACTTCATTGAGAAGCTAAGGAGTACTGTTAAATATGTGAATTTGTGCAGGGAGAGTAGGTAGGCAGGACCTCAAGAGTTTAAACAACTCCCAGGCTTATTGATTTATTTTACTCAAGTATTTCACATCTTGCAACGAGCCTTTGCTCCATTTATAGCACGGGATCATTTGTCTTGCTGTGTAGTATTGACTAATTATTTGCTTTAAAAATGGACTTGCATCTTCCAGAGCAAATCAGGAGTGACACCATATCAGCACCACAGGTGGCTCTTCCTCCAACAGAGAGGCTCCACGTGGTCACACAGTGATGCTGCTTAGTGTAAGGCTGCTGGCCCTGGGAAGTGCCAGATCTGAAAGGCTGAAATCCTGGCCTTTGTAATACCGTTTGTGAAATCAGTGCAGTGAGTTAATGAATGTAGATTTCATTGATGGGCACAGCTTCACAGACTAAATCTTGCTTACTGAGACTGATCGTCTCACAGCTAATTCCTTTGGACTCTTCCAGGGCCATCATGAGTGTAAATAATTTAAGTATAGCGCTACCTTTTGAAGTGTTTGTATGAATTCAGAGCCTTTTGGTATGCTGTGGTACATTCTATCAGAGTAATCTTACCTGTGGGATCATCAGAGCTTCCTTTTGCATTAATACCAAAGATTTAGTTAATTGTTACTTTTGATAGCCCAACGAAACTGAAAGAGGAAGAGCTGTCTTTTGTCCTTTGGTTTTTGGGTATGGTTTGGGTCTGGATTTTTATTTGTTTGTTTTTCCTATTAATCTCTGAACAACTTGCTTAGGTGCTACTAGAAGCATCTGCTGAACAAGCTGTTGCTACCATCAGTAGAAGCAAAACTCTGGAGGTGTCAGATGCAATGTCAGATTTCTGTGGTCAGTAGTTAATGTGTTTATTACAAAAAAACTTTAGTGATTCTTAGGATATGTTATTGAAATATCTTTTAAAAGCTTTTTAAACTTTATTTTCAAGAGAAACTTCATCTACTTTGGAGCTTAGGTACATTGACATGCCTAGGACATAGAAGCACAGGGAAATGAAGGCTGAGATAGGAGCAGGTTCATGCAAATCAGTATTGAGTGTAGCTGTGGAGATCTCAGGATGGGAATCTCCAGCAGAGCTGCAATTCAATGTATTGGATCGGTAGAGTGTGCAGCCAGGTGAGTTATTGGCAGTGCACATCTGCTTGGCTTCCACCTCCAGTTACAGCAACTTCCAGCTCATTGAATGTTGTGTAGTTTAAAAGTAGGGGCTGGGTTGGGCAGCACAGGTAGTGACTGACAGTAGGGAAATGTTGCCCTACAAGATCATAACTTATATTAATGACTGCCTAAAACAATTGAGAGGTTCAATTGCACGTGGAATATCAAAAGCTTTTATCCCTGGCCTTTGACTTCTTGAGATCTACATTGGGATCTAAGCAAATGTGTGTCCTCCATAGTTTGTAAATGTCTAATGACAAATTGCATCTTATATTGTTTTATAGCACACTTTGTGAAAAAAACCTGAAATGGAGCCCAAGCAATTAGCTTTTGAAGACAGAGGTTATAAATGAGATGTAAAAATGGGGAGTGTTCTGGAGTTTCAGGTTTTGTTTTTTTATTTGGATTTTTCAGGGAAACTGAGGGCAGATTTAGAACAAGAACTCATAAAGAGCCAAGGATATAGGATTTCAGCACTTGAGATTTATCTGTTTGTACTTGCTGACTGAAAGCAGCACATTCAAATCAAACCAGCAAACCGCTGTCAGATGTGTTGTGGATGAACAGGGAATGGGGTTTTTTTCAGAGGTTCCATAGGGCAGAAGGAAGAAGGGAATGTCAGTTACAAACTTTGAAAGCAAGTGGCTGAAATATGTTCCAAGAGTATTTTGGAGCAGGAGTGCCAGTTTAAATATTTATGCAATGTTTTATTGTACTGATTCAAATATTGAATAGCACCTGACCCTTGAATTTTTGGATCCTTGCCTGACTGGCACCCCCTGATGCATATATTTACTTAGAAAATGGCCTTCTGTGGCAGCTGCTTTTCATTGCAGGAAATTGAGAAAGCTGGATTTTGATCCAGTTTTTGTCATGATTTTTATGCTTGACTTTGAGTTCAAGCAGTGTCTTCCTATGCATCAGTTTCTACAGCTGAGAATTAAAAGTTGCTTTTGCCACTGGCTCTCACAAGATTGTGAGATTCTGTAGTGGAAGCTTAAATGGATGTTTTCCTTTTTGCTATTTTCTCAGACCTCTTTATTGTTCACAGTTTTGATCAGTATTGGACAACATTTAACTGGCCTCCAACTTCCCTCTCTCAGATACCACCAGACCTTGTAAAAAAACAAGATTATTTCTTTCCATCAGTAGTTTGCTAGTTTGGCAGTGCTGAGCAGCACAGTCCTTGGCTGCCCCTCTGGTACAGACTGTCAGCAGAGCTCCTTTCCCCACACGAAACAAGAAACTGAAGCTGTGCTACAAACACCTGTCCACTGGCAGCTCTGCTGAAACCACCCCTTTGTCATTAAGATAGCTGCAGTGGCTGTCACCAGTCTGGTCTGGAGATCTCCAACTTCTCTGAGCTGAAATTGTGCAAAGACTGCTATTAGTTGCTGCTCTGAGGTGGAATTGTGGCCATGCAAAAACCCTTTAAGCTGGCAGTTCAGAGGTGAAGGCTAAAACTCTGGTCAATACAGCTACTGCCTGCAACCCAATATAATCATTGTATGCAGCAGTATTTAGTAGTGTGGTGACTCTCACTTGAGATGGATTATTTATGATGTGCCTGTTGTAGAGAGTGTGAGCTGAAGCAGCAAAACCTAATGGTCAGAGGTCTGGCCTAGGCTATTGCTGGGCACATACCCTGCTCCTGAACTTGGATTGTGCCCTGGGAAATTACTCCGTGGTCTGTGAGGACTTGGGTATTCCTGCCCTTTGCCTGCCAGACTTGCAGTGTTGGCTGCTTTTGCAGAGCTCAACCTCAAGATGCAGATGTCCTGACTTCACAGTATCAGCAAAAAGTCTTTCCAAATTCCCAATCATGCTCTGTGCTTGTTTATAGCTGAAACCCCAGGGATGCAAGATGGTTTTAGCAAATAAACGTAAGGGATCTGTGGAGGGATTTCTGAAACAATCATGCTCTGTTTCCCTCTGTGTATTTGTGGACTCGGAGAAGAAAATGGAGAATTCAGTTGGCTTATTTACCCAAGCTATTAGGCTGGCTTAGCCATTCCATGATGAAGTTCCATTTCAGTACTGAGCTTACTAGGCTGTGGAGATAAAAATGATCAATTTGATTGTTTTTGTCCTCCTGTTTTTACATTCAGGTTTCACAGGGTTGGATCAATGTCTGCCACCATTTCTTCCTGTAAAGCATACTCTGAACCTTTCTGCAGACATACACAGCTGCTCCAAGCATCCAAAAACTGTGGGGTTTTTCCACTGTCAAGAAATACAGTGGTGGCTCAGCATTACGGCTATGGCTCCGACTGGGAAGCCAGAGTTAACTAAATTTGAAGCATTGGTTCTGTTGCAGAGCAATATGGCCTGATGGTCACGCTTTCTAGAGGGTGTCCAAAACCTGTGCTCTGCAGAGGTTGCCTTTGGCTTCATTTGATCAAACTGATAGGATGGATATGTTGAGGGATTGTGCAGGACTGATGTTGTGCAGGCAATTAAAATCTACGAATTGGATTAAAACCCAAATGTTAGTATGCTTTGATGGGATTTTTTTTTGTTTTCTTTTGACTGAGATGCTTTTTGGAGATAAAGCTCGAACCAGCTCCTAATTTGCAGTTGCTTGGGGCTTTGCTGTTTGAGGCTTCTTTACTTTGCTGCTCTTACCTTTTGACCTGCTTGATTAATTTTGTGTCTGAACTTCTGTCCTTTTTATTCCTGACTCTTCTGCTCTGTCAGAACACAGTTAAAAACCAAAAATCTGTACAGTTCAGAGGACCAATTAGGTCTAGACTTTAAGATAAATGCTTAATGACTGTGAAATAGTATGTGCTTTATTTCTTGCTTCAAGGCTTTTATTTTTTTATTAGGAGCTGAGCTTGACAAAGAAGAATGAGGCCAGCAGCAGTTATAAAGGGTGCATTGTATTTTTACTGCAATACTGAAGTATTGATTGTTGACTTATTGATAGGCTTAATGCACAACCATTTCCTTAATTAGTGTTTGAATGTCCATTAAAATGTGGCTTGGTGCCAGAATATTGAAATTCTACATTTATAATATAATTTGTCTATCCAAAAGTACTAATGTGGTTTGGATTTAAAAAAAAAGAAAAGATAAATAGGCAAGTTTTGAGTTTCCTTGTTTTGTATTTGTTAACCTTCACATACTGAATTGAACCTCTGAAGCAGGAGACACTGAAATACTAAATACTTCACTGTGGCTAGAAGTACTGGAAATTAAGGGGGACCAGAAAGCTTTCTGCTCTTCCAAATGTGAGGGGAAACACTTGACAAAAGGTGAGGAGCCAAGAGTTTGCCCTCTGGCTGCTGTCCTGAGTGTTATTTAATCTCTCTCGATTAGACTTGAAGCCAGGACTTGATGCAGTCCCTTTCTTGTCATTTCAGCTTCCCATTAAATAATAAAGTTTTGTAAGGTAGGGTTTTTGCCTGTTAAGAGTCCACCATTTTAAAAGAAATTATTATGATGCTTTTGAAAGAAAAAAAAAAAGGTTTTCTCTCACGGGGAAGTAGTGGAAATTGATCCATCTCTGAGCAAATACCAGTGTGAGTGGTATAATTACCAAGATGAAACTTGTGCTGGTATTTATGTTAAAACTGACTTTTTTTCTGCCATGGAATACCTTGGGCTTAGTGTTTGTTTCCCCAGTGATCTGACCTCCATTCCCCTGTTTCAATAGTCTGCCAGATCTGATAGTTCTGTGTACAGGTGGCCATCACCATTGTTCACCATCTTTCCAAAACTTACGAAGATGATGGAAAAAAAACTTTAAGAAAAAACCTTTTTTTTCCCTATGCGGTTCATATCCATTCAATTACTGTCGCTGGTCTGTGAAATTTTATGGTGATTTTTCAAAATTTTGAGCTTGAGTGACAGGTGATTAGAAATTTTGAGTTTGGGTGACAGTTTAGAAATAAGTCTCTTCTCTTTCATACCAAGTGGGAAAGAGAATATTACAGTCTACTTCAGATTTTCAGCTCATCTTTGTGTGGAGTACAATACAGTGTCTAAGCATTTGTACTCACTTTACATGGACTCTTATATGGCATGGTCCCAGCTTACCTGACTTACTCAGAGTTTAGCTTTAAAAGGTAGAAAAGAAAGGACATTACCATATAGCAATTGAATTAACACTATGGCAACAACTATTTATAGACTTTAAATAATTGCAATGCCAATTTAAGTTGCTCTTTTACACTTTTTTAGATACTAGCAACAGGAAGAGATGATAAACTGCCTCTCTTACAGGAGGGTAAATTAATAGGTGCCCCAGACAGCCTGGAAGGGGCAGGATTTGATTGCATTCCTTGAATGCCAAATGCCTAAGTCTCTCAAATTAGATAGCAAAGAAAACCTCTTGGAAGATTTGACTTGCAAGAAAGGCCCTTGCTGATAATGGAGAACCGTAGGGAAAATGCATTTTGGGTGGTATTAAACTTCAGCAGCTGGAGGATCTTGTTTGGAACAAATATTAATAAAAATTTTCTTTAAAAAGGAAATTAAGTCTTCTATATCTTTGCCTCCACCAGGTCCTTACTTCCAATAAATACATACAGGAATTAACATTATTTGTAGGATCCTAGTTCAGTAATAGTACATGAATAATATGCTATCATAATTGAGTAGCAACAAATATTTTTATCTAAAAGTATGCATTGATGTGTGTAATGACTGTGCTACTGAAAGTGCAGGTCCACAAGGAAGTGTTTGCTTAATAGTAGGTGAAGAGTGGTTTGACACAAACCCGCCTGTAAATACATCTGCAACCTGTGTTATAGTGAGAAGGATAATGCTTCACTGAATGTCTGAATTTTACAGCATGGTGTGGTATTAGAGCTGTGATTCTCTGTGAAGATAGATGGGAGACACCCGAGTTGTGCTTGATGACCAAAATTAAAGCAGCTGCATTACTGGATGTACCTCCTGAGTGCTAAACATTGTGTGTTTACTGCTTTTCATTACTGAAATGTACGGTTTGGAATCCTGTCTGCCCTCTTTGGATGTCCTCTGGAAGGATGTTCTGCAGTGAGGCTTCTCGTAATGTACATCTAAGTCTGCAGTGCTGCAAGATCTCTAGGGATAACTGGAGCCTCTTCTGATCTGTGTTGGGGGAAAGGATAAATGACATTTGGTGGTCTGTTTTTCATGAATGTATAACTTGTATGACATTAGTGAATCAGCAAAGTAATTTCACAGGAAAATTCTCTGACAAAATAATACCGGAAACCTGCAATGTGATCTTAATGCTTGTTTATAGATGCTGAGTGGGTGTTGTTCAGTGCAGTATCTGATAATATGTATCCAGCAACAAACACGTGAGCACACTATGCTGGAGTATCATAACCAGAAGGAACTTAGCCATTTTAGGCAAATGGAGTGATGCATCTGTTCACTTCTGCATTGACTGGGGGCAGGCACTTGGTGTCTGGGTACCCACCTAAGCCCTGGCTGTTCCTCTGGGGCTGGACAGAAAGTAAATTCTGCGTTGCTTTCTGCATGGATCTTGCAGTATGGGCTCCTGTGTAGCAGGAGCTCAAGGAGGATTAACAACACATTTTTGTTTACACCACTACTAATCAGTCTTTAGATGCTTTAGTCTTCTTGGCCACCACTAATCTAGTTCATGTTTGAACTAGTGACCTCTATTTGAAAGTCACTTTGTCCTTTTAATAGTTTTCTGAGTCAGCCTCTGTCCCTTCCTGAGAGTCTCTTTATCTACACACTTGAAAAGGTTGTTCTTTTTTTGTGAAAGACTAATCCCCGTTTTGTATGGCTATGCACATTGCATTAAATGAAAGCTCTGTGTATTCCCCTCACTCGCCTGGAACAAGTCCTTGCTTTTCTTCTAATCTAACAGCTGGTGACTCAGTTTCAGTGGGCTTCTGTTACCTTCAGTGTTGAAGGTTTGGCTGGACAAATAAAGAAAGGTGGTGGTGGGAGTCTCATCCCCTGCAGGCCATTGCTTCCCAATCTCTACCAAGTTTATGTTCTTGAGTTTGACCTTTCTTTAGGTATTTGCTTTTACTAGAAGCATCTGCCTAACCCCAGCTAGCTGACCTTAAGACATGTAGCATTGCCAATCCTTCATCATCTTGATTGAGTCTAAGATTTGATCCCTCCCAGTTATTTTCCTTGTAGTTTTTCCCATTCTTCAGCTATCTCAGTGTTCTCGCAATGTCTTTGCAAAGAAATTACTGGGTGATAACTCAGAAGCAATGGTGACATAAGTACTTTTCAACATCAGAAGAGTAGAGAAATATAGATGGATAATCATTTGGAAAGGTGAAAGGCACATGAGTAAAAAAGAAATAATTACTGACTTCAGTCTTCAAGTTTTGATATCCAGATGAAACCTCTGTAGCTTTAAGCTGTGTGTTTTGTGAGAGATTCAAGGGCAGGATAAGCTGTTCATACCTTTGTTGTCCTGTTTAGTCAAATTCAACAGATGGATGCTTTTATTTCCTCTGCTGGAAGTTGTATCCTCAGTATTATCTAATGTAAGATGTCAAGGCAAGGAGATTCAGGCAGAGAAATGAAGTGATAAAACTCCAAATGACTTAATTTGGTCCACAACGGACAGATTTTTGTTTGTCTTTCAATCATGGCAATCCTGGATGGAAGTGCTGCTGGGAGGAGACCTGGTGCTTTTAATATGTATGGCTGCTTAATCATTCTGCTGATGACTATGATATAAAACCATATAAAACCATTAACCAAGCAGACATGGCCATGCTCTGTGTGAGCCAGGGCTGGAGGAATCTCCCTTCCCAGTTGCTGGGTGTTCTGTGATCTGCTTGAACACTGTGTTTCCACTCCTCCAGGAAATGGAGAAGAGAACAAACAACATTGACAGATGTTAGTCATGTCACTTAATGTAGGACTGGAAGGCACTTGGATATTAATGTAATGAGCACAGTATAAAGACCTGAATAGAGTAGACCTGACTTCTAATTAAGCCCACTGAGATGCCAATACTGATTTCAGTTGTACTTTCACTATGAGAAATACAAGGATGGTTTGACAAAGCAGCCATGCTCTGCTGTTGTTCACTTCAACCAGAGTGCTTGTGGGTGTTCATTTCTCATGCTGGCCAGCAGTTCTAGTGCCACTTTCTTCAGAGCTGGCTGCTGTAATTAAAAGGAAAAGCACAAATTTAGCTTCTCATCTAAGGAAAACCTAAAATGCTGTCTTCATCTTGGATTTTCACTGCTAATTTCAGAACGGCATGGCATCCCATCCCAAGCAAACATCCTTGTGCATTCTGAGATTCAGCAGGTCCTTTTAGGTCCATCACTAGTGTTTGTTGCCTCTTGGCACCTTGTGGTTTCGTATGGGGAGCTGTCTGGATTCCTTTGGCAGAGAATTGAGCAAGTTGTTCTTCCTGAATGTTGGGATGCTGCTAGAGGCCCATATCTTACATCCAACTTGCAGGGTGGGCCCATGCCTTTCAGAGAGGCTGGGGACACCCTTTTTGGCAGCAGTCATCGTCATAAGGGGAGAATGCATCTATTTTCACCTGTCCACTGCTGGTGAGCAAGCTGAGAGCCACAGCTTCTTCTATGTGCCCAGTCAGGCCCTGGGCTGGAAGGAGCTTGTGCTACATGATGTAACATGGCCAAGGATGGTTTTGAATCTGCAAGCTAGTTTGTGTGACTGCATGGATTGAATTGCTGTGGAAATTAAAAATATGGACTTGGTTCTGCGTATGTGACTCTTCTGTCAGTGTTGCAAGTCCATGTATAATTGCTGTAATGCAGGTGGCCAGACAGAGCTTTCTTCTCTCAGACCACTCACAGCTGATAATATAACCCTGAAGAAACAAAGGTAAAAGCACAGAATTGTTTCTGCTTTCATACATGTGGATGTGCATACATTTCTATGTAGTGCCTTTTGGGCTTTATGTGATGGAGACTTTGGAGACATTTTGTGAGAAGCAGGAGCACTGATATTTGCATTCTGGTTAATCATCGTAGAAGGCTCATGTTTGCTCCTAGCTGACTCTTTGCAGCTTCTGCCAGTTAATAATTCATTGCTGGACTGTGTCAAAGCATGCTCTTAAGTCTGGTTCCTCCAAGGACTGCTGGCATCAGTAGGAGTCAGAAGAGATTAAAGATGGGCTTAGTGTTTGACAGCCATTAACTTGGTGTGGGCCTCAAGGCAGTGTTAGGTGAACTTCATCATCCTGTGCTTCCCTGTGTTTGGGAATGTGAGGGACGTGGGAATTCATCTTCCTGTGAAGCTGTGTTAGAATTTCAGTAGCCAGACAGAAGAATGCTGAAATAAGGTGTGAATATCAGTGGCCATATGGTTCTGGTTTAATAGGCTGTGGGTCGAGAGGATTTGCTTGCTACAATGCTGAGGTGACAGTTTTATAAAAGAGCTATTTCACTACGAGGTTGAGTTGCTTTCCAGTACACGGTGCCAAACCTCCCAGGGAGAGCATGCTTTTACCACCGAGAGTTGAATTTGGTCATGTCGGTGCTTACAGTCATCTGCAAGAGGGATTGACATGCAGGGTTTGTACATAAAAAAGGGGTTAGCAATCTGAATTAAAAATTAACACATTCTCCTCATAATTACAGACTTACAGCATGCTAATGCTGTACAAAAGAGGGCTTTCCAGACAGAGTTTAATGGCCCCAAAGCAGAGCCATCACTTCTCTCCCCCCTCCTTTTAAATTAGCATTGGCATGTTTAAAACACTCCTCAAATTCTGCTGCAAAATAGCTGTTTGGCTTTCAGTTGTGGTTTTTGGTGGTTTGGGTTTTTTTAAACGTGATTATTCTTTTCAATGCTAAAGATGGAAAGTGGTTTGCATATTCATGGCACATTATAATTTTGAAAATAATCTCCTAGTGGATATTTAACAATGGCTTTGGGTAAATGGACACTTGTTGCGCTTTGTTTAAATGATTACATCTCAATTACTGCTTGATGGTGAGAGCATGGGTAATACCCTCGGTTCTTTGTCAAACAGGCTCTAATTAAAACTGGTTCCTGCACTTGCCTCTTGGATAAATACGGCCGTGAGGTAGTTCAGTGACACTCTGTCAAATTGCCGAATTGAGTGAAAGTTCCTCATTCATCCTGACAAATGATACCACTAATTGGGGTGTGGATGGCAGTAACAGCACTGCCAGTGTTGGTGCTAATCCCCTCTGCTTGGCTGGGGTCCCCCCACCTCTCCCCTGCTTGCGACTGGCACTCTTCTAATTTTAAAGGATTTGTGTTTCACTTCCCCCTGTATCTGCATGGTCACACAAAGCACTGGTCCTCAGTCGGTTCTCTCAGGGGTGTTTCCCACTCTCTGCCTTTACATCCTGCCTCTTGTTTGGTACAAATTTAGTTCCAAACTAAAAGTAACTCAGGTCTCCTTTGAGCTCTGTAACAAGCCAGCAACTCCCAGTGTGAGTGCGTTGGTGGTTTTTCCCCTGCAGGAGGATGGCTCTCTGTGATGATGATACTAGATGTTACTGGATCTGGTCACTTCCCAGTTCTAGTTTTTGTTTTGACTCTGGATGGCTCATTTGTCTTAGTCCATGAAAGTTAGCCCATCGCAACAAAGCCCAAATTCCCTGCTAGATAGGCCAGTAGCGTCATAATACACTCAACCTGACTTTTTGCTCTGCTCTGCTTGTGTCTAACTATTGATGTTAAAATGTTAGCCTGGATTTTCTTCCTCTTCTCTTCACCACAACCTGCTTGGATTGGACTCCTGAACTCTCTTGCTGTTCTTTCTGCATCCCACTGAAGGGGTAGGATGAGTGTGCAGAGCTGAAGGCAGAGGGAGAGACCTCGCCTGTCATTAATGCTGTATAATCACCCTGCCAGCCTTGCGGAGAGGACCAGCTAATGCTGTAAGGCTTTCTCCGGAGCCAGTATGACAGTGCAATATTTGCTGCTGCTGCTGCTACAGTGCTAGATTGAGCAGAGAAGAAATTTTGGGAAGGAGCTACCTATCACTGTTATAACTCACTGCCAGCAATGTCTCAATTTTGCTGGCTAATGCTCACCGGCAATGACAGACATTGAAACTGTAGAACTTCAAAAAGAAGCTAATACAGGAGCAGATCCAGGAATGCTGTTCCTATTCTCCCCCTTATCCCTGTCCAGTGCAAGACTGAAAGAAAAGGAGATGATGATTGCAGACTACCATGTTTTATGGTTTGTTAGTGGGTATTTTTTAAGGTAAGGGTGATTGCATCTTCTGATTTTTGTAGTCATGATGAAGGAATCTCCTTCACTCCAGAGGTGAAGCTTTACCTGACAAGGCAGGAGGTCACTGCGGACACCCAGAGATGGAGTGAGGGAATGATCCTGAGCCAGAGGAGAATATTCTTACTCCAATGGCTTCTGCATTCTCTTTGCATTGTCATTCTCTTAGCGATATGATGCTTTCTACTCAGAAGGAAGACTTTTACAGTTTTCCTTAGCTGTGGCCCAGCAGCCCTGAACAGTAGTTTTCCCTCTTCTCTTCCCACAGTCACATCAGAGTGCAGAAGTGATTGATGCATGAGCTGACTGAACGCTCCACTAAATTGATTGCCAGTGAAACAGATAGCAGTTCCGACATCTTAGCTGGGTTAGCACTCACCGTTGTTTACACTAACAGCCATTTGGGGTGGGTAGTTTCTGTTCATACCCCTCAAAGCTATTGCTTTAAGAAATCCGTAGGTAAGGAGAGACAGTGCTGTGGTGAGCTACCCCAGGAAGGCTTTCCCCAGCAATGTAATATGTAAAACAAAGTACAGATATATAATTGTGTTGATTGAAAAGCACGGATCTGCAGTTGCAAGTAGCTTCTGCAGTACCTTTACATGGGCAGAAAATAACAAAGAATGTCTGTTGGTAAAAGCAGCACATTAAAGTTGTGGCTAGCAGCTCCAGATGGATGATTGTGCTCCTGAAACCCCTGGGAGGCTGCAGTCTGTCCTAAAGTGTCAATTGTCTCTTCAGGTACATTTACCTGTTTAAAGGTTTGGCTAGAAAGAAAAAGCTCTGTGTATCCTCTGTGCTTCTGTCTCTGCACCACTAGTGGGTTATGCAAACTAGAGGTAAGTAGGGGGAGAAGCCATCCAAAACCAGAGCAGTGTGTGTGAGGTGAGTGGCAAGTTACTGAGGCAAACACAGCAGCAGGGATGGTGCCAGACATGGATGCTCAGAAATGCAGGAGGAATGCCAGAGTTAAATTATCCCTGCAAATGTATTAACCTTCCTCTCCCAAAAGGGACTTTGCCTGCACTGTGGGGTGTAGCTGGTTGTGATCAATAATTTTCCCTGCAATGCAACTGACTGCAGTTTTCCACTAAGAATTGTTGGATTTGGACCTGTCTTCTCCACTCATGAAATGCCTGGTAGTAGGATTCAGATATTCGGTGTTCATTTGGTCACAACCAGGGAGGGATTGCTCCTTACAGTCATTTGAGGAAAATCACCTTTAGGATAAAGTTTGCTAGTTTCAAAGCCAAAACACACTGTAAGAGATCACTCTGCCACCTGTGAAACTCTGAATTGTGCAAGGTGCAGTGATGCCTTTGGGGTAGGTGAGCCGGAGCCACAGAGCACCTTCTGCAGACATAACCCTGTTAATGTGAATTGCTCCCAAACCAGAGAGTACAATGTTAATTCAGAGACTCCCGTTTTTTCCATATAAAATGTCCTGCACCATGTTTTCTGATATTTTGTGTCCAACATACACATTGCGGTGTTGTTTTAATTTAAATGGGTGGAAATAATGAATTGGTGGTGTTGGTGATGATTCTGCAGATACATCAGTGTTCATGCACAGTAAAACACTCTCCTGGTAGCTTTTTGTTCTTCATTAAATGTAGACATCCCAAGTCTGGTTTTTTTTGCCTGTGTGTGTTTGCATATCCAAGACGTGCATTTGTGAGCAGAATTACTGAACTGTGAAATGAAGTAATGTGGCAACAGGGCTGTTGTTCTGGAATTTAAAAAGAATGAACTTTGAATTTGGGAGTGTCACCAGCAGTTTGCAGACTGGAGCTGGGTTGGCACCGTGGGTTAAATGTGCACTTGGGACCTGTGACAGTAACTTCCCAACAGTGTTACACACACATTCTGTGAAATGCTTCTTCATGGCTGTACGTTTGGCATATTAGCAAATGCATTCTTTATTCCTTTGGTGCTTCTAATTTTTTTCTTGAAGATGGGGGTGGTCTGTTTCTCGATTTTTCCATGGCTTTCTGCACTGTAATGATGGCACCATCACCTGACTGCTGGAATACACTGGCCTGACTTTAATCATCGGGTGACTGGCTCTTAGCATGGTTTCATCTCTGCCGTTTTACATCTCTTCTTGTAATTGCATGATTGCTTGCAGCATTGTTTTTCTATTGGTGACAGTGAAAGGCACACGCGAGTATTTATGTAACATTATACTTCTCCTTTTGATGTTTAAAGTGTAGGTGAAGAAGTGGTACTTTGCAAATAAAATTCTCTTTATTTGATTGTAAGCAACATATTTTCACCCCTCATGTGCAATCATTTGTAAGACAAGGTTATATATACACACACACTCTTAAGTATCATATGGAGGAAGAAGTAGGTTGAGCCTGTATGAATAACAAGGCTGCATTTCTGTAGTGCTGACAGTTTCATTGATGTATATATGCTTACAATTAAATAACCTGTGTAAAGCTACAAAAAAGAGCGATGTTTAATGTAAATAGTATCTCCGTCTTTTAACTGCTAAATAACCAAACACAGCAAAACAATAGAGAATCAAAGCTCTCCTTTAAAGAGCATCGACACCAATTAACATGCAGTAAAATTATCTGCCTGTACAAGTTGTACCAACAGCTCTGCAGGTCTAAAATGGCAGAAGCTTTCTGTTGCTGTACAAAAATCAAACTACCATTTATTTCAGCCTCATGGTATGTGCAAATTCATGCAGCTCAGTTAAGGGAATAGCTTCACAACTGGTGTTACAATCTGTGGCTGGAGTGCTGCATCACAATGCAGCAAATGCATTTTCCACATTAACCAAACATGACAGCTGAAACGATTATTAACCATGCAATATGTCGGAAGTCATCAAAAATTCACATCAGAGTAATTGCAGTGGCTCGGGGAAAAAAAAATAGTAGCATCTCTCTCCTCTTGCCTGCCTGCTGCCTCACCCCCTCCTAATTCCTACATGGTACAGTCCGTTAACAATAAAATATCCTTCTGTAACCTATAAACTGTTACTCCCATCAGTTACTGGTTTCAGACTGATGCTTTCCCTAGAATTTGAATAAAGCACCACTGGAAAAAAATATATAGATGCTTTACAGGCAGTGGTGTTCAGCCGTGCAAAGCAGCTGCTTTCTTATTGTCTTGCTGGACTCTTGACTGTCTCAGCCATTTCAGGACTTGCAGGTTTGATTTATATATATTTTTTTTAAGATGAGAAAACTTGAACATTAATAGAGATAGATAGAGCTGTGTAAACCTGAATACCAGGCAACTGAAGTGTGGCAGTTACAGCCAGCCTTATCAGGTTTGTAACTCCTCAGTACTGAGATCTACAGGTAGGAATGTCTATCTTTTAAAATTTATAAAATGAGGGTAAAAAGCTTGCTTTGATAAGAGAGAGTTTTCCTTCAGGTGTCTTGTATGGCGGTTTTTCTTTGTACTGTTGCTGCAGGTTGTTTTAATTTCTAAGTGAGTAATTAAAGAGAACAGGTGGGTAGTTTTGGAGAAAAGGTCCTTTGCTCACAGAAAAGAAACGGGAAGGTCTGTGCCTTTACCTTCCAACGTTCTTCACTAGAACAGCTGTTGGGTGGGGCAGTCCAGCGTCTGCTTTGGGTTTCATTTGTGTTGCCTTTTTAAAGACCCTCTTGACATTGCTGACTTTGCTTTTCATTTAAGCAGAAATACAGTAGCATAACTTTCAGAATGCCTTTATTCCTGTTTTCTCTTCCCTAGGCTATGAAAAGTCTATGGAAGTATTTTAAACAAAAAATAAAGATGCTACTTGATTATGATGGGTTTTTTTCTCCTGGTTTTCATTGTGGTGCAAAGATATTGGTCCACTCTGTTTCCCCTGTTCTTACAGATGCAGTTATGATTTATTTAGAAGACATGTTAAACTTTCTTTAATTTTATTTTGAAGTAAGGATTTCGAATGTGGGACAAAAATAAGAGAAAAAATACTTCTATTCTTTCAAAGCAAATGAAGCTACTTGGAGATTTGCTTTTTTTGTTAATTTCCTAAATGAGGTGGTAAAGCATATTTGCTTAGTCAACTGGAGATTGCAGCCTAGATCCCACCTATCTTTCAACTGAACAGGATACATTATGAAAAGAGTTAATCCAGTAAAGTCATAGTAAAGGGAAGCAGTCAGGGAATTAACATTTATATAAATGTGGTGGCCATGACTAGCTGGGTGGGTGGCAGCTGATTTAATACTCTCAGATCTGGGGACTTAGAGGCTGCATGAAACCTGGAGCTCTGCCTGGCTTTGGTAAGGGGACAAAAGTACAGGGTGGGTTGCTTTTTCTCCTTTCTTTTCAATTCTATTTTTATATATGAAAGAAAGCAGTTTAATAAAACATACTGTGCTGGGACGGCACCTGGGCTCTTGCATTAGAGAGTGACTTGCCTCCTTTGGTGCTCCCTCCCCAAATATTAAGGTGCCTATGTGCCATGATCTGCACTCTTCCTTTTGTCAACTGAGAAATGCTCAGAGGGAAGACGTGGAACAGTGGCATAGCATGACCAAAAAGTTGCCTCTCTCCAACCAGATTACCTGAGCAAAGCGGGGTCTTGCCACAAAAGCAGCTCAGCAAAAAATCAAGTAAAGGACAATGAAGTGTGTGGTTTGCCTGTGTGAAAATACGGAAGAAACCATCCCATCCCCACTGACCCCATATGGGAGACGGCTCAGTTATCCTTGCAGTTGGTACAGTGTGGCAAATTATTTTCCTTTGTTTGAAGTGGGTGGGAGACAGAGTTCAACTAAGCTCTGTAAATTAATGTATGAAAAAATGACTGAGCCACTGTAATGAATAATTATCTGTAGGTCTCTTATAGCAGGGTTTTCTGTGATATCTGTTGGCAGCATCTGGACTTGACATTTAATTTACATTAAAGTCTGAAAGCTTGTGTGCCTTGTTAATGCAAGACGCAAATAAAGGCATGCACTGCTAGACAGTTCCTTAGCCAGGGTGGAGTACAGCCGGAGGAGAAAAATGGAAACCTATTGTCTCTGGTGTATCCTCAGCACACCGGCCTCATGCCTCAAGTCTGGAAAGTTTAAACCTTAGGTTTATTACACAATAGGAGAAATAAGCTGAAAAAGGATAAAATGTTTATTGTAACATATTTATTGCAGCAGAGAATTTTGATGTGTGCTTTTCTCTCTGAGCCCTCTAATGTCTAACATTTTTAAATATAAATTGTATAATTATAACAGGCGTATTCCAGACTTCTGTTTCTTAGTTTAATGATCTGCAATTAATAATTCATATGTAATTTAAATAATTAACTCTGTGAAATGTATCAGTAATGTAGTAAAGAAAAACCATTTCTAAAGACCATGGCATGTTTAAATTGAGGATTTAAAGATATCATGACATGTATGAACTCCAAATTGCTTTCTTTCACTGTCAGTAAAATATTTATATTTATTCCAGGGGATAAGGTGTCATGTTGAAAATAGCTATTAGGTGAACAAAGTAGCTATAATTTATTTACAAATATTGAGGAAGAATGGAGTAACTAACTTGGGCTTATTTTTTTTAACTCAGGAGGATGATTTTGCCAAATAATCTCATATTATTTAAGAGGGCTGAACTTCAAATTTGCACATTTTCTTGACATTCCAGTATGTATTTAAAAAAAAAAAAAAAAGAGCTTACATTCTTCACATTGCAGTGAATGTCATCTTGTCTCTTTCTTTGTCGTGTTAGCCACTGTCAGCGAAATAAAGTAAATTTAACTTGGGAAAGGTTTTCTTACCCTGTATGGGTTTATCTGAGAGACTTCAAATTGCATAGAAATGTTACAGGAACCTCCTTTGTGGAGGTACAGCACTGGGGAAAGCCACCTATGCTGGTTTAGGATTTGCATCCCGGTGTAACTTGGTTGTCGCATTTCCAGCGCTGACAGGATTTTGATGTCTGAACCAGGCGTTGTCCCTTCGAGGCAATGAACGTTCGCTGCCTGCATCGCTTTCTGTCTGAAATGCAGATGGAGGCTGGAAGATGCTGCTTGGCTTTTCTTTTCATGAAGCAGAAAGATAACTCGTGCTCCTAAGGAACGTTCAGGAAGGCAGTACGCAGGCTTTCAGCTGTGGGATGGGGGCACAGCAGCCAAAATCTTTCCTCTTGATTCAGCCTGAGAACAGGGAGAGTGTCGGACTAAGTGCTGCCAGGCTCACTACTTGAATCCAGAGGAGTTAAAGAGAACCAATTTTTTTCATTACTGTTATTTTACCTACAGTTTCAGACTAACTTGAAGGCATTTAACTGTTTCTACACATCTGAAATTGTTGAAGGAAGAGACATGGAAATATCAATCATGTTTTGATTTTCAAAAAATCCTGAGAGCATCCCTGTTTCTCGTAAACAGCAAGGTTGCATGTTCCCAGTCAGACAAGCAGAAGGATAAAGCACTTAAAAAGGGGTGGAGGAGACTGAGGGACTGCACTAAAATTTTTAGAAGTGAATTAGAGTAGGCTGAGTGTTGAGTAGCAGGTTTGTTTAATAATTTGCCCCTCTTGCTGGTAATCCATCAGAAATGTCATTTTGGGATAGCGAATACTTCATTGATTGATTGGGATGGCAGTTTGGCTTTTGAATGTGATCCTGAGAACTGAATTTTCTGCTGCCAGGTTAAGTGGGTTTTTGTGGTTGCCTATATGCTAATGCTAATGTACAATTAGTCCAGCAGCAGACACTGCAAGCTTGTCTCTGTGCCTCCTTTATGCCTTTTGCTTCTCTTTTCAAACTACTCCCTTACTAACCAGTGTTTTCTGTGAGGTTCAGGAAGATACCTCCTGTAACAGGGCTGGACACTCCTCTTTCCTCAGTTGTATAAATTTTTCGTGTGGTGCCCACGGATTTCCAGTGGCTGATTTCTCAGCTTACACCATCTCGGGAGACTCCTCGCCAGCTCTCGGTACAGGGAATTGAGGTGTGGTCTGCAATGGCAACTGTGCTTCGTCCCTGCCCCTGCCATGCAGGGACGTGACACGGGCAGAAATTCCAACATACAGATTTCATTTGTCACTGTGTTATTTGAGCATGATTTCCTCTTAGAGCAGGGAGAATGCACAGCTACTTCTCGAGGAAATGTGGAGTAACCACGATGCTAAAATGGCAGCGAAAGAAATAAGAAAATGGCGTCATCAGTGAAATTGGTTTCGATGGCTTGATTTGAGGGCATCCTGCCTGATGAGAGGATGTTTCCAGCAAGATGTATTACATTTCAGCCCTAGTTATCACTGTACAATGAAGGTATTAAATCATTTAAATCTGTAGGGTTTTTTACAATATTCCCTTAAAAAACATGATACCGGAGAGGCGGGTATAACAGCTTATTCTAGTGGATGATCAGAAATTATTTTTGTTTGCATGCTATAAATATTGTTACTATGGGGTTGCATTGTGGATCTCAAGCCCACTGGAATTATCTCACAGTTTAATTTATTTAAAATAAATTCCAAAAAAGAGGCAAAGCCTTGAGTTTTGTTTTGATTGTGGATCTCTTGATGAGTTTGTAATTTTTGTAGGGTTGTATTTTTTAATCACAATGCTAATGTGAGGACTTGTACAGTGCAGGAGAGAGGCTCTAGCTACTCATCATAGTGCTGAGCAAAGCCCCACACTAAGGTCATCCCTCTACATTTAAAAATGCTGAGAAAAACAGGTAGCCATGTATTTGGAAACCTGATGAATGAGCTCAGGTTTCAGACTCTGTGGTCTGTTCGCTCTCTGCTGATGCTGTTGCTGATGGTGAAACGCCGGTGCCACAGGAGATGGGCTTCCCGTGGGTCCTGCTGCTGGTCCTGCTGGCCTGATTGTGTGGACAGCTTCCCTCACTTAAGAAGTTGTATTCCAAGTGAGGTAGCATTGTGTTTAATTGCCTTTGTGACATTGTGGTTTCTTTGTCTTGATTAAGACAAACAAACACCATCTGAGATATTTTCAGATGTAAAGTACCAGTGTTAGCCAGCTGAACAAGCTCCTTCTTAAGTAACATTTCCTACTGCCACACTTGGCTGGCAAGAGTCTGTCTACCTTCTTTCTAGTTTTCCGTTTTTATGTTTATTCAATTAATAGAACACAGAGATGTTTATATTCCTGAGACAAATCTGTATATTACATTCAGTAACATTCAGGAATGTAAAGATGGTAATACCCTCCTCATTCTAGATAAATTTTTTTCACTATTACTCCTCCCGTTCTTTGCATGACCTCTCAGCAGATTAGGGCTATTCTAGACTTTCTGTTTTGTTATTGCACAGATCTCCTTGGTGCTTTGTACCTTGATAGGACCTGGGATTCTTCTTGAACCACTCCCAGTTATTATTACAGGGAGAAGGAAAATTAGTATATGCCTGGGGAGAAAGACAGGATCACTAGAGAAAGTAGCACTGTTGTTTACACTACTTTTGTGTTGCATTAACAATTGCTGTCAAAAATGATCTGTGCAGTGGAGGCTGGTAATTGTATGTGAGAGAGAACCTCATTCTAATCAACTTTGCTGCAAAATTTTGGATTAAAAAATGTATTATCTTAGTTTTATGCCATTAAAGTCTTTGTGACTTTGGGGAAAAAACCTACTAAACCGCCTTTTAACAGCATTCCCATGCGCTGTGCAGCCCAACATTACACAGCAACGAATTTATAGAGTCTGAGAATGAGAAACTAACTTGTGTAATTGAAGTTATTTTGGTTTCACTCTGATGGAGGGGAAAGACAGAACAAATAGTATGGATAATTATTAATATTTTAATAATTAGGTACACTGTATAAGTAGTATATAAATTATATATATTGCGATGGTTGATATATTGTGGGGTTTTTTAAAAGTGTCCTACTTCACTCATTTTAATTGCACTTGGATTTGTTAAAGCTTGTAAATGTCTTTGACATATTTTGTAAAGCTTAAAATACACAGGAACACTGCAATGAATTTTCATGTTCTGTTAGGAGTTAAGCCACTTGTAAGTACAGTTTTAAATGAAATACTGAAATCTCATAGTGCACAAACTCACTGAACATCCTGCATTGAATTAGAAGAAACTAAAATTAAGCAGAGTCATGTTTCTTGCCAGCAGTGATGATCTCCATTTATACACGGAACAAGCAGTGCCACATAGCAGAGAGTTCGATTTTGGCGCTGCTGAGTGCCTGGCACAATATTCCTGCACGAAATCTGAGCAGTGGTATTTTTCTAGACATTTCCAGTGTGATAAAGCTGTGCTCCCTGTAAGTTTCATGGTAAATTTTGCTTCTATTCACTACAGATACCTTGTGCTCTCCTTGCTGGCCGCATGCTGCAGATGTGTTTCAGAGGACTGCGGTTGGGTGTGGGATGTGGTGGTGCCTCTCAATGCTGGGGATGGTTTGATATTAACTGATAGTTTGATATAAGCCTTCTGTGCTTAGTGGATGGTGTCCTGGCTGAAGTGAGCACTAGGAGGTGTTTGTATTTCTTCCCTTCAAGCCTGTATGTCTGAGGAACACATTTCCAGTCTTCACTTGCCAGATTCAAACAGGCCCAGCAAGAGTCAAAGAGCGTGCACCATCTGCCCCTGTTTATGTTAGAGCTGATCTGTGATTTCCCAAGGAATGCTTCTTTCGGCAGTTTGAGTTTCTCCTGTCACGGCTAGAACGAATAATGATATTTATCCAACACAGCAAAATCCAATGTTCCTGGATACCATCTTAAGATTCCTGTGAAAACTGCATGAGTTTCACAGATCAAGCAGTCTAAACCAGTAAAAAAATACTAAAAATAGTACTAGATCTTTGCATTGCGGGCACTAACCTGCAGCAGAGAGCTCTTTGTAAATATTTGCTTAAGGCTCACTCTGTAACACAGATTAAAGACTGTGTTCGAACCTGGGCACTGCATCAACGCGTTCCGATGGTGGGGTGGGGGAGCCCCTGTTCGTGCCCCAGGGCTTGTCTCTGGCAAAGGGTGCTGCTGTGCATCTTCCATGGTGCACACAGCCTCAGGGAGAGCCTTGTGGGCAAGTGGAGGTGACCCTCTTGTTCTGCGCTGTGCGTGGGCTCCACCCTGGTGTGCATTCACTCCTGCTGCTGCTGGGGTGAGGCCCAGGTTGCTGCTCGTCCATCATGAAAGGAGACAGTATTGCAGCTCCGAAAAATTTGATTTTGCTGGAGCAGGAAGCCACTTAAAAAACCCTGAAGTAATCTTTAAAGTTGTTGCTAGTCACGCAAGGAAGCAGACATGAAGCCAGGCTTTGTATATTTTAATGACTTACTGCCACTCAAATGCTATTGGCTTGCAGGGTGGGGAAGAACTCTCCTAGCTTGACTCTCAAGCCAGCTGAGCTTGAGTATCGGCTACAAGTGTGGAGCACAGTCACAGTACATGGAGGGATGTGATTTGACACCTCTGTGAAGGCAGGCAGCAGAGCAGCAGATCTTCCCCAAGCCCAGGGTTTGGCTGTATTAGCACAGTTTTGTGTTCTAGCTACTGCTACGTGCTTTTCCCTTTTCAGCTTCAACATGGCTGTTGCTTTGAAAGTCTCTGATGCAACAGCCGACTCTTAGGTCTTACCAAACTGTAAAGCCTTCTGGTTTTTCACTGCTTCTCCTGTTCGGTCAACAGGGAATTAAAAATGTTGCAGGATTTCCCACTCTAAATATGATGGTAAGGAAGTTGAGAAGTGTATATTGTAGCTTGACAAGTGCAGCTGTCTTAGGCTAGGGGAATTTTGTATTGCTAAATCCTTAAATTGAACAATGTATACAGCTGTGGGATGAGACTCGTCAGACCGTCCTTTCCAGTGGACTTTGTGTCTGTGTACAATGATGCGTTCCTTGCCTCTCATGCAGCTTTAAAGTGATATTGACTGGTGAATCACCCTTCCTTGGGTTCTCTTCCTCTCTGAGAATTTCTGCACTTGGGCCCTCAGTCTGTTTTGGCCCCGTAGCAGTTTTGCCATCTGAAGCTCTCCAAGGAGGAAGCCAATTTCACAAATGCTCTTGGCTCGTTGTGCTTGGTAGCTGATCTTTGGGCATCTGCCTTGCTGATTTGAAGGGCACAGTATTGCACAGGCCAAAGTGTGCAGTGAAGCTGCTTATCTGCGTGGCATTAGCCCAAAAAACCTGATGCTTTCTGAAAAACCAATCATGGGAGGCTTATGGAAGCTTCCGAGACACGTTGGTGTCACACATACAAAGGAAGAGTGAATATACTGAAATACTGCCCATGCTACACTGGTGTGTCCCCATCCTCAGGAATACAGTAGTTGGGCACCCCATGGCTCTTCACCCTTTGGCCTGTCTATTTAAAGGCAGCCAGCAAGCACTAATGCTTGTGTCAGCACAAACAATAATTTAGATTTAAAAAGTGCCAGGTAGTTTTGCTTCATTTTCTGTTTCTAGAGAGAACATGGCCAGGAGGGTTGTGCCAGGGTACAACCCCTCAGGAATGTGCTCAGATGTGTCCATGTTTTCAGTAGGATTGTATTTAGCAAATTGGTTTTTAGAATTGCTAGTAGAAATAATAAATTCAGGTGCTTCACCTGGAATAGCCAAAGAGTGATTTTTGTTAACTGTCCCTGCTGGACTCACTGGATCTACTGGAAATCCAGCACTTGGAAGTATTTTAATCAAAGAGCAATTGACTTGAAATGGTCCCAGAGTGTTCATTTCATTTTCTTCTTTCTTTCTGTGCCAGTGAAAAAGTACCCATTGCTGTCAACATCCAAGGCCTCAATATACTATTTGGCAACATTCACCTTCTCATGACAGCTTGAATACTAAGATCAAGTATTTAAAGTATGGCCTGGCTGATGAAAGTAATTAAGAGACTTCTCTCAGCCAGGAGAGTTTACTAACCTCATTTACTGCAGTAAATGGAAAAGACTTTCAGTCTTCTGTCAAAAAGAGACCATCGGTGCGTGCACGTGTACCCTTTTGTACCGATAATGAACTACTGGAACACTCTCTTGCTGGAATTCAGGCTGGAGCAAGGCAGATGCTGATTGCTGTCACATCATCCTGTGTCAGTGGTTGTCTGAGACGAGAGGTAATAGTAGAGCAAGCACAGGCTGCCAAGGGATCCTGTCCTGCCCTTCCATTGTGGGGCTACTTCTACAAACCATAGTCAAGTGAGGCAGAGGGAGGCTGGATTTCAGCAAAAAGAGGAGACTGTGAGAAGATCAGGCTGAAATTCAAGGTGTAAGAGATGCAAGAGGATCTGGAATGTGCTTAGGAAAGATGCTGAGAGTCAGTAGACATGTAAGTGTAAGCGGGACTAACTGAGAAACGGGAACCTGAAGGTGCGAGAGTGGGTGTATTTCTATGCCTGTGTCCCTGTTTTGCAAACACCATCGCATCGGATATTGTACAAATGGTGTGTGGGAAACATTCAGCAGTGAGTGTTGCAGAGAACTGGTGATGGAGAAGAGTTATGCTGCTTCCCTTCCAAACTAGATGCAGGATGGATGTGTGGGAGTCAGACAGTAACAGAGAGGAGAATCAAAAGCCACTCACTAAAGCAGGGCAGAGTGATGTGACATTAAGGCTCTGTGAGCTTTTTGCATAAACCTGCCTCAGGGAAGTAAGATTTTCATTTTCAAACAAAATCCAGGCAACGCTGGGATCCCTCCGCTGGCAGAGCTTGTGCACGGAGAGCTGCAAGGTGAGGTTTTCACCTCTGAGATTATAGCAGTCCTCGTGTTGGCTGTTCCTATCTTTGCCATCTGCCTCTGCAAAATAGCGTTTTGTCTCCTAACAATAATCTCTGTTCTCCTCCCGCTTTTCTCTTTGGATGCTGAATATGAAGCAATGTCTCATTACTCGTTGTACAATCAGCAGCATCTCCCCTGAGAGGGCGGCTCCTGCTTTGTGGGTCGTGCACTCCCTGTGCGTGCTGAATGCCGCACCTCCGTATCCTTGTTACAGTCTGCCAGCGTTCGTGGCAAAGTCAAACCTTGCCTCTGGGACTGCGGAAAGCTTTTAGGGCAGATGTAACCGAGGAGCACAACCAGCGCTGTTCACAGCCCAGCCTTCTTAAGAGAGATATGAACGCTTAAAGTTGTGACCTGGGATTTCTGAGGACAAAAATTCTCAAATGTAGAGTGTATCTCTTCTGTCTTTCTGCCCATCCTTTTTCCGGGGCTCTGCTTTTTCGTGCAGCAGAGGTGCATTTGTGTGCATTTATGTGTGTCCGTGAAATCGTGTCTGGTGATCAAAGTGTAGTGCACCACTAGGTGGCAATGCGATAAATCCAGGGAATCCAGCAGCCAGCCGGACACACCTCACTTTCTTAACGAGTGAAATTCTGGCCATCAAAGCCTGGAGTGACACCCCCAGGAGCTCTTATATGGCCTAACTAAGCAGAAGCAGCTCGCACAAGCAGTAACAGGAGCTCCAGCATCAGTTACTGAAACTCCCTCTTCTGAGGTTTAACAATTAGCCTGCAATTAACTGAAGCAGTAATTGTCATGCTAGAGTCATAATGTTTAGCACAAGACATAGGACAGCCTTTTAAAATGTACCTCTCCTCAGTGAGGCATTACAGATATTATTTGGAATGTGTGAGTATTTTCTTTTGCTAAAGGAGTAGTTTTTGAGATTGAAAAAGACAGTTAGCATCCTCTAATTGGCATTTGGTGTAATGTGATCCCTTAAACGGACCTAGTAGAACTCTCTGGGAGCTGGGTGGTTTCATTAAGATACTCAGCCTGGATTAACTGACATCAAGGGAAGTTCAAGCACATCTTAAATTATTCTGTTGATTACTATAATTGCTGTGTACATTTCTAGGCAGGTACCTGCTCAGCTAAGGCCACACATCCCTGCAAGGAAAGAGGGGAAGACCAAGGGCAGGAAAGGTAGCACTTGTATCTCTTGGAGTTTTCAGGAGTCCAGTGCTCACAGAGCGAGCTGGGAGCCAAGCATCCAGGACATCTGCAAGTTCACACCCTCCATCCAGATATAGCTGTAGGTCTGCATCTCGGAGACAGTGGGCTGATTTTGCCTGTAAAATTAGCAGTGTTGTTAGAATACAGCTAACACACTGTTCTCTGTAACATCAGATCTCTACCATCAGAAACAGGTCTGTCTCTTCTGCTTATATATTGGTCTGTGCTTTGAAGCTCTAGAAGTACTGCTTGTTTTAATTCCAGATAATTTTTCTCCATTTTAGGTCGGAGGTGGTGAAATGAAAAAAAAAAAGAGAACACTGAAAACTTGTTGCCCTCCCAAAGTCCTTCTCCCCAGGCAGACAGGGACAAGCCTTACAAGGCACGTCTCCATCCCTCTCCTGCACAGAGCCAAGGCTGGGTCTTGGCCCAGTTAGGTGACTGCGGCAACCCTTGTCTCAGTGACAGCTGCTGTAATAGTTGGTCCCCAGACGTGTGCAAGGATCTGGATTTAGCTTCCTTTTTTTCAGGTTGTAACTGTGATTTCTCTGTGGGCATTGTCTAAAAATAAAGCAGAACCTGTCGGCTGGTGAAATGAAGAATAGGCTGGGTAGCAGTGACCGCTCTCTTCCGTGTGTAATTCAAGGGCTCTTTCTGGGGAACTGCACTGCACATCTCTCGGAGGATGGCGGCTTGTTCTCTCTCTGGTGTACGGAAAGGGGTCACGTTCTTATTTCCAGCTGAAGGAGGTCACAGCCTGTCCCATGTACCTCAAATGCTTGTTCTACATATTTCAGAAGGAGAGGGTGCAATGCCCTTTATTTCACATACTGGTGCTGGGGAGCAGGAAGGCAGGCAGCACACCTATGCAGCGGTTTCCTGCCAGATTGCTTCAGGATGGGGAGATTTCAAATGCTCCTCACCTCCCAGAGCTAAGTATCACTCTGTGATACTTGTGGTTGTATGTATTACTGCTGCAGGGCTGTTTCTAAGATCTACCATGAATATATTTTTCCAACAGCCCAAATCTCCCTGTGTCACCCGAGGAATTCTTTGCAGGAAGATGGGGAGACTAAAAGGCACAAAACCCTCCTGATTCCTGACAAATTCAGTTGAGCACTGCTGCAATTGTGTTTTCTCTATATAAAAGCATAAAGCATGGTCCATTGAGTTCCCACTCTGTGGGTTTATTAGCAGCTTTTGATTTTAAAGCTGTGGAGTGAGTGTACAGACTTTTAGGATATTAACACTTAATGGACTTGATCATTTATAGTTGATTATTTCAGAGGGAGACAAAGGCTTCTTTTTCTTTTTTGTGACCTGGATAATGATTAAGTTGAAGTCTGGGAGTACAAATCAACTTGTTTTATTTAATTGGTGATGTAACAGTGAAAATGCAAAATAAAGATATTCATGTTGAAATGTGGTAAACGTATCCTGATTGTTGTCTGTGTGTTACTGCAGTTTACCCTGCAGTTACTTGTTTAACATTAAAACTATTTTACATTTCCTAGTATAGGTCATAACAGTAACCTTTGGGATAACTAGCTAACAGCTCATCTAAATCAGTTTGTTCACACACACCTGACCTCTTTGAGATTTACTAATATACTGATAATTAAAAATGCAATTTTTCCTTTTTACCCACTCCAGCTATATTCATGGAGAGAAGCTGTGTGGTAAACTTTCTCTGTATACTTTGCAACTGATTAGTTATTTCCATCCTTCCTCAACTGACTATTTTTAAGGCTCTTTTTCACAGTTCCTATCGGTCCTCCAAGAGCTCCACTTCTGCCTGAAGCTGCCAAGTCAAAGACTGTTTTATTTTTTTCAGCATACTCAAGCCCAACAATCTTATCTTGGCTTATCACTCCTTCCAGCTTTCATCCTAGCTCCCTCAAATGGAGAGCAAGAGGAAGCAGATGCTGGGACACAGAGATAAAAGAGAATAGAAGCAGGACATTTCACTAAGATTTAATGCATATTAAAAGAGGGGATTAATGCATTTTCATTTTCACATTGCTCTGAATGGGCATCTTACTGTAGCTCTGGTGAAGTAAAGTGACCTTTAAACTTCTTGGGACTGGACTGCAGAGAGAGCTCTGAGCATTTCTCACAGCTGAAAGAGCTGAGTACTACAATATGTATCTGATGTTAGTGCAAGGCTGATTTTTTTGGCTGAAGCTCTGTTTCTCGTTTTCTGCAGGGATTCCTGAAGAATGAAAAAGATAATGCATTGCTGTCTGCCATTGAAGAGTCGAGGAGGAGGGTAAGTTGGAAGAAAGCACCGTCGTTTTTTCCTAAAAACAAAAACAGGAGAGGTTTGCGGAGTCCAGTTTTCTTAACTTGAAAGGGATCAGTACTTAGTCTGTAAGAAAAAGACAGAGTTAGCCTTCCCCTCTTCAACTCCTCTATCTTCACCTCTGAACAAATAGTTGTTTTGAAGATCATCTGAGCAGCATCTTGTTTTCTGATAAGAAATTAATCTAATCCTGTTTCTGAATCTGTTTGTGCTTTTGATGTCTGTCATGTTCTGGGGCAGTGATTTTCACAATTAAATTATGCCACATGGAAAAATACTTCCTGTTGTTTGTCTTAAAACTTCTTCTTGGAAATGTCATTCCATACTTCCTAGTGCTCATGTTATGATTGTTTCCCTCCATGTACACTGGTGGCATCAGGTTTAGAACTGAGCCTGTGTTTCTTTCAAATGACAAGAAATAGTACATAAGCATTATTAAATTATTTCAATTACATAACATTATGCTGTAACTATTGCAGCATATTTAAAACTCTGTTGAAATTATTATAGTGAAGGTGCGGGTAAGACCTATATCCTGCCATGAAAGTATAAAGTGAATTTATATAACGCAACAAGGAACAGAAATCTTATGCTCTAGTTGCATGCGTGCACTGTAATTAAATGTTTGCCAAATGTCACTGTGTCTTATCAATTCATTATTTCTGAGGAATGTTTTTCCCATTAATTGACAGTATCCTAACAGTGAACTGCAATGAAATGAAAAACTTAGTCAGCCAACCACGACATTTAGTTATGTATGTTGTAGCATGGAGCTGTGTGAATAGGAAAGAAGACACAATATAGCTTATTCTCTGTTTAGAATTAGTGGAGATTCTCTTATTTCCTGTCCTGGTATCCCTGAGGCTGTTAGTCTCACCCCAACAATAACAGAAAAGGTAGTGAAGCATCTTCTCCATCCTAATGCTATTGCCAAAATAAGGGAATATTTTCCTTACTGAGGGAGAAGCTGTTTCCTCCCTTATGTTCCCCAGGTGGATCTGAAGACAGTGTAGCACATCAGCCATTTTAAAGGTAAAGGTTGTTTTTTCTTGGGATATGATTTTCCTGCGTGCTTTCCCAAGTTATGTTCTTGATGAAAGAGACTTCCTGATTCTTTGACATTGGCTAGTTTTCCCTTACTATTATGATTTTTATTTTATCCTATTTCCCATGTAAAAGAAAAGCGCACTGGTAAAGACCTGAAAATGATTATGGGCAATAAACACACATCTTTGTTAAGAATGCATCGAGTCAGACCTTTGTAGCCTCCAAGGAGGTGAAAAGCTAGTGATCATTAGAGAAGTTAAGTCTCAACAAACCACACAGGTCAGTGATGACCTGGATATTGTGTGTGCTGCTAAGTTAAAGGAGGAAGCCTACTGATTCTGGGCCTGCTCAGATTCGTGTGCTGCGATGCCATGGAAGAGACACAGTTTCCCTCTTTTACCAGCTGGGGGTATGTGAGAGTTGTCTTAATTCCACGTACACCTACTTTCTGAATCCCCTTGTACCTGAACAGGATGCCTGTTAAAATAATATGCAGCACACCACTAGCTCTTGAGGGCTGACCTGGTTGATTTATGTAGTTCCTATTCTCTGTTTCATTTTTGGGCTTGGCTATTAATAGCAGAATTAGGCTGATGGGTTTTTCTATATGTTCCTTAGCTCTTGTTCTTCTTCACCAACAGACTTTTGCCATGGCTGAGGAGTATCACCGAGAATCAATGCTGGTTGAATGGGAACAGGTGAAACAAAGGATTCTTCATTCTCTGCTTGCATCAGGGGAAGATGCTCTTGATTTTACCCAGGAAAATGAGGTAACTGTCTTTCTAAATGCTGTGCACAGTCACGGACAGCACTGTACACAGCTGGCATTCCAGCACTGCTGATACCACCTCTGAAATATTCTGCAGCTACAACTGTGTGAAAATGAGAAATATAAAATCCCTATTTAATTTTAGAATGGCTCTGACCAGCAGAATGCATTGTCTAGCAAAATATCAAACCTTTGTGATTGTTTCTATTTATTGACTGATGGGTACAGGCAATAGAGCTGCTATTGCTGAAGCTATGTTTTGAGCAACATATGTGCTGGCTGGAAATTTAGTCACAAATGCATACTAGGTCAATATACCCAGGGGAACACACAGATACAGAAAACACACTGGGGAACTTGAGGAAACCTTTGTGATGTGACACCAGGGAGTTTCTCAGGTGCAATTGTGCTTACACATAGGTCTTAGTGTCTCTTTCCCTTATCACTGTGTGCTAGCCTGGTTTTATGGCTTTTCTTAGGAGACTGATGAAGTCTCTCAGGTTTCTTGGCAAAACCAAATGAATAAATATGAAAAAACAAGCTTTCCATTTTATCTTGTTGTCTCATGCAGAGCAGATTAGAATTTTGTGCTGCTAAGACCTCTAGTGTTCAGGTTAATCCATCAGTGACCAAATCCTTTGGGCAAGACTGACCCCATGTTTAACGAAAGAGATATCGACTATCATCTTAAAACATTCCTTATCTTCTGTTACAATTTAAAACTTTACAGTTTATTCTCTTAAAGAAAATGTTTCAGTTAAATGAGTAGAGCAAAGCATAGTTGCGTGCAGAGTGTTGGGAACTCAGCCCCTCTGAGCTGAAAGCATCAGACAGCAGCTGTGATCCCTGGAGCACAAAGTTACATCACAGCTGCTGCACAGTGCTCCATGAAAATGCTTACCTTGAGAGGAGAGGGGACAGGGAGTGGGGGGATGCAAGTTGCTATGCTTTCAGACTGGAAAAGAGACACAATTTTTTGTAGCCACGTTCTCCACCCATGAAGATTAATTCTTGTTCTTTGGGATGACCTGCAAGTATATTAAAATAAAAAAAGCCCTTGGTGCTAATGGGGTATGACCTGTATAGGGATTTGGAAATAATTAAAGTTGTTAATGAAATGTCCCTTTCTGGTTACTGTTCTTTTAAATATAGGTTAATTCCAGTTAGCATACCTCTTTTTATAGAGGCTGTCTTTGCCAGAAAATATTTTACTGATACTTTACTGGGACTTCTCAAAGGTCGTCCAGCTTTCCAATATTAGAAATGCTAAATAATGCAGATTGAATTAATTTAAAACTAGGAACAGCTATCCCATTATTTTAGGATGTGAATCTGAGGGCTTGGCAGTTACACTGATAGCTTCTAACATCTTTGATTTGTGTGCTAGTTACTGATATGGGGTCTTCCTTTCAGAGTGTGGATATTAACTGCTAGCAGAAGTAATTTAATAACCCACTCTGAACAGGTAAAACCCCTGTTCTGGTGTTTCAGTGTCAAATGGATACTACCCCCAGTCCATGGCACTTGAGATGCCAAGCATCAAATTGGTGTGAGGGAGGAGGGGAGAAAACTCAGCTCCTAATGTTTTTCATGAATGAGTTTAAAGACTCAATGTACACTATCACTCAGTAATACTCCACTCTCTATTTCAAAGCTTTCAAAGTAGCAGTGTGTCATTTCGAGAGCATTTAAAATCCTTGATATATTCTAGTCTTAGCCTCAAGAAGTCAAAGGTCTGAGAGGTTTGAAGTGCATCTACTGTGTTAAAAGCCTGTTATCTAACCTCCCCACAGCAGGTTGTTCTTCTAAAGCCTTGTTCCAGTCAAATAAGTTTTTTGTGTGTATGTGACACAAACAGACACAGCCTGTAGAATATAGTAGAGGTTTAATTGATATCCTCTGGAGATGGAGAATCAGCTGAAAAGGCACAGATCCAAACGCAGCAGGGGGCCGGTCTGCCTGCGAGCCAATTCTCAAGCTTTGGGCAAGCTAATTTGGGCAGAGTGAAATACCAACACATTATTCATGGAAATAAGACCAATTAACAGGCAAAGCTCATGATTCAAAGACCTAGTGCAGGACTTGCCATTAAGGTTTTCTGTTCCCCCTTGTCCTTCAGCCTAACCACCTTCTTGTCAGAGAAAACCAGAGCTGATAAAAAGGTGCTTCTTGTGGGCCTGGAAGGGGATGAAAGCCTGAGTTTTGTCTTCAAGGTATCAAACACCTGTGCTCTGAAGGTGTTTGTTATGACTGTTGTGCCATGAGGTGCCAAGGCATTTCCTTTGTCCTTTTCCAAGTTTTTCCTTATTCCAAGTTTTTCTTCTTTCTGCCCTTGCTGCAAGCTCTTTCACTCCTCCTGTCAAGCAGCACACTCCTGCAGTGATATAGAGACACTGGCACATCTTGGTTTCTGTTCTGCCCCCTGTATCACATCTTCATACCCCTTAAATCCCAAGGACTGCAAGATGCTTTTCACTCCACGACAGTGTATTTTGATGGGGTTTCTCTAGCTTGGTCTCCTGCCTAGATATTCACTGCGTCTACTGGCCAAGCTATTTGGAGTGCTGACAAAATGTCTGCCCAGACTTCTGCTGAGGAATGTGGATATGCATATGAGGATGATGAATAATGCATCTTTACATGCACGGAGGTTTGGTGTGCAAGTGAGGCTGAATGCTTGGCTGAGTGCAAATGAAGGAGGACTCCATTGAAAAGCAGCGTCGTTTGGCTAAGTGAATTTAAAAGATAAAAATGTGATGGCAGTGCAGCAAAGCTGCAGCTTTGAGAAATGGATAATATTTGGAATAAATATTACAGTTCTGAATAGTGTTTTGGAAAGACCAAAATTCAGGGCAGGGAAAAGCAAAGGTGGTTGAGAAAAACAGCACAAGCCATTTAAGCAATATCAGACCAGAGATACAGCAAGATATGTGTGTGTGCACTTACACTTCTGCAGTCCTTTGTGCATTCCCTGCTTTTCTGCTTTTCCTTTTGCTGCTCCAGTTAAACTTCAGAACCTGACCTGAAGCACGATTCTTCTCGTATGCTCCTAGCTGCTGTTTTGAACACATCTTTCATTATCTGTTTCTTGCTTGAAACTTGGTAAGTTCTGACTTGCCAGCAAAGGATATCCTCCCCCCTCCCCACTTCCCCCCACCTTAGTTTGTAGGAGATGTCTCTTCTTGGGAAGGATTGCCTGTGCCACTCCATTTCTGCAGTTCAGGGGTAGCAGTGGAAGTGGCCTTCCCCATGCTGACTCACTGCTTTAGTTTTCCTTTTGAACTTTCCTTTTAGCACAGCCATGAGGTAGTTCAGTGAGCTAGTGCTTTCTTACAGTTTAATAATTCAAAGATGAAGCCAGAATGCACGTATGAGATGGGAAGAAATAGGAAATAAGCTTGTTTCCATGACTCTTCTTCCATAGGAAAGAAAATTATCAGAAAATTAGGACAAATTCTAGACTTCCTGATTTTTTTTTTCCTGAAGTGCCAAGTCAGTAGAATTTAAAGAATTTAATTTCAATGTGGCAGTTCTCAGCTGTGGCAGATAGTTAAGAAGTGTTTCTTAAAGCATAATGGTTAGGATAAAACAAAAATTGGAGAAAGGAAAGGAAAACCCAACCCCCAGACCAGTTACTTCTTAGTTTCAGGCATGCACTTTTGAATTCATCTTCTTACCTGAATTGGTATGAACCCAGCAGTCACACACCACTCTCTGGAGTGGCAGCCACGTGGGTGCTCTTTGGGGCTGCAAAGCAGAGAAAGGAACAGATTCAGAAAACAAAGCCCCAGTCCTTGTGTGTCTGGTTCTTGGTCACTGGCTGAAAAGTGCCACTAAGTCACTATATACTAGTGTTCACTTGCTTTAGGAGATGAAACCTCATCGGTAATTAATGACAACGTCCATAATTTAGCATTACTTTAAATAACTCTGCATTTTATCTGGCACAGCGCAGGGGAAGGCTGCAAAGCGCTATTTCTGCCATCATGTCTGTTTCCCAGGAAACCTGCTTTAACAGCTTCTTTGTTCTTTAGAACGAAGAATTTGTCGGGTTTTAGGTGGGTTTAAAGGAGTTTGTGTCAGATGATTTGGCACTGAAAGAAAAATGCAGATGCTTCTGAATATCAGTATCCATTAAGAGGGACTGTGAAGAATATTTTTAGTGTAAGTTCAGTTGCAGAAAGAAAAAGTGGAATTGCTTTTGGGTTTTTAGTAAGGCGTTTTTACACAGCCTAGGGTCTAAATGCACCTGCCTCATTTTGCAATCAGGTTGGACACTATTTAAATAGCATTATTAGTGAGAAATTAATGCAGTAATGAACTAATTTCAACCGTTTTAAAGGACTGTCCAGGTTCATCCTTGGTACCTTCATTCATTTATATTTCATTATATTAGGGTCACACACTACTGAGTATTTTTTATTCTGTAATTAACTGTTGTATGTTGCGCAGAAAGCAGTAACCACAGATACCACAAATCTCTTACAATTTCTTGATAGAGGTCGGTGCCCTTATCTTCATATATAAATTCCTAGCCAATGCAGGACAGCTTCTTGGCTTTTGCAATTGTGTAACTTTATTTGTTTTTAAATTTTAACTTGTGAACACTTTCCTGATCAAAACTCCTGGACTGGGACAGTGAGTAACCATTGTCTTTGCAAGAACACATGCTCATGAGGGTAAGAGAGGTCTTACACAATAGAAGATATTATAGGTTAAACTAATACCAAAATAAAATTAGTTTGGGAATGGCTGAGCGAATGTTCAGTGCAAAGCTATCAGTAACATGTCTGGAAGTTCATATGTTTGTATTATTTTATTCTGAAGTTGGGATACAGTTCCCAAAAAAAGTGAGATTCTTTTGAAGACTCTGCCAGCATTTTATCCTCATTTGAAACAAGAAATTGAATGATGGCACCATCTGGAGAAAAGCTATCCGTTTCTGGATCTCTTCCTGAAATCCACACAAGCCAGGTCATGGCAGGAACATTGCTCCTGCCGTGCTGCAGTCTGACAGGTGTCAGCAAAACTGAACTCCAAAGCTGATTGAACTGGAAGTGAAAACAATGATTTTCCTATTGCATTTGGGCTTTATGCTGTTTGTACAGGCAGCAAGTTGGTCACACTTAAGTGAGCTCTTCCAGGCAAGACAGAGCACATCCTTAAGCAATCCTTGGAGGTGATCCTGTCTGCGCTGAAAGTACTGACATTCCGGGTAACCGGTGTAGGAAGTAGTAAAGCCTTTGGACAGTATTGCTGAGGTGCACTGTAACAGCTAATGAGGATGTGCAGCCAGTTGTAACTGGCTTTGATGGTAAAAAGCTTAATTTTTAAACTCTGCAGATGTACCTGCTCTTTCTCGGAAAAAGTTAATGATTCCAGTTTAGATGAATATAGACGGCCTTGAGTTATATGGTAACAAACCTGGAAACCTTGCACTGCTGAAAGCTTGTCTGTTCCTTTTGTTTGCCCCAACTATGTCACTTGTCTTCGTAATAAATATTGTGCTTCTATACTGAGCTTGTCTTGCTTTGATATTCAGACCAGCATGGCTTCTGAAGCAGCTGATATTAAAGGACTGTTTACCTCAAAGGGATCTGTCTTTAAAATGATCGTACTTTATTTTTCTAACTCAAGATTTGCAATGCTGATGCTGAAATGAAGAATTACATTCTTTTAGAAAGCAGGAAATAGCAGAGAGCATTGTTGGGAGTATTCTTTCCTCCAGAGCATTGAACATGTATGTTCAGTGGTGGCTGTACTGAGAACATACTTGTGCCTTGTAGTGAACATTTAAAATTGCTTTATGCAGCATTAGACTATTATGGCATGTTGTATTTGGAGTTTTATTCGAGTATGAATTTTGTATGCCATAATTCCATTGGCTGTCTCTCCCTGCTCTACACTCAAAATATCTCAATCTTGGCATAGTCTCTGTGGGTAAAAAGACTATTTTTTGCAGGTCAGGATATTGCCAGCATACTTCCTCCTGCAGCAGACCAGCAGTGGGGCACTTTTCAGCATACAATTGAATGCTGCAGTCCTATTTTATGTCCATCTCATCTGTTGAATTCTATGCCCTTGCTATGATGAAGGCTCAAACTAGATGCCTCACAGCAAGACACTGACAAGAAGCAACCTTTCAAGAAACAAAAGCAAAGAATTAAAATTATAAGATGCTACTAAAAGACACTGATGTCCTAATTCTAGAGAGCTAATGGTTGGTTTGTGCACTGAATAAGGAGGTTTTCTGTCACTTTAGAAAGTTTAAGCTATATTGGGAAGATAATGGGGTATTGCAGTGAGACTGCATTTTTCTCTGTAGATAGTTCAAACCCCTGTTCATAGTTCTGTCAGGAACGTGGTTTTGCTGTTGTTTTTTAGAAGCAGATGTATTGGTAAAATGCACTGTGGTAATTCTATACTTTATACCTTCCTATATGCTTCTCATTAAACAGCCCAGCTATGTTGGTGAGGTGGGTCCTCCAGGTCGCAGCTCTTTGGACAGTGTGGAGATGGCATATGCTCGTCAGGTGAGTGGAAGTGAAAGAACTTAGTTAAACACTGTTCTGCATGGAGAGAGATGGGGAAAATAAAGATTTGAGCTTAGTGTAAAAGAGGATATAGTTGGTAAAACATGAGAATATCTGCCTAGAGATAAAATGCAGTTGGCAAACACATAAATCTTGCATGATGTTTTTAGATATATACTCACCTGTTTCCTGTAGGATATTTTTTGTCAAAAAGAGATCCTGAGCACCATATATGACTGCAGAAAGCATTTATGCTTGTAAAGTAAACTGAAATTCTTCTAAGTTTTCAAAAGCAGTAATTTTTTTAGGATTTGTGTCAATGCATAATTTTATACAAATGAAGGCTTTCTATTCCCATTTTTTTCCTACGTGGATGATCATTTTTCTCATGTATGTGTTTAGGAAAAAATATACTGAAGTGTTAATCCTGATGTTTGTCAAATTATGTCCTATTTTAGTGACATTGCTTATGAGAAGCTTTAGTGCATCAGCTATGAATTATTATGCCTGGTAGCATTAGACTCCCTCGGAAAATTTTCATGGAAAACTGATAAACCTTTACATAACCAATTTGTTACTTTTGTTATTTGAGATTATCTGTTTACCAGCACTGTTGAGAACAAAATGAAAGAAAAGGACTTGATTTTTCAAAATGGAATATGTGAAACAACATAGACAAAGTGTTGCCTAATTTGCACACAATTACTGTTATTGTGTGCTTTGGCTCAGTCTGTGCTGAGGCACAGAGCAGCTTGTGCATCTGTTTTCCTACATCTGCATTCAGTTATGATAACTGGGAAGAAACTAATGGCAAAAGATGCATGGTTGTGCTGATAAAGTGTACATTTGATTTAGTGGCTGTTGATAATTTGTTAATTTAGTTCTTATCTACTGTAATATACCCACAGTAAAGGTCTGCCTTAAAGCATAATTACGTCTGTGTTTTGAGGCCAGCAGTGTTACTCTGTGCTGTTTTTTGAGTACAGGAAGCCCAATCTCTCTAGCAGTCCTGGCTCTGGGGTAGCTGTGGAGTCACCATGGCCCGTGGGCCCTTGTCAGGGTCGTGGGCTGTGCACAGACTGCTGCGATGTGCCCTGGAAATGTGGTGTTTGTGGCCAGGCTTCTGCTGCCAAAACACTTGGTGCTGTCACTGCGTGCTCCCACCAAGGCCTCTTGAGAAGCTCTGGCTGAGCTGTCCTTATGTCAGCCTGCCTCAGTTCAAGAATAACCAAGTGTCAGCAGTCTGTGTGGGGCTCCTGTGGCTTCAGTGGGGAGTTGGGAGACCTGGAGGTCACGCAGGAGACCTGGAGATCCATGCTGCTTCAGTTTATCAGGTGCCGTGAAATGTTTTTTAATTACACTGAAGTGATTAATTGTTCTTCGTGGATAGTTCAAACTGTCTCACAGGAACACGATGACATCCATGGACATGATTTCACTGATTGATGCTGCATTCTCTTTGCAGTCCTGTGCTCTGCGTCTTGTTTGCACCCTGGGCATGTTGTAGTAGTGCATGCCAAAGGGAGCTGAAGTACAATGGCATTGTCTTTCTAGTATTGAGAATTATTATTTTTGGACATAATGGAAGGTCTTTTGACTGAGAGTAAAATAAACAATAGTAGATGAAGCTCAGTTAAGATCAAGAGTTAGAACGGGGAGGTGTGTGTATACATTTAAGGGCAGGCTCTGAAGGGTCAGATTTCTGTTCATTTGCCTGTGTCAGATTTCCCTGAATACTGCCACAAACCAGCAAAATCCTGTTTCTTTCCCAACAGCAGGTAGGAGGCTGCCATGCAGGGGAATATCACAGCCATCCACTTGTCGGGTCACTTCTGAATCTTTGTCCTCCAGCAATTAGCTGCAATTAGTCTTACAGGGCATTCAGCGCAGTGCTCTGCCATGCAGAACCCCTGAACAGCTGGGCTGCTGCTGGCCTTCAGGCAGGCCTGGAGCTTTGAGGAGTTGTGGAGGCTTGGGTGTTGCTGATGCCTGTTCCTCTACCATAGGATTAGAAGCGGCTGATGTGGGAGGGAAGCAAAGGGACTTGCTGGGAACACTGTTTTTGAAGCCTGGTTCAGATTTTGCTGCTGTGGCTGGGGAGGGAACGCAGCATAATATGTATTGTTAAACATGCTTACTTTAATTATGTTTTAGATTTATATTTATAATGAGAAGATAGTGAATGGACATCTGCAGCCTAACCTGGTGGACCTTTGTGCTGCTACTGCAGGACTGGATGATAAGGTACTGCCAGTGAGTTAACATAAGGAAATGTATTTAAGCTGTGTTCAGGCTGTGATTAACAGCCTGCTGACATCGGGAGGAAAAATACTGATATTGCCAAAAAAAAATTGCATGGCTCCACAGAAAACACAGAGGCAATACCCGAATTTTCTCCAGTACAGCAGGGCCCACCTGCGATGAAGTTGGTCATGGTGAAAATTTCTTAACACAGCAAGGAAGAAACGAACCTGGTGTCCCATCATGAGTGATAAGCTGTTGAGGGAAAAATTGCTTTTAATTTTAAATAGATTCTGTTGGTTTTGGTTTAAAAAATGTGATCTCTGAATGTCCTTTGAAGGTATTTAGTTGTAGGTAAAGGGTCCTCAATCAGACTCTGCTAGAGCTGAAATAGGCTCCCATAGCAAAGCATAAAACCCCTAGGATTGACTTTAAATCAATAGTCTGCCTACTCTTCTTTTTTTCTATTCCTTTAATTGTGTTGCCTTGATCCACCCCAGAAAAGAAAACAAATGCACAAACCTTGGAGAAATGCCTGGAGGAGAATACTGCAGGAGGGTCAAGCTATGAAAAAACTTTTGCAAATGGAGAGAGCAAAAAGCTGCTCAGAAGCTGAGGGGCAAACGCTTCAATCGGATCTGAATTACAGATGCACATCTTTGCTCTGAACAGCTCTGTTTGTTTTGCAAGGGACAGCACGGGGCGTTTCAGTGTTCTTGCTGCTTTGAAGCACCGAGATCAAAGAGCTGCCCTTGCCCAAGTGAACAGTGCTGTTAGCTCTCAGTATTTTGCCATTTCAGCAGGGACACCCTAGTCCTGTAGACACTGATATGATCTTGTCCTTGTGAATAAGCAGATCTGGATGGTTTTCAGCCTTTATTTATAACTGAGCCTTTGTCCAAGTGATCAGTGTCCTTTTGATGCTTCTTATCACAGCTGATCGCACAGCTTTCCAACAGCAGCCAGAGACATTGCTTATATGAAAAGCTGATGGTGCTGTGGTATTTATTGAGTGGGAAGTGTGAACTAGAAATGTGCAAGAGACTGAGTACCAAGTACCCAGCCTAGTTTTGGAAATAGTTGTCAATTCTTGGGAACAATTGCAGGTACAATGTTTATAGCCATCTTGTTGCACAAGAATTATGCAAAAAAGCCTGTGAAATTTGAATTCAGTGGGACAGAAGCAGATTTCCTTCATGACTGTGTCTATCTCCATTACAAATCTAAACTGACATTATTCTTGTGTTCTTATGCTTTTCTTAAGCATCAAAACACCGTGTAGCTCAAAACAGTGTTGCTTGTTTATCTCTGTACTAATCGCTGAGGCATGGAATGACTTGTTTATAGAACATTTCTGAGATGTGGGCCATGGTGAAACAAATGACCGACGTCACCCTGGTTCCTGCCAGTGATGCGCTGAAAGTCCGGACCAACATGGAGGTGCGCATGGAGTTTGTGAGGCACGCTCTGCACTACCTGGAGGAAAGGTGAGATGGGTGCTCTTGGTACAGCTTAACAGAATTCCCTAATGATAAGCCAGAATGACTTTGTAATGCATGTAAAGAGTCAGCTACCTCGTGCTGCTCACAGACGTGTCTCTTGCCTGTCTTTTTTATTGTGCAGGGCTTAGAGCAGCCACTTAAATATAAAATTGTTTCAGTTTAACAGTGTTCTAGTCAAAAAGGCCTTGAATCCGTGGGGAAGTTGTTTAGAAGATGCAAAGACTTCTTTCTTTTATGTTGCTTATAAATATTCTATATATGCATGGTGATATGTGAAGGTTTTTCACTTGTGGAAAGTGATCCATTTCCCTTCTGCAAAAGAATATCCTCTTTTCTATGTGCTGCCTTTCTGATTGCTGGTTGCTATCAGCAGCCGGTGAGGACAGCATGGGGACAAACCTGGTGCAGTGAGTCAAGTTCTGATCATGCCATTTCTACACTGAAAAGTTTTTGGAAAATGTGGAGAAGCTGAAGTTGAGACATGTAGCAGTGATTTTCAGACTGTAGAAAGTGGCTTGCATTGTGTATTAGCAAGTACCATGGGGGCCTAAGCTCCTTGACCAATAAAGTTCTCGGAGAACTTCAAGCTGTGAAGCTGCCCAAAGCCAAATACCCATTCACTGCACATGTGGATATTGCAGTGTCTCTTTTCTAGTAGCTGCAATGTGATGCCAGCAGGCTCTTCCAGCCCATGCAAGCAGTAACTGCAGGGTAGTATGTGGGCGTTTGCTAGGAACACAGAGATGCCATTGGAGCACAGAAAGCGCTGTGCTCTGACGCAGCACTCTGGGAAGAGATGCCTTCACCTCCTGGCACAGCCTCTTCTTGGCCGTGACAGTTGGTTGTCACACCTCATCAGCACTCGGTGGCACCCGGGGGTGGTGGCGGCTGCTGCCTGTGCAGAGGAACTGACACATCAGAAGGAACTTCTGTTTCCAGTTCCTCGGTCTCAGCAGAGTGCAATGAGCCAGTGACTCTTAACCTGATTTGCCCCATAGCCAACTTGCTAAATTTTCACAGTGCTATTAACTGCCAACTGAAGTTAGGAATTAGTTATATCTAGTACCTCTGCAATGCTCCCAGCTTTGGAGATTAGGCCTCTCAGACTTGATTTTTTTTTTTTTAATTAAAACCCTGCCCAAACCCTGTGCCTTGCTTTGTAGCTTTTCTTCCCTAATGGGAATTGGCTAGTACTGGAGTGTTTCCATGCCTCACCAGCCCCTCACTCATATATGGAAGAGATGTCATGCTACTCACAGCTGTTCATGCATTAGTTCCTTTGAAACAACTGTGATCTTAAGCCCTGAGGAGCATGCACTTGCCTCAGCCATAATTCTCATTATCAGGATACTCTGATACTTGCTTATATAATCTTTCAGATTTATAGTCTGATGGTGCACAAGTCTAGCATGTGCTTCAGAGAAAGAAAAAGAACTTAATGTCATTTATTGATGCTGCTTACATAAGTCTTCCTTCAGTGTACAATTTTTTGAGACTTCTGCTTCTAAACATGAGGATTTGTTAAATTGATCTGCCTTGATTAAATGCTTTGATGGGTTATTTTAAAAGGTGTTCTTAAAGCTGCTATTACCAGTTATATTTCTCTAAATTCCCTTTTTCTCTGGGATATCCTTCTGGTAAGTCCATAGCCCTAAGGCTGATATTTTTCCATAGGGCAGGGAGGAGAGACAAACACATCTGTGGTATTTGACTGTTCTTTTGTTGTGGGATTGAGAGTTAAAGTATTGAGATGGAAATGCTTTTTGCCAGTTATGTAATTGAGCTTAACTTTGTACTACAAGAATCTAATAAGAGGAACTTGATAATAGAGAGTTGAACCTGGAGCAGTCCACCACAGACTCCAAACATGGTGTCTTCTGCAACTGCTAAATACAAGGATCTTCCTAAATTGACCAAAATTTTTGCCTCATTTTGTTGTAATGACAATGTTTGAACATCGAGTTAATTGCATTAAATTGCTGGTTCTGTCAGATCTGAAAGGCAGTAGATGTTTTTGTGGCAGGTGTATCTCAGTCTGCTGATGTTTGTTTTGCTTGTGTTGTTTTTCAGTTACAAAAATTACACTTTTGTGACAGTGTTTGGAAACTTGCACCAGGCTCAGCTGGGTGGAGTCCCAGGGACCTACCAACTGGTCCGCAGCTTCTTGAACATCAAGCTCCCAGCGTCTGTCCCTGGTCTCCAGGTGTGTCCAGCACTGTCAGCGACCGAGCTAAAACGATAACACGAATCTCTTTGCCCCAGTACAGAGGGGAAACCAGTGCAGCCTCCGGTGGCTTTTCTGTTGTTCAAGCTGCTTTTAGGGCAGCAGGCTCTTACTCCTCCTCTAGAATTTTTCACTAGGAAAATGGGAGATGACAGACAATCATTCTTGAGTTCAGACCTAGTCCAAAGCATGGTTGGGTACTCAGTAGCTTGAGTTCTAAATTCTAGAAATTATGGTGTCTTCTGGTGGTCATCTTAGACATCAACAAGCAAGAATTAAAATGCATTATGAAGGTTCAAAAAAGCAGTAACTTAATCTCCCTGGTTTGCTTTTTCTCTATTTTTACATTTATTGTAAGATGGTGAAACCAGTTTTTTAATCACCAAATGCATAATGAATTCATCTGAATGGTAGCCTGAGCCTTTTCTTTAGGAATCTGGATCAAGCCCTTCTTACCTGCATGAAGTAGAAAGTGCATAGCTGTGCATCCACAAAATTGTCAGATAGGCAGTCTGGGTTGAAAAATTAAATTTAAAAGTTAAATGAAGAAGTAATAAATTATAACATTGGAGAGCACACAGCCAAGTCTAGCTGTCTCTTCCTTACCTGCTGAGATCAGCAATTAGTTTGATATCTTTCTGTTTCAGTAAAAATATTTTTAATACCTCGGTGGCCTAATCCAAATCCACCTCCTGGGTGGGGAGGATATCATATGCTAATTCTGGGATTTTCAGAACCTTCCTCCAAAGTGAAATCTGGGCAAGCAGAAGAGAATCACACCTTTCATTGCTGAGATGTGCAGAGCTTTCCCAGGACTTAACCCTCATTACCTCTGGCTTCTGTAACAAACAGATTTTTTTACCAAAATCAGAGTGTGGGTATAAAGGCAGAAACAATGAAGGAGGCAAAGGATAAAAAAAAAATATCATTCAAATATGTTGCTTTCATGAAAAAATTTGGTATGTCCTACTTTCTTTTCAGGATGGTGAGGTGGAGGGCCATCCTGTGTGGGCACTGATTTACTACTGCATGCGCTGTGGGGATCTGACTGCAGCCATGCACGTGGTGAAACGGGCACAGCACCAGCTGGGAGAGTTCAAAACCTGGTTCCAGGAGTACATGCACAGTAAAGACAGAAGGTAATTGGGAACTAGGAAGGATCTTTGTGAGGGGTGGGAATTGCTATGGAGTAGTGAAATAATCAGTGGCTTGGTACAAGAAGCTCAGGTCTCTTCTGATGGTGATGGCTGCCTGATGTTTGTATTACCTACCTAAATTACATGTAGAAGTTTGCATATTTTAATTTGTGGCTTTGAAGCTGAGAAATCTCAACAGAGAAAGAATTGTTTGAAAATATTCAAAAATTTACATTTCAAAACTAATACAGTGTAGTGTAGCTTTACTTTTTCACAGAAGGATAAGCCTGGTGTAACAGTGGGATATGGCATGCAGTAGATCAGATTTAATCTGCTGTCATGAGTCCTGTATCTTTTTATTTCCCCCGTTGCTTCTTTTAGCTGAATTTCCTTTGGGAACACTTTTTACTACACCTGTTTTCATAAGAATGCTACACAGGAAATGCAAGCAGTGTTTGTTACAGGCCTTTAGAGGCCTCTCTCTCACATCTTCCCTGTGTTTATTCTCCTCTTCCAGTTTTTGCTGTCCAGCACTAAACAGAGGCCATTGGCCAAACTGCTGCTGCTGTGGTTGTGAAGTGGTTGAGGTAGTGCACGTACTCTGAACTCTGCAGTGGTTTTCTTTTCTATCTTCCCACTTGCAATGAATTATAAAAAACCAAACAACTAAAAACTCAACAAACAAACCAACAAAAAATAACTAACCAAGCTAACAAAGTTAACTGAAAGGATAAAAATCCAAGTGCCATTTACCGAGTATTGTATGCCGTGGTATTCTTCTATAAAGCAGCCTGTTTTGTAGAGAGTATCTAGGAGTGCTCATTATATCAGGGTTGTTGCAGAAACCTTGTTGAAGGTTCTGTCACTGTTTTCATTACAAACACTTTTATGAGGTACAACATAATTGATTTATTTTGTTTTTATTACAACTCTGAAAAAGTGGTCTGCCTTTGGATTTGACGAACAATGCCTTAGTCTAGGGGAATGCTTTATTGATTAAATTCTGTAAAATTCTCAACAAGAGGTCACAAGAAAAAAAGAATTACGAAGAACATAATGACAATGTTTAATAATGATGAAAGTGTCTCTCCTAAAAGACCTCATGGTACAATGACCTGCTCACTTGTTAGTTACTAACACAAAGACTTCCAAAGATGTGGTGGGCTCTCTTTTTCTGAAGTGGTGCAATAGCAGAGTCAGACAAAAATAGCTCATCTGCCGCAGTATTAATGTACCCCTAAAGAGACTGTCATACGAGTTTTCTTCCCCTGCAGTGAGCATTTGAAGATGATCCTCCATAACATTAATTATGTGTTTAAATTCATGTGTGCAGAATTTTTACCTACAGATATGAACAGGAAGTGAAGAAATATTGGCCAGTGCTTACTGTCATTATGCCTTTGCTGTGGATATGCACCTCTTTACATTGGTTTGTATCCATGTTTCCTCATACAGGGAAAATGGGTTTCATGTCTTTTCCTTCAATCTTTTCTTTTCCTTAGACTGTCTCCTGCCACAGAGAATAAACTGCGTCTTCATTACAGACGAGCTCTGAGAAATAACACTGACCCCTACAAAAGGGCTGTTTATTGTATTATTGGCCGTTGTGACATTACAGACAACCAGAGTGAAGTTGCTGATAAAACAGAAGATTATCTTTGGCTAAAAGTAAGTCTGGTGTTGGGGTTTTGGTGTTTGGTTTTTCTTTTTTTAAGAACAGGTCAGAATGGTACCACATTTCTCCACTGCTCTGCTACCCTTCCTACTTCTAGATCTGGTGTTTTGCATCAATGTAGTGCATGTGACTTGACCTTGAAGATAATGTAGGGCTGGGAACCTGAATCCCAGGGCTGTTCTGTTACCCTCTGTACTATCAGGTGTTAATTTGGGTACAACTGTCTTTGGAAGTGTCATGTTCTTAATTTGACACTGATCTTTGTCAGCTGTTTTTACAAATACTATTAGCTTGCTACAGTGAAGATTCTTTGAATTCTCCTTCCTGGGTGGATATCTGAAATGTCAGTGTCAATTGACCAAAGACAATTCTGTCAATGTCTCTGAAGTCCTTACAGTTTTGGTGAGGACATGATAGATACTGGTTGGTACCTGTTTCTCCCCTTTATCAGAAAAAGGGTGGTAGAATGATGTATTTGTTAATACTGTATTTGTGGCAAAAAATGCTGCTTGAGAGTATTCAGAGTCCCAGTATCAGAGTTTGCTGGCATGGACAGATACTGAACCCCAGGGTTATATCTGCATGGATTTCAGATGTTACTGCATTAAACATCTTTCCTTCCCAGCAGTGGATGGAGCTGATGTTATGACTAGATGCAGTTTCTAGTCAGTTGGTCAAATCCTAGGAGGGGCTCAGATGGAATGAATATCTTCTAAGTGCATTGCTTGTGCAAGGGGAAATATCTGTGCTTCTTTTTTTTGGATGTGTTTTTTTTAGCTGAACCAGGTGTGTTTTGATGATGGTGGCACGAGCTCCCCACAGGACCGACTAACGTTATCACAGTTCCAGAAGCAGCTGCTGGAAGACTATGGTGAGAAACCACAGGGTGATGTCTTACTTGGGGCTCTGCTTTTCTGCTTAGGACACTTTCCAGTTGTTATTACACAAACCCCAGACTGCACAGAAACCCTACAGCTCTCCACTAGTGACAGGCATCTTTGGGGTGTCCATAGACAGCCTGCTTCCCTGGAGTCATGGCAGACTTCAGTAAGACATGATGAATGAGTCCCATGTTTGCCCAGCAATCCAAAGGGTTAACACTCATCTGTGAACAATACTGCTGCTGTTTCTCCTTTATCCATTAATTGTGGATTGCTTTCTCTCACCATAAATATGCAAAAGTCCTTTAGCAGAACTTCCAGCTTTGGGAATACAGAACAGAAAAGCAGTCACTACCTGATGTTGGCATGTATTTCCAAGCTTTTCCTCTGTGTGCATCTGATGTTAATTTTTTCCCTTAAATTAATATTTCAAGCAAATTTCTGGGTACCCAAGTCACGGTTCCTTCCACTTCAGAAGGTTTTAAGAACATCCACAGAATACATTTTCCTGTAGTCTTCCAATCAATTAAAATTAAGTCACTTGGAACTGTCCAAAACATACCGAATTTGATTCTCCACAGCCTTCTAGTTTGTAGTATCCCCCAGATAAAAACATGTGGAAAAGAAATGTAATAAGCTGCTGTTGGTGTCACTGAGTAGGAAGATTCAGGTTTTTAACATTATTTGTACCACTTGGCATAAGTATAAATGAAGACAAAAAGTTGTGGTCTTTAGAGAATCTATTGCTGTCAATCAGAGTTGATGGTTTGTTGTCTGAAAAGAACAAAGGAACTTTTCTGAGTAACTGTTTATTCTGTTTCACTTTTAAAATATGTCTTTATGCTGTGGTCTTTCATGATAAATTTGTAGTGAAACAGTTGTAGGTGAGCCACTGATGTGTGGTTAGGAATTCAGTTTTGTGTACTGTGTTTATTTCGGCTGACACCTAATAAACAGTAATGATGCACTGTGACAGGAAGCATCCACTGTCAGTCATCTTTGATTGCAAAATCATGAAAATGATGTAAAAATGCTACATGTGTTGTGTTTTCTTTCAGGTGAATCACATTTTGCAGTGAACCAGCCACCTTTCCTCTACTTCCAAGTATTGTTCTTGACAGCACAGTTTGAAGCTGCAATTGCTTTTCTTTTCCGGACAGAGCGCTTGCGCTGTCACGCTGTTCATGTTGCTTTGGTCCTGTTTGAGTTAAAATTACTCCTGAAATCATCTGGGCAGAGTGCACAGCTATGTAAGTCCTATTTACTTTACAGTAAGGGAATATTTTCTTAGCCCTCAGAGTACCCTGTAGAAACTGCAGGTGTATGTGATTGATGGAACAAGTAACATTTATCAGAACAATCTCATAAAAGTTAATTGTTTTAGTTGCATTAGAGCTCTGGATCACGGTTCTGACTAATTTGAGATGAAGATCAGAGTTTTCCTGGCGTTAGATTCTCTGACAGTGTTGTTTCTGACATTGCAGTAAGCCATGAAGCTGGTGACCCTCCTGGTGTCAGACGTCTAAATTTTGTGCGGCTTTTGATGCTTTACACCCGTAAGTTTGAATCAACAGATCCCAGGGAAGCTCTGCAGTACTTTTACTTTCTCAGGTAGGAACTAATAAATGTCTTTAGATTTTCTCCTAGTTATTACTGCTTCATTATTCTTATCTGGAAAGTTCTCAGAAACAGGAGTACCTTTCTCCTTCTCTTTCTTTTATAGGAACGAAAAGGACAGCCAAGGAGAGAATATGTTCTTGCGTTGTGTTAGTGAGATAGTAGTTGAAAGCAGAGAGGTACGTTTGGCCATGTTTTGCCTTCCTCAGTTAAACTGAAATTAATTTCTTCATTAAAATCTTTATTATTCAGAACAGTCTTATAGTTGCTTACTCTTTCTGCCTGATGCAGACATAGATGACAGAATGGCCTTATGTTTAAGGTATTCAATCATGTCTTTTTGCCTGTTACTTAGTTACCAATACTTTTGACATTGGTCACTGCTTTTCATTCCATGACTGCATCTTTGTACTTAATAAATATGTTATGAAATATGTGCAATTCATCTCTCTATTTTTGTTTCCTTTTTTTTCTTACTTTACATCTATGTGGATGTAGTTTGATATGATTCTTGGAAAGCTGGAAAAAGATGGTAGCAGGAAGGTGAGTTCACAATTTGTTTCTATTTTACATAAAAAGTACAACCCGTGTATGATTTCCAAAGTAATTATGAGTAGTCTTGCTTCTCTTTGTTTTTCACTAGCCAGATTATTACTGTGTTTGAATACATTCAAGTTTTCCAAGTATGTGATCCTTTTACAAAATAATCTATGACCTGCCCTAACAGAAGGCAGGTCAGGAACTGCAGGGCAAACTATGTCCCTCTAGACAGCTAGTGTAACTGAAGAAGCCAATGGCGTCGGGTAACTTAAGTGAGGTCAGAATTTCGTCTTCCCAGTAGGAAATTAGTTTAGTTTGAGTGGGTGTGTGAGTGTTCTGTTAACTGAGGTGTGCATGTTACAACTATTTATGACATCCTCATTCACCTCAGAGAAGAAATGTATTGCAACCCTTGAAAAATCCTTTCTAACTAAAGGAGTAAGGGCTATTGGACCACAAGCATAGCCACAGCTGATCTGACCTTCATATAGGTGAGGGTAAGTATTAGATCAAAGTTCAGCCATTTTTAGATGTGATGGACCTTACTGCCACTGTAAAAGCAGTTACCTAAAAGTAAAATGTAAGATTATAAAGTCAGAAGATAAAGGAAACCTTAAGGTTTTACCTGGAAAGAGGAGAGTGCATGCAAATGTTGAAAATTTTAAATAATCAATGAAGTTTTTCTGTTTGCTGTGACAACTTTGGAAGATTTCTGTGTAAAGCAGACTGCAGAATCATTTACATCTTAATTTTAAGATTAGGGCTCGTGCTGCTGTCAAAAACAGGGGGGGAATGTTATTTCTGGCAGGAATTTCTTTTAGATGTCTTTATTTTGTCATTTCAAAAGCAGTGAGATTGCATGCAAGAGAGCAAGGTAACTTGATAATCTACAAGTATTTTGTTATTTTGCACTTTCTTTGGTGTGAAACCAGCAATTTTAAGTTAAAAATAAGTTGTTCTAGATGGTATAGTCTTATTTTTGCATCCTCAACTACAGTAATTTCCAGATATTCTTGAGTCTTTAATCTCTTTTGTTCTGCATGTTTATTATTTGTTTTAAAATTCTTGTTGCCCTTTCATTTATCTGTGTGAGATTTCACTCACAACCTGTCATGGCAGTATAAACAAACTGCATCCCTTGGAGCCCCTGGAATGCTATATGCTGAAGTCTTTTGTGTTTTCTTCTCTGTAATATGTCATCAGTAATTAACAGCTCAAACTCTGAGTTATTTTATCTGGGTCATTTTGAATGAATTAGAAACCAAGGATGTCTCAGTGCTGACTCCATTTAGGAGAGAGTCCCTCTTGCAAGAGCTCATTCTATTTTTAATGTCTCACTTTTGCACATTCCCATGGAAATGTACAGGCCATGCTAATCATAAGCCAACATGTAAAATATTCATTGCCTTGACAGAATATTCTGGAGTGTTTGAGCCTCCTGATTCCTCTTTTCTCTTTTCGTTTTTGTCTCACCTCTTTAGCCTGGAGTGATAGACAAGTTTACAAGTGACACAAAATCCATTATTAACAAAGTGGCTTCTGCGGCAGAAAATAAAGGATTGTTTGAAGAAGCTGCAAAACTCTATGATCTTGCAAAGGTATATGTCTTGTGTGCTGCCTTAAGTATGTACTTGGTTCACCTTTTTTCCTTCCAGACATTCTCCCTGTGATTAGGAGGTTAAATTTCATCTCGGAGATTGAATTGCCATTATTCAAGGAGCTTAGTTCTGCTGCTGGAAGAACAGAGCCATAGGCTGCATGAAGAGATGTTTTGGTTAGCAAATCCAGATGGATTGCACTCCAGGGATTCTGATTTAGGACACTGTGACTCTTGATCAAGGTGCTCTTTTGAAGAGAGTGCCCCATGCATGATTTAATTCTGTCTAGTGAAGTTATTTACCTGGAGTGTACTCCTCCAGTTTCATAGACATTGAACTGAAGTCTAAAATAGATGGGCTTTATACTGAGTACTCTTGTTTCCTTTTGAAATAAAAGTGGATACAACCATAGCCACTGTTTTAGAGAAAAAACTAGGGGGAAATGCTTTTTCTCGTGACCCAGCAGCATTATGTTGCTTGTAGCTAATATGATCTCGACTCTTTACGGGAGGGAAGGGGCTCTGGGCTTGCACTAGGCACTGCTGCATGAGACCTTTCTGCTTTTTCAGTGAGATTAAGACACCAAGTTCCATCATGCTCCTTTTATTTGTGTACCTTTAATGCCAACAGAACCCTGACAAAGTTTTAGAACTGATGAACAAGCTCCTTAGTCCAGTTGTTCCCCAGATCAGCACTCCCCAGTCAAACAAGGAGCGGTTGAAGAACATGGCCCATTCCATTGCTGAGAGGTAAGACTCAGGTAAGGGCAGGACTGGGTGATTCACCTCGACCTGACCTGGGGGTGTCAGTGCTGTGGGTATTAGTTCCTGACATTGTTTCTGCAGGCTGCACTGTGGCATCCATAGCAGTATAATTAGAAAGACAAAGAAGAGGTCAGAATTTACCCTGTCCTGCTTGTGATGGCTTGCAGTACTGAAACCAGAAATCTTCAGGGGCAGGTCAGGTAAATTTGGCAAGAAGTTTTATCTGTAGGTGAATCAGGATTGCCAGTTGGAGATAGAGTCTGTTAAGGAGCAATAAATACCATGAATTGTATGTTTTATATTACTTTTAGAGCAAAATATTGTAACAGTCGCAGAGTCGTTGTGTGCAATTCACTTGTTCGAAATAGTATTAAGAGAGAGCTACAAACCCAGTAATTCTGAGTGTAACAATAGTTCAGTAGCTGTCTGAAAACTGCTGCTTTAATGAAAGCTAAAAAGGGAGTATTTGAGATGAACTGTGTATGGCTAATGCAAGCAGTGGACCAGATTTCCACAGCCTGTTACATTAGCCAGGTACTGTGTGGTGTCCAGAAAAGAAAGGGAGCAACTGAAAGGAATATCCCCTGCCATGTCTATTACTAATTAGGGTATGTGCTTGAGAGACATCAGTGCTCAAGATTCATTAGCAGCTAGAAGTTAGGAATAACCTGATTCTGAAAGGCCGTAGTTGCAAAATATGTCCATGATTTTTTAAAATCGTCACCTTTTGGTGCATCTTGTCATGGTGACTGCCAGGGACAATTCCTGTATTTTGCTAGAGCAAAATGTGGATACCTGTGAGAAATGCCTTACTGGTTTTCACCAGCCATTGAGCTGCAGAGAGAATAAAAATAAACCAAGCCCACTTGCTGGCACTTTGAAATTGGGAAGACAAATACAGAAATGTATTGATTTCCATCAGAGGCCTTTGCTTTCTATCTTTTGACACCTGGCATTTGCCGGTCACTGCTTCTAGTCAGCCCTTCCTTCATTTAGCCAGGCTGGGATCAAGTGAAAATTGGTGCCGTATTGACTTAGTGAGAGACTGATTTGGTGGCAGACATTAAAGTGAGTTAAATCTATGGCTTGAGTTAAAGCTTCAGCAAAGGCTGTAATGGGCTTTTTTTGGTATCCTACGTGCTTTGGTCTGTCTGAAAGCACTAAATACTAGTGTGCAATAATGCCACTTCACAGCTGCAAACCTCAGTGGTTGCAAAGCCAGAGCAGTTCTGACTAGCACATTTTGCCAGTTAAATGTAAGACAGGGCTTTTCCTTGTGTACTGTCCTGATGACAGTGCTGTAGGGATGCAGCATTTCTGCTGTGTGTTCTTGTGATTCTTTTGGAACAGGGGAGACACCCAGCAAAAAGGGCAAGAGACTGTTTGGTTTCTTCATCTGCAGCACCACTCTTGCTGTAAAACCTTGAGGAAGGAGCTTCTTTGTGCCCTCATGCAGTTAGGAGTGAGAGCAGGCAGCCCTCCAGTTCATCCCGTAGCCAGTGTAGCTCCTGAGAGTGTGCAGGAGCTCTTAATCCATCTTTAAGTCCTAACTTCTTGCCTGAAGCAGGCAGTTGTGCTGGAGGATTGTCTGCTGTAAAACAGCGTGTTAAACATGCTTGTACAGAGCTTGCCTTGCAGGTCTCTGCTGCCTGGCACTGTTTCCCCGTGAATGTGGGAAATGTAAATATTTTAAAGAAAACAAATGCTGGATTTCATGCAAAACTGGAAGTGATTAACAGTGTTTTTAAAAAGCCACAACCTGTAAAAATTCTGCCTCCTGGTTAAGGAAAATGAAAGCTGTCCTTTGTTAAATGCCCTCTGTCCTTGAGTTTCATGTCTTCACTTCCAAGGATTGGAAGGGCACAGTTATAAACAGTTGCCATTTTACACAATAAAATTGTAACACAATTTCTTTCAGGTACAAAGCGCAGGGGATAAGTGCAAAGAAATCCATTGACTCCACGTTCTACCTTCTGCTAGACTTAATCACATTTTTTGATGAATATCACGCTGGTCACGTTGACAGGGCCTTTGATGTAAGTTTCAAGAGTTCCGTTTGAAGTGTCGCCTTCCTAATGCCCTTGAAAGCCCAGAATGTCTCAAATAACATCACTTTAAAAATTGTATTTAATGAGTTAGAAGGGACCGCAGTGTTATAAGAATTTTAAAAAGTGTTTCTTCCCTGTTGCTTGATAAACAGGATGATCTTCTTGGACCTATTTTGTAAACATAGAACAAAATATTCTTGTTGCTCAACAAAGTGAGGAGATAAACCAATAAATGACAGTGAAATTATTTCTCTTGAATGGAAACAGAAGCATTTCATTAATACTTCAAAACCACTCTTTATTAGTATATGGTACCTAGAATGCTGATTATCTGTCCTGATTCCTGCTTTTCTTTTTGAAGATTATTGAACGCCTGAAGCTTGTACCTCTTAGCCAAGATTGCGTCAAGGAGAGAGTTGCTGCCTTCCGAAATTTCAGCGATGAAGTAAGTCAGGTCTTGGGTTTAGCTTCCTAAAGCCTTTTGCTTTGTTAAAAGGATCTTAAAACCTTGTCATCTCATCATTCTCATTCTTTGGCGGAGAAAAAGGATGAGATTATTTTGATTTCATACAAGTAGACCCTTGGCTTGCAATGTTTTCTCCTTAATGCTGCTCTTCTGAGCACTAGAATTCCCTACCCAGAAATCCTGTCTCCATTTTGAAGAAGGCATCTGCAGATCTGAACTTCCCTGAATTTACTGAGTTTGATTCAAGAATTCAGAATATTGAAAACTTTTAACTTCCTGGTGACTTAGTTCTTCTGTGCTCTTAATGGTAACTAAGCATTTGTAGGGTATTTGTTTCCTTCCCTCTAAATTACAGGAATTAATGGATTTGTGTATTAGCAAATGAAGCATAGTGGAAAGCTGTTACTGCTCTTGAACTGTTTTAACTGGAGGGTGACACTTCCTTTTTAGGCAGTGGTTGCGTGTATTTGGGTGTTTTGTGTTTTACCTGACCTGCTGCTATCAAACATGAAGGTGCAGCCATTGGGCATGTCTGTCTCAAAGCTCTGGGTAGTGTTTCTGCTGGATGGGGCAGTCGTAGCAGGGGTAACTATTACATGTGTGACTGTTACAAGAACCTGTGTGGTAAGGGTAATGGTTCTGTCAACCTCCTTTTGCTGCAATGTGTCTTTTTTTTCCCCTCCTTGCTGTAGATCAAACACAATTTATCTGAGGTTCTGCTTGCAACCATGAATATTTTATTCACCAAGTATAAGAGGATGAAAGGCACAAGTCCAACCACTCCTGCCAGACCCCAGCGGGTAATGGAAGACAGAGATTCGGTAAGAATATAATCCTCACTGTCTGACGAGCTTTCCTATATCCTATTCTGCTGGTTTCAAGAGACTGGGCTTCAAGTAACCGTGAATCTCTAATGGTCGAGGTTTTGGCTTGCTCAGTTACTTAGAGTCTTGGACTACTGAGCTTGTCCAGTTACTTAGTCTCAAGGCTGGTCTCTGATGCCTTCAGCTTTGTGTAAAAAAAGGTTGGAACTGGATGATCTTTAAGATCCCTTTCAGCCTAAGCCATTCTGAGTCTATGATATTGCTTTAAATGACGTTGAGCTAATGGAGATACTACACCTATATTCACCTCCTAGCAAGAGAAAACAAGTGTTCACTTTGCTTCTTAGTGGAATCTTAGAAAGTAAAACAAATGGGGACAGTGCAGTGTCTCTAGGATGATTGATGTTGCTGCCTTGACAACTGAGCTGTTGCTTTTCAAGCACCTGATTGCCACTCCTTTCATTTGAGTAAATGCCCATTTCTGGTGGAAAGGCCTTCCTTGCCTCTTCCCCTTGGCTTGCTTCTGTAGTGATGCAGACCAACATTTTCTAAGTGTTCTTGGGTGCAACATCAAGATGCTGGAGCACATCCCCTTGGTGAATGCCAGCGTTGTTCTGCTGCCCCTGCAGTGCAGTGGGCAGCTTGTAGCAGTGCTTGGTCTGGCTGCTGTTGACAACAGTGGGTTTGATTTCACTGCTTGAGCTGGTGCAGAGGCACTTCCCCAAGCCACTGATGGGAGCCTCCACCTTCAGCAAGCTGCAGAATAGGCAGCATTTCAATGACGCAGCCAGATTTGTGAGCACCCACCTGCCAACGTGTGGGGTTGAGCAGAAAGGTTCACAGCTTAACTCCAGTCAGGTCTGGTCTTGTAACTCTTAAGTTAAAGCTGCTGCAGGCACTTGGAAACCAAGGCCAAACCATTCATCCTGTCTTAACAGATTAGAAAATAAATACCATCTCCTTTTGAGAGTGAAAACCAACATGGGCCATAGCCAGCTTTATTCCAGGCTTTAGTGAGCTGCAGAAGTGCCTTTGATCTGTAAATTGTAATATTGGTAAAAGTCTTAGTAGGATTTTTCAATTACATAGAAGAATAAAAGGCTAAAGTAATGGTACAGCTTTTGTCTTTGGGGCACAGCCTGTAAGAGCTACAGGATCCTGCCTTAGAGTGGTGCTTGTACTCTAGATCAGCAGCACCGGAGAAGGGTACACTCTGTGTGGGCTTCTCCCACCTTAAACTGTGCATGTGTGAAGAAGTCCCAGGCTAACACAACCTATTACCTGCTGTGTATCTTCATAAGGTTGACACTGAGCAAACAGCGCCTTAGCTCCTTGCTTTCCAAGTGAGCTGTTTGTTTTGGTTTTGTGATTTCAGTCTTATGCCTCATGTAGAAGGATTTACCATCTCCATAGGGGAGGAGTGCTGTCAGGTGTCAGCTCAGGATGAATACCATGGGCTGATTAGGGATGGGATTAGCAGCTTTGCTGGCAGAGGTTTGTGTGGAAGGAAGCCACCACAATATTGTGTCATATCCACAACATACTCAGTGTGAACACTTCATAAATGTGCTCTGCACTCTCGTGCTGTCACAGTTGTGGAGATGAACTGATGATGTACCTTGCTAAAAACCCTTGGAAGTTTTCTTTTCTTCAGGCTTCAAGTTTTATTAATCATGTTTCTGGCCTTGTGATGAGATCTCATGGAAGCAGGGTGCCAGTGATGTTGGGAGCACGGAATTTCTGAGTCACGGATCTCTGGCTGCCGTGTGCAGTACAAGCTGTGCTTAGCCATCAGAGGAGACAAATGTCCGCTGCCTCTGCTGTCAGGGAGGGGATAAGAGAACAGCTATGTGACTGGAGTGTCACAAGGGTGCATAAATCTGCTAATGTAGGATTACCAAGAGAAAAACCTACCGCCCTGTAGCTCCCATCTGCCTAAAGATTTGCATGTGCAAAAAAATACCAGACATGGGCACGTGGAAGGTAGGGTAAGAATGGCTTTAGCATGTGTTCCCCTTTTTTTCTTACCCTGAAGAATTTCTTCCAAGACTGCAGGAGCAGGGAATCTAGATTGTTTCAGGTGGGAGGAAACTTAGGCAATTTTCATGGCGGGCAGAAATGAGGGCATTACAGATGAGAGGAGAGAGGTGTTCCTTTAGCAAAATCTCGTTCACCTGGACAGAGATGGCAGACATGAGCTTCAGCAGGCTGTGCGTGACAAGAATTCGTCTTCTCAACTTCCCTTGGAGAAGGGCACCTTTTCCATATTCTCTGGGGAAGCAAATTTGTGGGGAAATCAGGCCCTTTCAGAAGCCTTAACAATCTCGGCACATTGCCCAGTAGACAATGCAAGTGAAAAATTACCTTTCCTTGAATAGGTCTTTGAAATCCCTGGCTTTTCTTTAGATCCGTCAGAACAGGCAGATTCAGATCCCTGTGATCATCAGAAGAAAAGATAGTTGCTGTTTGTAACTTTGAGGCTTATTCCACATAGCAGGGAACAGCATCCTCCAGAGAGGAACTCAGAGCTCTTGAATTTGCCCTCTGGTGCCAAGCACTGCTCTGCAACCACCGTGAGCGGGATCCTGCTGCCGTGGGTGGGACTTTGGCAGGAACAGCATGGACCTGACAGCAAGGGCAGGATGGAGAGGAGTAGTACTGCTGGAGCCCCCCCTGAACCCAGTAATGCTCTCTGCTAAACATCTCCTGTCTCACTTCAGAGATGGACTGGACTTAATTTAGAAAAGATCAGGTTTGGGGTCAGAGCTGGCATTTCTGCATTGTGTTTATTTCAGAATGAAATCACCCAAGCTGTGTTTTGAGTATTTTTTCTTTTATGTATATGTAATTAATTAGTTTTGGGAATGAGGGAGCAGAGTACTGTCCCACTTGGCCTGATCCATTTTGTCAGATTTCAGGCAGAGATTGCAGGGAGCCCAGCCTGCAGTGCTGGAAACCATGGCTGTGGTGACAGCCCTGACCCAGATGCTGTGAGTGCATGATAGCAATGTCATGTGCTCCTCGCCCCAGTCAGGGGTGGTGAACTCTCTGGAGCAGCCCAAGGGCGTTATCTTGGCAGAATTAGGTCATGAATGGAATGGAATTATTTTTTTTTATTATCTATGGTCTTATTTAAAATTGCAAGTAACTCTAACATTCATTAAGTAATTACAGCCAATAGAACATCTAGACCTTCAGGCCGCTCTTAACCTCTGCAAACCTCTGTTTGTTCTTCCCAAAGTATTGTTTTGATTTTTAAAAATAGGCCAGCTCTGGTATCATTGCTACTGTAAAGGTGAAGAGAACAGTAACTCACACCACTCCTCAGCCATTTTTAGTCATGGTGAGAGTTTTTGCCTCTTAATACTTTAACTCCAAAGAGTCAGACACCTTGACATGCTTTTCTTTTTCTCATCTACTACCTGTTTTGACCTCCACTGCAGAGCAGCAGCTCAGACATAGTTACGTGACCTCACTGTGTAACACATTTGGGAGCAGACTGGGAGACTGTGACTGGAACAGAATGAGTGATTTCCAGGCCACCTTGTCAAGTTGCCAGTGCATTGGTGGTAACCGACAGCTTGGGAGGGAAACTGTCCTGGGAGATGTTAGCAATTAGATCAGTCTTGGGAAAACTCTTTTCCATTATCAGCCTCCAAAGCTGCTCTGTGGCTGTTGAATAACAGACTGATTTAATATCACCCTGAAAAAGGAGTGGAATTGGCCAGAGAGGCATCAGGGATGGTGTTTATAACAGTTCCCAACTGTGGAATGGGCTTTGGTCACTTGTCAGTTTATAAGTTCCTGCTATCAGTTTTACCATCCACATGTCAACAGCAACCTAAAAACCTTTGGCTTTCCTTGCAGTCAGTAGGTGAAAGCAAGATTTGAACATTGGGATCTTCTAGTACAGTAATTTTGAGATGCTTAATATTTAAGTAGAAACACCTGTTAGCAATCAAAGCAGTCTAAACAGTTTTCTACAAAGATTTGGGTTTTCTGTATTCTCCTGACTCCTACCAGTTATTGGAATGGTTTTCCTTTTACTTTAATAACAGTTTTAACAAATGAAACTAATTATTCCTGAATTCCTTCAGCTGTTCTGTGTCTTCTGGTGTGCAAGAAGGGGTTTGGTTGCTTTGGGTGAGGCTTGAGTGGGCCTCTGCTTTCATTGTGTTATTGGCCTGAGGAGCCTTTGAGGAGATTGGTATGTTGTAAATAATGCTGGAGATCTCCAGGTGTGTGTGCAACTCTGATTTGCTTCTGCTTTGAGAACATTAATGCTACATTTCAACAGGATCAACTTTATATTTTGCAAGGTGGGAAGGAATCCTGTTGCCCTGGGAAAGCCCACTTCATGCAGAAATCACAAGATTGCTGCAGTACAGCAATGCCCCACATTGCTGAAAATGGTTTTTCTTAGTTATTTTCAAATAAATGGGATTTTTTTTAAGCAAAAGGGTAACTTGACATGCTTTTAATGCTTGGAAAAAGGAATAATTGGATTTTCTTCGAAATGCAGAGACTCATTTTCCAGAGAGCAGCTCTGAGAAATAAAGATTACATGTGCTTATTTGAAGAGGCAAGTGTTTAACTCATGTCTAACTTAGCTTCTGTTGTATTTTTTTTAATACTAAAGTAACTATGCTTTGTTTTTCTGTTTTTTAGCAACTTCAGTCCCAAGCTCGTGCACTGATAATGTTTGCTGGGATGATCCCGTACAGAACATCGGGAGACACCAACGCAAGACTGGTGCAAATGGAGATCCTTATGAATTAGCAGAGCAGCTTTGCCTGGGGTTGCAGCAGCCTGTGCCTGTCTTTAGTACGTTCAGAGGGCCCATGGGACCAGTGTCATTTTTGTATTCTGTATTTTTGTTGACGGAAATAAATTTCTTTGGTTTTGATATTTGTTTTTGACATTTTCATTTTCACTGATTCTTGTGTTTTTATGTTTTTATTAATTTTATTTTCAATTGGTTTACATTTAGAAATTTATTCTTAATTAGCTAATAGGCTATGCAGAGAAAGAAGTCATAGCTCTGCAGTAGAGACACGAATAAGGAATTTTATAGCAGAAGAGGAAATGGAGAAGAAAACTTTGATTTATTGCTTAATGAGCATACAGCTGGGAAACTTTAGGGTGTTTTGAATGCATGTTAAGTGTTGCAAATGTGTCTGATGCCCCACCCACCCCTGTGACACACCGCCATCAGTCCCTCCCGTTGTCTCGTGTGTCGCGTGTGCTGCTGCGGTGCCGGTGAGCTCTGTGTGCTGCACAGACCCCTCTGTGCTGAACCCGGTGTTCGCAGCCCTGGAGCTCTGCTGAAGCTTTTGCAGGAGCAGCTGGGTTGAAACAGGTATATTTTGGTAGGAGAGTTTTTTGTGAGCAACACGTGAGTTTTTAGTCAGTTGGATTCCAAGTGGGCCCATATCAAGTTCACCAGAAGTGAGGAAGCTGAACCAGAGAGGCCCAGGTGTGGGTGTGTTAGGTGTGGGTGGATAATTACTGTTGGTTTAGTGGGAAACCTGAGTCCTGCAAAAGCCAGGGGCTTTAAAAATGGTTACCTTTAAATGTTTTGAGCTAAAATTAAGTAAGAGTGGAAGCCCAAGCAGCATGTTATAGTAGAAGCTTTTCTTTTTAATATAACTGCCTGTCTTTGAAACAAAATGGGAGGAAGGTTGGTGGTTACTCTTGCTGCTCCCCTGCTGCTGTCTCACCCTCTTGTGTTACTGGGATATGAGAACATATGGAGTTTGGAATGCAAGCCAGGCAGCAAAATGTAGGGGCTGATTTCAGCCTTTGTATGTTAATAGCTATCATGGGAGAGAATTCATCTCCATTTTGCAATGTCTAAGTTTACTGGGATCGAGGAATATCTGACTGACTTGATGACAATTTCCTAATTACTTTTTTCACCAGAAATGTTGTAGCATAAGTTTTGTCCACCTTTGGGACAGGAAGCAAAGGGCTTGCCAGCCACCCCAGTCCATGTCTCTCAGCATTAGCAAACCAGCTGCTGGGTTCCCAGTGGATAGAGCTAGGGATTGTGTACAACACGGAGTGCTCCTGTAGCATGGCCAGGATTGTCCCAACCGAAGGCTAAGAGAGACCTGGACAACACCCTGCAAGTAAAGGGGACTTGGTGAGTTACCAAGGAGTTATTTGGGGGTGGGAGTGGGGTAGAATTGCTTAACAAACTTATCAACAGGTGAGTGTGGAAAGCTGTATTGGCTATTAACGTTTCTGGCATATTTGTGTGGAAATGCTTCGTGGCATGTCTCAGGTAACAATTGATCCCATTCCCTAGAGAGCAGGCACCTTCCCTGGTGCTCCTGGACAGTCATGGTGGGGCCAGGGCTGCCCCACATGCAGTCCTGCAGGGTGACCCTGCTCCTGTGTTTTCCTTGCTGGTGCTCAGCCCCTGTCCCTGAGTTACTCCCGGCATCAAGCCACCTCCCATACAGAGAGTCTGGCAAGTCTGCACCTGTCCTCAGGCAACCACTGACCTGAGCAAGAGAGGGACAATGTTTGCTGGAGTCTGGGGAGGATGAGGGCCACTTTCCCCACTGTAATTCCCTCTCCCTGATTCACCATTCATGCAGGGACAGATTTTTGGGACTCAGCTCTTATTGCTGCCGTTTCAGGACCTTGTTCTGTCTCTTGCCCATCCCCTGCTCAGGAGAGCTGTTGTGCTGCCTCACTGGCATGTTCTGATGTCCAGTGTTGAACTTGGGGACCTTCTATAAGCAGTACATTGCCCTTTCTCCATCTGCCCTTCGAGGAGGCTGTAGCAGGTGTTTTCTGGTGCTTCTCAGCCTTCATGGGTGTTGGTAAAAGGGAAAGTTGATGTCTGTGTATAGTTTGCTCCCTTTGTTCCCAGTGGTTGTGACTCCAGCTGTTGGTCCCTTTTTAAGCTAATCAGAAACTGAATTATTTCATGCTTTCAAAACCTAAGATGATCCTTCTGTGATGGACAGATGGGAAATAAACCCCAGGCAGTCCAAGTCCCGAGACTAACCTTGAAAAGACCAGCCCCATTTCAGTCAAGGTAAGAGACTGTGGGTATAACAGAAAGTGCCACAGATATTTGGAATTAATTTATTAGCTGTTGATTGCCCTGTGGGTTCTTCTTAGGTCTGTGCAGGTGGTGAATGTTACATCCCATCCATCTTCCCACATTCCCCAGAGTGGCAAGTTCCAACTCAGTGCCTGGGCCTGGCTCTGGCAAACCTGACTCCTCTGCATGACTTCAAGGGCTTTGCTGCTTTGAGGTAGATGCTGACGCACATACTGGTGCTTTGCTGGATAAGGCACCCCCATGGTTTTCCAGATGTCCCTGGTTTACCCCCACCTCATGCTTATTCTGCTGGAGAGAACAACCAGCTTCTGCTCCCTCAGTTTTTGTAGCATCATGCTCTGACTTGGCTGATTTACAAGCTTAGCCTTTTCTAAATAGCTTATGTGCTGGAAGGGTTTTTTGGGGTGTCACTAAACTCATGCCTTGTGTTTGTTATCGCCTGTTCAAAGGTGGTGTCACCAAGCACTCCCTTTACAACAGGGAGTAGTGCTCCAGAGCTGGGGATGTTCATCTGAGCTGAATTCATTCTGAGTAAAAACTGACAAATCTTCTCTAAGTCAGACGAGCTCTGCTCTTTATACCCGAAGCAAGCACAGATTAAATTTAGGATAATTCCATCTGCTTTTTCATACTGTGGGACTAATCCCTGGCATTAAACATCCTCCAGGTAGATGAGATGCATCCGAAGGGTGACTCACTGGTTTGAGTCAAATACAGCTGAAGCTTGTGTTGCTGCTGGAGATGGGAGGAAAAAGTGAAAAGGTGTTTGCTCTGAGAGTGTGTGACATCCTGTTCTGGTGTGAATGCAGCAGAGGCAGGCAGTCTCCAGGCCTGTGTCCCACAGTTTGTGTTCTGAAACATCCACACGTGCTGCAATACCAGCACAGCAGCTCCTAAAGCTTTACAGGCTGCACCTCCTCCAAGGAGCAAGGGCTGAGTGATGTGGTCTGGATTTACAGGGGAGTTGCAGGGAAATCTAGAAATACTCACTGTAAACTCCTGCTGTATGTTACCTGTCCAGTAGGGAAAAAAGTAGTTAAAGCTCTGCCCAGGGTTAACCTGGTAAAACCTACACTGAGCTGGGGGAAGACAGTCAGCTCCTGTGGGAACTGGCACTGCTGAAATGTGCCTCAAGGTCCTCCTAAACACTGTCAGAGAGCTGGTGTCAGTGGGTCCTGTCTTCTCAGCCATCTCTGTGAGGTTTTTCTAGTGCCCACAACAAAATTAATCCTTCTAAGTATTTTCACCATTACCCCAGAGTATGCTGGTCATGGGGTACTGCTTACAGCCTGTGGGTTACATTCCTACTCCTTTACCTTTCCTTGGATTTCCTCACTGAATGCAGATTCTGCATCTCAATCTGATTTTTTGTTGTGTTTTCCAGACCCTCTGGCTGGAGTAGACCTGCTAAATGAGGTGGCTTCTCTGTTCACCACCATTTCCTACTACTACTGTGTTTGTCTAAGACAGTGCTTGGACCTTGTTCCTCACATGAGCTGAAGGAATTGTGTTCAGAAAAAGTGAATTTAATGAACTTCTTTTGGTTTTACTCTCCCAACCATTGTCATCCCAGCCTCTCAAAGAAGCAAAATGTTTTCCTTCCATCCTGGAAGAAGTAAAGGGATGTTGTTAATTCCAGTTCTGTGTCCCTGGGGTGGGACAGCACTCAAATACTGCCACTGTTCATGTCCCTGTACCAGCATTTTTGTCCTCTTTCTCTCTGGGTCTGAAGATGGAAGGATGGAAATGGTGTCTGGAAGAGATGGGAGATGTCCTCTATGTTCCCACTGGGAAAGGTTACTGGCAGTTGGCTGAATAACCATCTCTTTTCTCTTCTCAGGCTTCCTGTGCTGCCATGCTGAGAAATTGAGTCTGCTCTGCATGGTGGATTTGCAGCGCTGAGCCCCTGCATCGTTCGTGTGTCCTGTGTCACTCAGGGTGGTAGGTTCTCTCTTCCACAGGGCTGGAAACAGGTCAATTAAAGCCTCATTAAAACCTGTTGGAATATAACACTTTGGCAGTCTTTAAAAGAAGCTGGATAAAGCACTGCACCATTGTCTGCTTAACTCAATTTTGGGTTCATTTGATGCATTTAATAGCCAGAACAAACTGGGGAATCGGCTGGAAGTGAGGGAAAGCCCTGCAGAAACAACTTGGCACCTCTTCCCTGTGAGTGGAGGGGCTGGAGGGAGGTGCTGCAGAGCTCCCCTCCCTGCCCGCAGCTCCCAGCGCCGCTCGGCCCCGGTATTGTTGCTGCAGCTGGTGTTGTGAATCAGGCCGACGACAAGCGCTTCCTACAATCCGGCTATTTCACTACACCAGNCTCCTCTCTCTTCCGGAGCATCTCTGACCGTGCTGTGTTTAACAGACCCCCCTCCACTTGAGAGACTGATTTGTGCTGGTTTGAGCAAATCAGTGTTTTTGATGAAACAATGAGGTTCTAAAATAAAGCCATTTCTGCTGGGTGTGAGTCTGCTGGCGCATCTGTTGTGAGAGGAAGCTGGTGTCCAGTTTGGGGGGGGTGTTGCATGAGGTGCTGGAGTGAGGCTCTTTCCTCGTCCTCACCTCACCTTTGTCGTCGCTCTCCAGGCTCCGAGGTGCTCTGCAGTGCTGCGAGGGCTGAGCACACGGATGCAGACCAGGCTGCCTGTCCTCAGCTCTCCAGGTAAGTGGGTGCACAGGGCTTAGGTGATCACGGCTGTCTGCCCTCGCACAAACAAGGGGGCTGGAGCAAGTCCTCAAAAATCGGGTCAGAATTTGTGTGTGAATGCAAAGACAGCCAGAGGCAGCAGGGCAGGCAGGCCCAATTTTCCATTAACTTGCAAAGCCACACGGAGCTGAAATTCCAATGGGCTGCCCTCGAAATTTATTGCCAGCCTTGTTTGCTGTCTTTGCTGATCTTATCTGTAACTGTTTTTGTGGCACATGTGACAGGGGCTGCAGGGGTTGTAACAGGCGCCCATCCCTCCCCCTGTCCTCGGCTGCTGTGGCTGTGGGGTGTATGGCCACACAGCCTCAGCTCGTGTTTTGTGTGATGTGAGCAAGGGTTCAAGTGGCTCATTAACTCAGGGATGGGACTAGGGGGAATTCTGAGCCCTGGGTGCTCAGTGGTGCCCTGTCCCTGGGTCAGGAGGGGAAGGGGGCTGTGGGACCATGAGCATCTCTGCTGCCTGGTACTGAGAGCTGCCAGCTCCCAGCCCTGGACAAGCACAGACAGACTGCCACCGTTCTGTGTACCCTGGCTTCTCCAGCCCCCTGGAATCCGAGTCCCAGCAGGGGCATCCCTCAGATCCCTTGATGTCACACTCCCCCCTTCCCTCTGGTTTCACTGAGATAAAGGGGCCATTCCCCTCCCCACATCCCGCCCAGCTCAATGCCACAGGCAGCATCTTGGAGACCAGCCAAGATGATTTACGAGATCTGACGGGTCTGGGGCAGTATCCCAGGGAAGGGCGAGGGTGCGTGGGAGTCTTGCTCCCTTTTTCCATAATAAATCCCTGTGGGAACTGAATGTTCCTGGGTTGGGGCCGGAGGCAAACTCAACGCTGCATTTCTCTGCTGATCTGTCCTTGGGACTTAATCTCAAATCTGTTATCGCTGCCCCCATCGAGCGCTGGGAGGCAGTGATGCCCATTACTGCGGTTTTGGTATCCCTTCCAGCTATTTTTTTCCCCCTGACCAGCTCGGGGTGGTTCAAGCTGATTCCTTTCCTCTATTAGCATCAGTGGTGGGTGTGTGCCGGTCGCCTCGCTCCGGTTTTGTGGGATATAAAGCCGGCAAGCCCCTCTCCACCCCGTCCCCCACCTGGCAGGCACCTGGGCAGGGGCAATGGCCGAGCTGTCCATCCCAGATCTGCCCCCGGCCCGCTGCAGTGGCCGCTTCACCATCAGTACCCTCCTGGGCATGGAGGAGGGGGGCCGGGGTCCCTACGCACCCACCGAGGGGTCCGGCTGCGACAGCGCCCAGCCCACCCACCTGTCCAGCAGCACCCTCTGCACCAGGACCTTCGGCTACAACACGGTGGACGTGGTGCCTGCCTACGAGCACTATGCCAACAGCAAGGGGGTAGGCGACCCCAGGAAGGGCAGGCCCTCGCTGGCTGACCTGCACTCCATCCTCAAGGTAACGGGGCTCGGCTGTACCCATAGCATCTCCGGCATCCCCTGGCCATGCTGCTGGTCCCTGCGATGTGTCTGTGGTGTGTCACTGTTTCCTGCCTCTTGGTGCCATGACTGGTGGTGTGCTGACTGCACATCTCCAAGAAGGCCCTCGGAGAAGTCAGAGAACCCAGCTGTTTCCAGCTGTGTGCTCAACCAGAGCACTGCCTCCAGGGATGGCTGCCTGCAGTCCACCCTCACCTGCCTTCCCCTCATCCCACAGCCTGACCCAGGCCGCCTCCGCACACCGGTGTCTGACCTGCAGCAGAGCAATGGCCTGCCAGAGGCCGGGCCGGAGGCCGGGCCAGAGGCGGCAGAAGCGGAGCCAGGCAGAGCCTCCGTGCCAGAACCTGTCCGCTTTGGATGGGTGAAGGGCGTCATGGTGAGTGTGACCCATCCCACATGGAGCATCCTCCTGCCCTCCCACCCCTAAGCATTTTACCCTCGTTGCATTTTTTCCCAGTATCTCTATTTTTTCCAAGCACCTGTGCTTTGAGCAATTCCCTGCCCTCCTCTGTGGGGTGGTTTTCTCTAAGGAACAGCAGAGGTGGCATGGTTTGGCCATCCCCAAGTGTCAGTGCCCTGATGGCCAGTTCCCCTCTGTCCCCCCAGATTCGCTGTATGCTGAACATTTGGGGAGTTATCCTCTACTTGCGCTTGCCCTGGATCACCGCCCAGGCAGGAATTGGTGGGTGCTGCGGTTCACCGTGGGCTGGACAGTGGCACTGGGCCCATCATCACCCAAACACCTGGGGGGTGGTGGGACTCCTAGGCAAGGCTGGGGGGCTGGGGCATGCAGGAGTGAAGCAATGCCCTTTCCCTGCAGCCCTGACATGGCTCATCATCCTCATGTCCGTGACAGTGACCACCATAACGGGTTTGTCCATCTCTGCCATATCCACCAATGGCAAAGTGAAGTCAGGTAGTGTGTTCCCTCCTGGCCACTCCAGGGGTCTCTTTATCCTGGGGCTGCCCCATGGATGTGAACTCCTGGCATGGGCTGTGAGGTGTGGGGGACCCCATAAACGTGGGGGAAGCAGTAATGCCATGGGGTGTTCCCTGCCTCAGGAGGCACCTACTTCCTCATCTCGCGGAGCCTCGGGCCGGAGCTGGGTGGCTCCATCGGGCTGATCTTTGCCTTTGCAAATGCGGTGGCCGTGGCCATGCACACAGTGGGCTTTGCCGAAACTGTCCGGGACCTGCTGCAGGTAAGAAAGTGGCTCTGTGTCCTCTGGGCCCCAACTCCCCACCGCTCCTCCATCCCCACCTTCTCCTTGCAAAATCTGTATTGATTACCAATATTTGTGGTATCATTGGACCACTGATAATCAAAAAATGGCTGCTAAAACTCATGGAAAAAACAGTGGTTTGGTAAGGAAGAGAGTTATTTCTATGTTGTGAATCGTTCCCCTTCCCCAGGAGCACAATTCCCTGATCGTGGACCCCACCAATGACATCCGAATCATTGGGGTCATCACTGTGACGGTGCTGCTGGGCATCTCCCTGGCTGGCATGGAGTGGGAGGCCAAGGTAACCCTCACTCCTGCTCACATCATTCCCCTGGGCTGATAAGAGCTGTCCCTGCTGCCCACCAGGCATCTAAGGAGCAAAGGATGCCTGTAGCTCCCCAAAAAAGGGCATGGGTTTCTCCTAATGCATTCTTCATTCTCTGTGCCCAAACCCCCAACTGCTCAGCTGGCTCTTTCTGGTCTGGCAGGCACAGATACTGTTCTTCCTGGTCATCTTGGTTTCCTTCATTAACTACCTGGTGGGGACAGTGATCCCAGCCACCGCCGAGAAGCAAGCGAAGGGTTTCTTCAGCTACAGAGGTGGGTCCACCACAGGCTGGGGTTGCACTCAGCAGGTCCAAGTGCATCTCTGGAGCCTGGCTCTTTGCTGTAGCTGGGGGAGATGTTGCTATGGGAATGTGGTCCTTGCTGAGAGATGTCATTAAAAGCACAGTGTCCCCTCCTGTGGGGTCCCTGGCATCAGCACTATGCCTCCAGCCAATGCTGAGGTGCTTTAGCCAGGAAAAAAGCAGACAGGAGGCCCCAAATGTTTCTCCTCTGCTTCCTCCCCAGCTGATATCTTTGCTCAGAACTTTGTGCCCAACTGGCGTGGACCTGAGGGCTCGTTCTTTGGCTTGTTTTCCATTTTCTTCCCATCAGCAACTGGCATCCTGGCTGGGGCCAACATTTCGGGTGACCTGAAGGTGGGTTGTGACCATTGGTGCCTGAGCCAGTTTTTCTCAGGGCTCAAGCCCTATTTTCCCTGGGGCTTTCATTTTGATCCAACCTTTAGATTCTGTTTTATTTCTTCTGGAAACTTTGAGGGTGGCTCAGCCAGGAGATGCTCTGTGGCTTTGTAACACAGTGAATTAAAATTCCTCTTGTACAGCAGCCACAAATAAGCTGCCATGTTAGCAGTGCTGCTGGAGAGTTGTCTTACATATCTCTGCAACTCCCTTGGGCAGGATCCTGCCGTGGCCATCCCCAAGGGCACCCTGATGGCCATCTTCTGGACCACTGTGTCCTACCTGGTTCTTTCTGCTACCATCGGTAAGCAGCATGTCCTCAGGTGCAATGGGGGAGTGGGCTGGGTGGGGGGGCTGGCTCTCACCCAAAATAGGTGGCCTGGGAGGACGCAGATGGGTGAGAGCCAGGAGCAAGCTGTGGACACTGGCACAGATATCCCAGTGTGAGCGCCACAGGTGCCAGACATTGTTCCTGCCCCCACATGGGGCAAAGTCATCCTGCATGGGCAGTGGAGCTCATGGCCTTGCTCAAAGCCATCGTGCAGGGGGGCAGCCCCAAGGCAGGGACCTGGGAGTTGTTACAGGCAATGAGATGTGAGGCTGGGCTTCATGAAACCGTGGAGAGATGCCAGCCCTGCTCTAGCCCTGTGTGTGCCCCCAGGTGCCTGTGTGGTCCGAGACGCCTCGGGCAGCCTGAACGACAGCGTGGCCGTGGGCTCACCGGGCTGTGAGGGACTGGCCTGCGGCTATGGCTGGAACTTCACTGCCTGTGCCCAACGGCAGAGCTGCCGATATGGGCTCAGCAACTACTACCAGGTACTGCTCAACACCGTCACCAGCCCCGGTTCCTGCTCCTGGCCAAGTTTGTGCTGCAATGGATGGGTTTCCCAGGGCAGCTGCATGCCTGACACACCCCTGGCATCCTGGGGGGCACCCATGCTCTTAAAACAGCCATGTTTTAGCAGGGAGGCACCAGGGAGTGTGTCTTCTTTGGGGTTTTGGATGTGGCTGGACTTTGCTGCCTGGATAATGTTAAAGGAAATGCAGCAGGATGGGGCCTGGGGCTGGAAATCCCTCAGGGCTGGGGTGGAGCTTGGTGCACCAGTGATGCTGGGGTTCCTGATCTCCTGGTTTTCATGCAGAGCATGAGCATGGTGTCTGGATTTGGCCCCCTCATTACAGCAGGGATCTTTGGCGCTACCCTCTCCTCGGCATTGGCCTGCCTTGTCTCAGCCCCCAAAGTCTTCCAGGTGAGGGGGTGGTGTGTCTACACACCCCAGCTCCTCTCCCTGAGCTCAGCAGTGGGTGATGCTCCTTGATGCAGGGCTCTGCATCCATGAGCAGCCCTGGGGCAAGGAGGATGCTGCTGTCAACACAGGGCATGTGTCCAGTTTGGCCCTTGCTCTTATGGATGCAAGAGCCACCACGGCACTGCCATCCCACGTCCCTGTCACAGCCTGCTGTCCCCACTGCATCTCTCCTTGCAGTGTCTCTGCAAGGACCAGCTCTACCCTCTCATCGGCTTCTTCGGGAAGGGCTATGGGAGGAACAGCGAGCCCATCCGTGGCTACATGCTCACCTACGTCATTGCCATTGGCTTTATCCTCATCGGTAGGTGCTTGCTGCCCCAGCACGCTCCTGGGGCTTGCCACCAGCAGGGTGGCTCAGTCCCTGCCACTGACAGCTCATTGTCCTCCTCCTCCTCCCACAGCTGAGCTCAACGCCATCGCCCCCATCATCTCCAACTTCTTCCTGTGCTCCTATGCCCTCATCAACTTCAGCTGCTTCCACGCCTCCATCACCAACTCCCCAGGTGGGCTGTGCCAGGCCACGCTGTGCCCTGTGGTGGCCGGCTCCCCGTCCGGCTCCCCGTCCTGGCAGCGGCCGCTGTGTGTGTTTGCGTGCAGGCTGGCGACCCTCCTTTCGGTATTACAGCAAGTGGGCCGCGCTCTTTGGAGCTACTGTCTCAGTGGTGATCATGTTCCTGCTGACCTGGTGGGCAGCCCTCATTGCCTTCGGCATCGTCATCTTCCTCCTGGGATATGTCCTGTACAAAAAGCCGGGTGCGTGGTGGTAACCTGGCACCGGCAGTGCCCCAGAAGGTGTCTGGCCCCATTGCTAATCCATCTTCCCCATGCAGACGTCAACTGGGGCTCCTCCATGCAAGCCAGCTCCTACAACATGGCCCTCAACTACTCAGTGGGGCTGAGTGAAGTGGATGAGCACATCAAGAACTACAGGCAAGGGCAGTTCATTGCAGTGCTGGGCACGGAGGGGAGTGGGATGAAGAGCCAGCTCCTGCCTCCGGTAAACCCAGGAAGGCTTTGTGCCCATGGCTACATCCTCACCATCACCCTCAGTAACCAGGAGGGTGCTACAGCAAAATGTGTCTGTCTCCAAAATCCCGTCTGTGCCATGTCGGCAAAGGTAGAAAGCAGGACAAACCCTGCCCTCACTGTACCAGGCAGACACAGATACATTGGTCTTTTTATATCAGATGAGACCAAAGAGTAAGACTGGACCCTCAGGCTACAGAACGTTTTCTCATTCTAAGGATGCTCCCTATAGTTGCCACTGGCCAAGAATGGGAGAAGAGACATGGCCCATTCCAGAGAGGCTCGGTGCCTCCAAAGCACCATCCCTCACTCCCTTTTCCCCCTGCCTGCAGACCACAGTGCCTGGTGCTGACTGGCCCACCCAACTTCCGCCCAGCACTGGTGGATTTTGTGGGGACCTTCACCAAGAACCTCAGCCTGATGCTCTGCGGCAATGTGCTGATTGTGAGTCACCTGTAGAAGCTGATTGGTTCCTTGTCCTGGGGGCTCTGGCCACCTGTGGGTGGTGGGCTGGGAAATCCAATTGTATCCTGGTGGGTTCACAGGGTGGAGATTGAAATGTGCCCACTTGCGTGCTGCTGGATGATGAAATGTGTCAACTGGAAGCCTCTCTGAGTTGTTAAGCAATATTGGTAAAGCATCAGGATGTCCCTGTGGGCTTATGGCTTCCCTTTGCCAATTAATTGCGAAAGATTTGGAAGGATGAAGTAGTTGCTCAGAGGACAGGGGCATCCTGCAGCCCTGAAGTCTCCAGAGCAATTGGGTGCAGTAAGAACCAGCTCATCTGCACCCTCAGGACTGTTGGGATTGTGTGCACTGGCTGTCAGTTCCCTGGATCCACTGGTTTTCTTGCTGTGATTGCAACCTCCCATGTGTGCAGTGGTTACATCCACCTCTTGCCAATGATTTGGGAAGAGAGGAGCTAGAAGTCCTTGGTGGCAAGACCACCAGTTGGAAGGGGCTGCCTGAGCTCCTGCCCCCGATTCCTGCAGGGACCGCGGAAGCAGAAGATGCCGGAGTCCCGGCTGATGGCAGACGGCCACACTAAGTGGCTAATGAAGAGGAAGATCAAGGCTTTCTACACGGATGTGGTGGCTGAGGATTTGAGAAGTGGTGTCCAAATGCTCATCCAGGTACAGTCATCATTGGCCTTCAACCAGCAGGGTCCCTCCTCTTTGTCACAGCTTGGGGGGGCTCTGACCCCCTCCACAACCTCCGGGCAGCCCTCTTTGTGTTGTTCCCCCGTGGAGTGGACTGACACCACCTGTGTCCATCTGTCCCTGCAGAGGGGTCTCATGGGGACATCTATCCGTAGGCTGCTGGCCTCGGGAAGATGAGACCTAACATCTTAGTGCTGGGCTACAAGAGGAACTGGCGGACGGCGTCTCCACAGAGCCTGGAGGACTACGTGGGCATCCTGCAGTACGGCCTCGCTGGCTCCTCCGCCTCTCGGGGACACCGGCACCTGGTGGTGGCCCCGCGGTCACTGACGGCTGCAGCCACGTGTGCAGGGTCCAGCTGGGCTGACAGTGCCACCCCCCATTAACTGCCCTCTCCTCCCTTCTTCCAGCGACGCTTTTGATTTCAAGTACGGTGTGTGCTTAATGCGGATGAAGGAAGGGCTGAATGTTTCCCGAGTGATGCAGGCACATGGTAAGTGGTTTTGGGTGGCCAGGGATGCTCAGAGACATGGAGCTGTGGGATGTGCCAGCCAGCACCATGTCCCCAGACGAAGGTCAGTCCTGGCAGGATATCACTCCTGTGCTGGGATCAAAGGAGATGGGGACAGTGAGGCACTCCTGTGCTGCCCTTGCTCTTCTCCTCCCTCCTCAGTTAACCCCACGTTCGAGGCAGCAGAGCACCCTGAGAATGGCACTGGCAGCAGAGCAGCCCCAGGCACAGGTAGGTTGGTCCTGGCTTGTGGCTGCCCAGAGCATCCCCAGCTCTGAGGATTATTTTGCAGGTGGGGCAGGGGTGTCAAGCACTGGTGGGGAGCAGGGCTGGGACCAGGAGGAAGTGATGCCTTTAATCCGTGGCCGGTGGTGCCCCTTGCTGACACCAGGACCCTCTTGCCCTGGCAGTGGACCCCACCGCCTTGGCCAGTGAGCAGCAGGCAAGCACCATCTTCCAGAGCGAGCAGGGCAAGAAGACCATCGACATTTACTGGCTCTTTGATGACGGAGGTAACCTTCACCTTCCGTCTGTCCAGATCATACAAGGCCAGCACCTCCATCATGGTGCCCAGGAGGGCTCAGTCCCTGCCACATGGGGCCAGGGCATCCCTAGCCTTTGGCATCAAGGAAGCACTGGTGAGCCTGGGGGTCACTGCTGCGTCTCCCATCGGGTGTTTTGGGGACAGGTCTCACGCTGCTCATCCCCTACCTCCTGGGGCGCAAGAAGCGGTGGGGAAAGTGCAAAATCCGGGTGTTTGTCGGCGGACAGATCAACAGGATGGACGAGGAGAGGAAGGCGTAAGTGCTGGCAGCCACTGCACCTCTGAGCCACTTGGCCACCACCACTGTCCCGTGGGTGGTGACAGAAGCTGCTTCCCATCCTGCTGAGCCCTCCCAGCTTTGCCATAATGGGATCTGTGAGCTCTGACCTGGCTGCTTTGTCTCATTTCTCTGTAAATCAATGTGGCTGCAGAATGGGAAAACTCAAAGTGCAAACTGAGGCCAGCAGCAGGGTTTTCTGCTGTGGCAGGTCCCTGTCAGAGCTACAATTTCCTGCTAATTTGGGGAAAATGTGTCCTTTTCCCTCCGTCAGGATTGTCTCTCTGCTGAGCAAGTTCCGCCTCGGCTTCCATGAGGTCCACATCCTCCCTGACATCAACCAGAANTGTGTTGCAGCATCAAGAGGTTCGACGAACTCATCGCTCCCTTCAGGCTGAACGATGGCTTCAAAGACGAGGCCACAGTGAATGAGATGAGGCAGGGCTGTCCCTGGAAGATTTCTGATGAGGAGGTCGATAAAAACAGATCCAAGGTAGCACCAGTGCCAGGGGAGCCCCTGCAAAGGGTCTCCAGCTTTTTAGACAAAATTCAGTATTTCTGGAAACCATTATTTTGTGTTTCTCAATGCTCTTTGCTCTGCAGTCACTCCGACAAGTGAGGCTGAATGAGATTTTGCTGGATTACTCACGGGATGCAGCACTCATAGCCATGTAGGTGCCAGCACTGCCCTCACACCCATTTGTTGCCCCATGGGAATGGTCCCTCTGGATGTTCACCCCTCCCTGAGCAGGGAAATCCTGCACAGACACCCTAATGCTGTGGTGGGACGGTGCCGCACCACAGGGAAAAGCCCTTGGAAGACACCAAGGGCTGCAGCCTGGGTCCTGTCGGGGGGAGGGTGTGGGGTTGCCCCCTTTTAGGGAAATAGCCTGCAATGGACTGAGAAAGGGGCTGTGGTCAGGCTCTGTGCCGGCCCTGCCTCACGCCCCTCGCTGTGCCACAGCACTCCGCCCATCGGCAGAAAGGGCCGCTGCCCCAGCTCCCTCTACATGGCCTGGCTCGAGACCCTCTCGCAGGACCTGAGACCCCCTGTCATCCTCACACGAGGAAACCAAGAGAACGTGTTGACCTTTTACTGCCAATAAAACCTCCTGGATCCCTGATGACTTGGGATGTGAATTTTTCAGGCCAGTTTCGATCCTGGAGCATGCTCCTCTGGGAGTCTGGGGGAGCATGGTGGTTACCAGCCCTCTGGAAACGTCCACCAGGCACAGCTGTCACCCTCTTAAGAACACTCGTTTGGCCCATCTCAGGCTCTCTAGGTTGTATATTGATGAGCAGCAATGCTGGCCCTGCAGTGCAGGCACTGCTCTGGCCTGGGGTTAGCCAGAGCCAGGCAGGTGAGTTGTGGGGTCCTGCACCTGCACCCCCAGGAGAGCTCAAGTGGTGTGCAGGGACTGAATGCTGGCCCCACCCAAGCCACTGGCCCAGGGTGGGAACAGCTCCAGGGGCAGGGAGCAGGTCAGCACCAAGTGTAGGGGCTGCAGGGCCCCAGCATGTCCCCTCAGGGACAGGGACAACAGCTGAGCATGTCCCCAACAACTGAGCAGCAGCGAGATGTTACCTCAGACTGTGGTGCCTGGCTGCAGGTGCAGGCCCAGCTCCTAATGGAGACAACATTAACCACCAGAACCAGGACATTTCTGGTGCAGATGGCCCCAAGCAAAGCAGGAATGCAGCTCATTTCCAAAAGCACAACCCAGGCCCCCTTGTTGTGCTGCAGAAGAAACACACAACATTCATTCACCTCAAGAGTTACAGAATTTACTGATAATCACCACCAGGATTAGAAGTGTCAGTAGAAAAATAAAATGTACAGAATTTTCAATCATACAAAGATTTGTTCATGACAGCCGCAGCTGTGAGCAGGAGGAAGCCAGGTGGGAGCAGGGGGGATGTCACACACAGGGAGCAGGGCCACGAGCCTCAGCGTAAGCAGGTGTTCCTCCAGGGCAGGCAGCTTCTCCAGAAGGTGTTTCCTTACTCAGCACACTGGCTGGGCTCCCCAGCAGAGGCTCACAGCACTGCAGAGCCTGAGACACCTCAATGTTGATGTTTTTGCCGGCTCTTTGCAGTTTTTGGCAAGTTTGACTGAGCAAAGTCTACCAATACCTGCTGAAAACTGAAGGGATTCCTCCACGTGCTTCACTTGGAATAAAGAAATGGAAAGGGAAGGCCAAACCAATGAGGGGAGGAAACTGACACCAGTGCTTCAGCTGCCATCTGGTGCTTCAACTCAAGGCTATTCCTCCTTCCTGTTTAGCTCTGGTTTTACTGGAGAGGGAGGTTGCCAGCAGCAGCCAGCGGAGTGGAGGATGCTCTGTGAGCACCAAAGTGACACAAAGAACTTGCCCCCTATGCTAATATCTGTCAAGATGAATTAGCTGATTGTTCACCTCTTATGCAAGAATTCCCTGAAAATTTCACAGCATCCAGGCATAGAGAGACATTGCCAGCTCCAAACAGGGTCAAGCTGCCAACTCTTCAAGTAAACCAGAATCCCCTTAAAACAAACTTTGGGAGATCCCAAGGGCTAGAAAACAGGAGCTTTTCAGTTCACCCAGCACTGAGTGATTTTACCAAGCAATTTTTCACTTGTTCTGAGCTCTGTACCAGCCCCATTTGTGTCCTGCACCCATCAGCCCTGTTCCTGCAAGGAAATCTCCTCTTGCTGCAGCACGGGGCACACGGATAAAGTGCTTTCTCAGTTGCAATCAGCTTAATGGCTATTGAGCGGTGCCAGGCACCGGGGCAGGGTAAAGGAGAACACAGCAGGTGCTCAGGACACTGGTTTCTGGGGTCACCTGAAAGGTAAAGCCAGACCCACCCCATCCAAATTCCATGAGATACTTTTAATCCATCCAGGAAAACACAGGATAATTCCTGTAAAATTAAACTGTGCACTCTGTACACATGCTGAAATATGAAGTGGGAAGGGGGAAAAGAAAGAAAGCTTATTCCTTCTTTTTCATTGTTTCTGCCCTGGCAGGAAGACTGGCTCTCTCCAAGCAGCATAGCACACAGGGCCCTCCACAGATCCAGGGTTTAGTACATGTTACACCACTTGGACCTCACCCACCTAAGGAGAAGGATTCACATTAAATTATCTCCTAAACTGTGCATCTATATTCCCTGAATTAACATGGGCTAAAATTTAGAGTCATCTCAGTAAGTAGCTCCTGCAAAACACCTCTCTCTGTCGACAGACCACTCCTGAGAAGTCTGTGCATAGAGAAACCCTTTTCCATGATAAACACAGTGCCCTGTTGAAGCATCACAGAATCAATTTAGTTTAGAAAAGCCCTCTAAGATCGAGTCCAACCTTTGACTGATCACCACCTTGTCATCTAGACCACGGCACTAAGTGCCACACCCCGGCATTTCAGCACTGAGGACAGGGGCTCATGGTAGATAAATGGCCCTAGGAAATGCTGCAGGTACAAAAGGAGCTGATTTGGAAACCAGAGGAATCCAATGAAGACACAGATGGGAACTGTCCCCTGAAAGGCTGGACACAGACAGCACTTTCCCTCTGCAGCCCACACGGTGTGAGCTGGGTACAAACACGGACCACAGCAAACCCCCAGGGGTGGCTACACTGCCCAGCCACATCCCTGGAATTCAACCTCAGCTTCCTCAAAGAACCAAGTCCCAGGAAGCACCCAGTTAGCTGCTCAAGTGCCCCAGCCATGTGGCACAACTCCGGGCACAACTGCAGAGCTACCAATTAGTTAAAAGTCACTTAAAACCAAAACAAACTAAAACAATTCATGAGGAGACAGTACTGCCTGTGGAAAAGGGTTGGTTTGGAGCTGTGTTCACACTGACAGAGGAATCCCCCAGGCTCCTGCCAGGAGCCTTGCAGCTCTCCCAACCCCAGCACGTTGGTGGCTGGATGCTGAAAATGCTGTGCACTCCCTGCACCAGCGACACCCCAGGCCACAACCCAGCCTGGCTGTGCAGCTCTCACAAGCAGCAGCAGCAGCAGCAGCAGCAGCAGCAGCATGAGGGATTTTATCCAAGCTGGCCAGTGCCATTTCCAGAGCAGTGCAGACACCCAGCTGCACCACACCAACATGAACACCATCAGCAAGTCAAAGGAGAATGGGGACATTTGAAAACACAAGTCTCCTCCAAAGCCTGAGGAGAAGCTGTGCACGCCCTGGGATTTCTGGAGCACCCATTCCACTGTGCTTTGTTTCTGGGCAGAATGTTTACACGGCCAGAAGGGCTTCACTGTAATAAAATTCACAAAAACAGCAATCTTATTTATACCAGTCAGTTCCCCTGCACAGCACTGACAGCCAGAACTCCCAGACACAAATCTGCACTCTCATCCACCTAAAATGAGTTTTCCTTTTGCTGATCCCAAATCCACTATGGCTGTGACCTGCTATTAAGAAGTTTGGGCCAGGAAGAAACCAAATTAATTTTTTAATTTAAAAAACTGACATTAAAAGAGCTTCAGGTTCACTGAAAACCAAGCAACAATAGGTCAAAGCAGTGAGTGAGCTCTGAGGACACAATGTCTCTGGTCCTGTTCCTACCCCAGCACAGCTGGTGCCACATCTTAGCCATGTCCCATGACTACAATTCATCACTGGCGAAAGGTACCCAGGTCTCCTCCTCTGGAAGTCATTTTCCTACCCTCCAGAGAAATAAAGTTTCACTTGGCACTTAATGTTACCAAAAAGTAACAAAATTCACAATTTTTAAATTTCAAGCCACGCTGCAGGCAGGAGCAAGCCCTCCCAATTCCTTAAATCAGTGGAAGAAGCACAAAGATGGAGCTGTGCTCCCTGTGATTTGTTCTGAGGCAGCAGGTCCGTTGCTCCCCCTCTGGTTTGTGTTCTCCAGCCTCTCCAGAGGAGCTATAAAGTGGCCAGAATGCGCAGGAACGAAACCACCACCACACAGAACGTCTGGCCCACGCCAAAAATGAGGGCCTCAAAAGGAATCATTTTTTTCCCTGCAGCTCTGTAAACTCCAGCGATGGCAGCACCTGTGGAGAGGGGGAAAAGCCGAGACGTGAATGTGAGACGGCTGCCCTGCCACAGGGATGAAGGGGAAGCCTCAGGATGTGAGACTGGGGCAGAGAACAGCGGCACCTGAACCTCTCCCTGCACACCAGCAGGCAAGAATGCTGGGCTGGGGATGTGTGACAAACCTCAGCCAGTAACCCGTGCATGCTGGTGGCAATGGGTGAACTGGTGCTGAAACTGCTGAGGCCTCCAGCAGCTGTGGGGATTGGGGTGGTTTGGGACATACCCTTGTCACAAGATCCCCCACCCACAGGCTGCAAATAGTACCCAGTTCTGGGCACTGATACCAAACCTCCGAGAGATTTTCCTCCAGGTGCTCATAAATCTGAAAGCCCCCTTGGCTCTGCACCCGAAGGGCACGTTTGGTATGCCCAGGGCTGGAGATGGGGTATGGTCCAACTCTGTCAAACGTGGGGCAATAGGGAAATAGAGCCAGAACGTTCATCTCCATCCCGGGGAACACCGCTATTCCACGCACTCCCGAAGGCAGCTTCTGATCACCACAGAGCCCCCCGGCCGATATTGCCGGGCACTTGCCGTACTTGTGAGGGTGCCGGCGGTGATGGGTCCCACGATGCCCATCAGCAGGACGCTCACGGACATGAACCTGCCGTACTTGTGGTGGCGGAGCGTGAAGAGGGCAAGCAACGCGGCCGGGACGTGGAAGGCAAGAGAAGAGACGAGTGCCCACAGGAAGACGCCGTACCACATCTCTGCGGAGAGAAGGGCTGTGAGGGCGGCCCGGGGCCCGCGGGCCTCCACCGGCCCTGGCGGGCGGGCCCCGCTCCGAGCAGGGAGGTACCTGGGAAGGTGGAGAGCGGGCTAGAGTAGGTAGTGGTGCCATTCCCCACGCGGGGCACGAGGCGAAGGCTGAGGATCTGCTGCAGGAGTCCCCCGCCACCGCCGCCCGCTTCGCCGCCCTCCATCCCCGCACCCGCCCCGCCGCCGCCATCCGCCACCGCCTCTTCCGCCCGTCCCCTTTCCGCGCGCCGCAGCCAATGGGAAGCGTAGAAAGTGACAGACAGGGCTCACCGCCAATCATCACTGGCCTCAGGGCAGCCGGGCTCCGCCCTGACCCCGCGCTGCCATGGGAACAGCTGTGGGCC